>CM048647.1:167618-555118 GCA_026413185.1 Pueraria montana var. lobata
TAAAATTCATGAGATGACAATGCCTATGTATAAGCTTACAACCAATCTAAAATTCCTAAACAATTTAATCTTCTATCAGATTTATTTAAATTTAAATTAATTAACTGAAACAAAACATAAAAGATAAAATCTGCAATAATAACAAAATCGCTATGTAATCATTATTCTAAATTCAAAATTCATACAAAATCTCATATATCTAGCACGTTCTAATCCTTTTTTTTCTACCCATGTTATGATTAAAAATTTGTCTCACAAGTTGAAACGATTGCTGAAAACTGACTATAGTACTATACGGTAATGATGTATCTTCCATTGGATTTTTTTATGGAGAATGTAGAAAAAAAAAGCTAATGCCTTGGTTCTAATCCTTTTTCTTTAGAGCCCCCACACTTCCTTCCGAATAATTATACATAAACACTCCTCTATTTTAGACATCCCATCAACACCTCTTATTTTTCTTTATCTCTCTTTTCCTATCACATCATAAACCCTATTATACCTATATTTTTCTTCCTTTTTTTTCTCTTTTTCTCAAACATTTTCTCTTATAGAAATAGGAAAAAACCATCATTTTATGGAATCTCAAAAGTATGAACTGTATCATGGCTTAACTACAATACAATACTTTATTTGGCAAATCTAGTTCAATATTCCATCTTCAGTGTTGTGTTGCCCTAACTAATCCACTAGCGCCAAGATCAAGTCGAGGGTTCGTGCCACCAGAGTCGTGAGTCTGGGCATGTTGAAGGAGATGTTGACATTAGCGAAAAGATAATTTTGGGAAAAAAAAATATTAAGAAGAAGGTATATTGACAAGAGAGGGAGGTATAAATAACATTAGCCATCAAGAAAAAACTGAGACAATGACAAGCCCAACATGCGATATAATGGACAGCTACAACTTGAGCCCAAGAGTTCAAATTGGGCCAAGTTCAAATTCAGGGCATGGAGCAAATATGAAAGTGAAAGTATCCAACCTTATTCAAAGTCACTAGACTCACTACCCACACGCAACGACATCCATTGATCCATATTAACGAACAACTAAGACCCAAACTGTAACATCCTCATTTTATTATTTGTATGCATTTATATATGTATATTATGAACATTTATGCACTGTATTTTATAGAAACCTTATGTACATATTCTCTTAATGAAATTAATACAGTTCTACTCAGAAGAATTTTATGAATTTCCAAATGTCTTTGTTTTTACCGAAATTGATTGTTGACTGGACTGCTATGTCAGACAGCTGTCCAGGATAAATTTTCAAGTGTAGGATTTTGAACTCATTTATAACTTAAAAGAAAGGTAATAGAATATAGATTAAAAATATATACAGATAAAGAATTAAAATGCTTATTCAAAATTGTTAGGATTTTTGAAAGTTAGAACTTTGAGGAATTATTACGGTAAAATTCTAAGACAGAAAATTAAGAGAAAATTTGTAAGGCATCTATAGAATTATCTACTAATTTTAATATACTTAGAAAATTATTAAAAATGTTTAACCAAGAAAAATTTAATTTAGAACCTTAACCAATCAAAAAGTGACAACTTAGGTTTTTCTAAGGTCACTAAATTAAGCTAATTAGGCTTGGATTAAGAGATAAGTAAGACACTACCCCAAGGCTTTTGATAGTGAGGAATCCAATGGTGATGTTATTTTCTTCAAATTCTAATCACATTGTAAGATAATCAGCAGCCCTAATTACCTTCTAGAATTTTCTACCATGTTCTTGAAAAATGTTGACTTTGGGGTAGGCAAGTGACTTGGAACTTCTTGGCTGTCCAAGTGCCTTCGGTGACTCATTTCCCTTGGCCAATAAGGGTAGTTGGACGTGCAGCAGCTGCTGGAACTGAAGGGGGAATCCAATTTGGTTAATAGCTTGATTAAAGGAGTATTAAAACATAAAACAAAGCAAAAAGTCACCAAAAGCTAGCCTTTGCCAAAACAGAAAACCGTGAGCTTCAAGAACACCACAGCTGCAGTTCAATTTTCTTTGCATCTTAAACTCATCATCTCATCCCAAATTAAGAAACCAAACCATCCAAACTTTCAAAACCCTAAGCTAATTCGGCTAGTAGAGAAAGAATTGGAAGAAATCTCAAAAATTCCTACAAGACCAAGAAGTGAGGGAGAAAGGAATTCAAAGCTTTTTCTTCAATTAAAGAGCTTAAGGTAAGGATCTAGGCATTTAATTTCAATTATAACCCTTGGAATTAGAAGAAAACATGTTGTAGGGTTAGATTCAATTTGTGACCTAGAATCATGAAAACTTGAAATTGATTTAGGGGTTTTGTGTTTTTGATGCTTGTGATTGTAATTCATGTATTGGAATGAGGTGTGATTGAATTTTTAATGTGTTGTGATGGTTGAAATTTGAGTTGCTTGATTTTTAATTGAATTGAGATTTGGTTGAATTTTGGTTGGAATTGGAGTTTGTTGCTTTGGAAAATATGTTGAGAATAGTAGTGAGACCATTCGGCCAGCCCAAAATGCAAGGGATATTATGCGGAAATTTTTGTAAAACCAAGGGCAAAATGGTCATTTTACATGTAGGGACAAAATGGGAATTTTTGAAAAAGAGTAAGGGTAGTTTGGTCATTTCAAAATTTAGGACATAGATGGAATTTTAGAAAAGATTAAGGGTATTTTAGTAACTTTACCTAATAGTGATTTAATTGATAAATTACTAAAATACTAATGTTATAAGGTAAATTGCTTAAATTTTTGTATTCTTGTATGTTAATGTGTACAAATTATTTATTTGATTGTGATCATGAACAAAATTCATTGGCATGAGTCTTTTTGGGGGATTTATAAAGGTATCAAATGAGAAAGAATTATGTTGACTAACCGGGACTGCGGTAGTCATGAGAGTTGAGTTGATCTATGAGAAATGACTTTTGTTGACTAACCGGGACTGCGGTAGTCATGTGAAATGAAAATGATTGAGAAATGATTTGTTGACTAACCGGGACTGCGGTAGTCATGTGAAGATGAAAATGATTGAGAAAGGATTTTTGGGGTGAGTAGAATTTGTTAAACAGGACCGTATAATCTGTGATTATATAGTTTGTGGGGTGAAGGATATTGGCAATTCCACATGTGGCTGGAAACTGGACTGAGTTGCGGTCGTGGTGGCCTTCCGGGTATCCTGATCTCCTAATTCTGTTTAGCTTATTTGCGTTTAGTAGGGGCTGATAGCTGAATTGCAGTGCGTAATGGTAGGCCAGTTACTTACTAAACACTCAAAGGGGAAGTCTCCATGGAGCAGGGCCAAAAATGAATTTGAGTCAAAAACTGCATTTGCATAAATCATACTGCATTTAATTATGTGTGTAACTAATTAATTTGTTATGATATGTATTTGTTTGAAATTGTTTTATTGTATGAGAAATTAAATGCCTGATCCGGTAATTTTGTTCCCAGATTCTAGGGGAGTGTGACTGCAGGTATTTGGAAGATTAATTAGAAGTTACAGATGCAGACATATTCCAGAGCTATAGGAATGGGTGTTTTTGGCTTTAGATACTTTTGTATTAATTAGAAATAATTTGGTAGTAGTATTTTCTGTAAATTTTAATAATGTAAATTATAATGACAAACTTTAAATTTTAATGGAGTGTATTTATTTTATTTGTAAATTTTTTTTATGGAGAATAGATGGAAATTAATTAATTAGAAGGGGGTTACACAAACCATCAAACCAGTGACCTGACCAATTACTGAGGAATGATGGGACCTTCCCTATGTACGGATATGGCCTCACAATAGCCAAGCACAATCATAAAAGAAAAGATCTCTATCCGAGAACAAGAAACAAGAGGGCATTAACATGAAATATAAAACAATATACTAAAATAAGAGAGATAAGTAAATAGATGAAATAATAAAAACAAACAAATAACAGTGGATGAAAATGAACATGAGAAATGCAAATGGCTAGTGATGCTTGTAAACAAGGCAGTTGGTTGTTCATAGTCTCAGTAAACAGTGTCCTGCAGGAAGTACCATGGTGGCGCTGGATTCAGATTGTTGGAGCGGGTTGGTGTTTCGACACCACGATGCGACGCTGGGTGTGGATGGGCGTCTATACTCGCTGGTTCTAGTCTTGGTGTGTGATCATGGTTTAGTTGGAGTGAGGTGTGAAGAAGAAGGCGGTGCGTCAGGTTCAGTGTGCCACTGGCTTGAATAGTGTTTGCTGTAACCCCCCTTCTAATAAAATTTAATTTAAGTATATAATTTATATTATATATAAAAGAACTAACACTTTCTATTAAAATCCAAATTATATCCAAAATTTACATTATTAAAATTTTATGAAACACTATTACAAATAAGTCTAAGTAATACAAGTGTTGTCTACCCAAAATATCCCCATCCTACAGCTCTGGTGATCTCTGCATCTTTTCTTCTCACTATTCTTCATTCACCTGCATTTACACTTCCCTAGAATCTAAGGACAAAAATTTTACCGGATCAGGCATTTAATTTCTCATACAATTAAAACAATATCAACCATGTTCATTTCATATAACAATTAATAACTCACATAAATAAATCAAATGCAGTATGATGTATGTAAATGTAGTTTTGACTCAAAATCATTTTGACCCTGCTCCATGGAGACTTCCCCTTTGAGTGTTTAGTAAGAAACTGGCCTACCATTACGCTCTGCAATTCAGCTATCAGCCCCTACTAAACGTGAATAAACTAGACAGAATTAGGAGATCAGGATACCCAGGAAGGCCACCACGACCGCAACTCAGTCCAGTTTCCAGTCACATGTGGAATTGCCAATATCCTTCACCCCACAGACTATATAATCACAGACTATACAGTCCTGTCTAACTTACTCTACTCACCCATCATTTCTCAGGACTATCATATTCTCAGTTCGAAAATCTCAAACATCTTTTTAAATACATGACCACCACAGTCCCGGTTGGTCAACATCAATCCTTTCTTTATTTTCATGACTACCGCAGTCCCGGTTAGTCATCACAGTCCTGGAAATCACTTTCCCTAAAATACTCATGCTTATGCAACATGATAATGATCATCAGTAGATAAAATTCTCGGTTAATCAATCTCAAATATTCTTTTAGATTTCATGACTACCACAGTTCCGGTTAGTCAACAAAAACCCTTTCTCATTTAAAATCTTTGTTATTTCCCCAAAAGACTTATGAATATGAAATATGCTAATGGTCACAAGCAAATAATTACTATTAAACAATCACATAAAGAAATATAACATTATATCATTAATATTTTTACTAAAATACCAATTAGATCTTTACTATGAAAAATTACTAAAATTTTACTAAATTACTAGTTAAGTCTTTATTATGGAAAATTACTAAAATACCCCTATCTTTTTCTAAAATTCCAATTTGGTCCACTAATTGTGTAATTACCTAATTACCCTTGTTATTTTATATTATTTCCGAATTTGCCCTTAATCTTTTTAAAGAATTTCGAATTTGCCCCTAAACTTTCTAGAACATATGAAATTACTATTTTACCCTTGATCTTTTTATAAATTCCAAAATTACCCCTGAACATTCTAGAATGTGTGAATTTACCATTTTACCCTTTTACTTTTCTATTATTTTCAAAATTGCCCTTAAACTTTTTCTAAAATTTCCAATGTGTCCCTACATGTGAAATGACTATTTTGCCCTTGGTTTTATAAAAATTTCCATATAGTATCCCATGTAATCTAAGCATGGCCGAATGGCCTACAAGCCATTTCCAATATCTTTTCTAAAGCAACCAAGCCAAATTCCAATCAAGAATCAATCAAATCAACCAATCAAATTTCAATCCAAAAACAAACCAATTCAAGATTCAATCAAGATCAAACAAGGTTCAATCCAATCATTCACATCATGAAGATCAATCAAAACATTAATTCAAATACCTATTTCCAAGTTCTAACATCAAATATGTAAAACCCTAAATCAATTAATTTTTTTTTCATGGTTATTCATCAAATCTAGAAATTGAACCTAACCACATGTTCTTTCTACTTCCAAGATGTCTAAATTGAAATTAACTGCCAAGATCCTTATCTTAAATCCTTAGTTTGAAGAAGAACTCTTGAATCCTCTTCTCCCTTTCTCTCTTGTCTTTTGGAATTTGGAGCTTTTTCTCCTAAATCTCTTCTCTTTGGTTGAAGGTGGTTTAAATTTTGTGAGGTTTAGATTGGTTTCTCTCTTGATTTTGGAAGAAAAGATGAAGTGAAAATGAAGGGGCTGCTGGACAGAGAACTCACAGTTTTGGTTTTGGGGAGAGCTAGCTTTTGTAACATTTTATTTTGTTTTGATTTCTTATGTCTTTAATAAATAATTTTCTCCACCAAATTGAATTCCTTCTACACGTCCAGCTGCAGTCTTTGGGGCAGCCAATTGGCCAAGTTTCTCAGCCCACTTGGACGTCCAAGCTTGGTGCCTTGAGTGACCTTCCAACTTGCTTGGTCAATGGGTCAAAATTGAAGAAAATGGTAGATTTTTCTAGAATGTTTTTTAGGGCTTTTAATTATCTTACAAACTAATTAGAATTTGAAGAAACTAACACCACCATTGGATTCCTCACTATCAAAAACCTTGGGGTAGTGTCTTACTGATCTCTTAATCAAAGTCTAATTAGCTTAATTTAGTGACATTAGAAACTTTGAGTTGTCAAATTTTGATTGGCTAACACTTTTATTTTTATTTTTCTTAGTTAAACAATTTTAATAATTATTCTAAATATATTATAATTAATAGAAAATTCTATAGATCTCATACAAATTTTATCTTAATTTTCTACCTTAGAATTTTACCGTAATAATTTCACAGAGTTATAACTTTCAGAAAATCCTAACAATTCAGAAAATCTATATTCAATTATCTATTTATTAGATTACAGTTTACTCCAAAATTTTACACTGGAAATTTTATCTTGGACAGCTATATGACACACTGTCCATTCAACAAGTAATTTCATTTCTCAACTGTATATATTTTAAATCTACATTAAATTCTTGATTTATTATAGTACAGTTTAATCCAAAATGTTATACTGGAAAATTTTATCCTGGACAGCTGTTTGATACAACTGTCCGGTCAACAAGAATTTTAGACAGAAACAAAAGTATTAAAAGACTCAGAAAATTTTACTGAATAGAACTATATTAATTTCATTATGAAAATATGTATAGAAAGTTTCTATAAAATACAGTACATAATTTCTCATAATATTTATAGAAAAATATTTACAAACAGCAAAATAAAAATGAGGGTGTTACATTTGCTGGTACAGGTTGGTTGGAACTTGGAAGCCGGGTTGGTTTAAGATTTGTGGTGGTTTGGCACTGGTTCTAGTATTAATGTTTTGGAGGGATGGTGCTACTCATCCAGACTCAAAGGAAGTGTGTGGTGATTTAATTAAGGTGGCTTAAAGGAGATTTGGTTCATTGCTTTGGTTGGTGATTGAAGGATGAATTAGATGGTGTTGTGTATATATATGTCAGGTTCAAGGTGCGAGGAGAGGGTGAGCGAGAAAAGATGAATATGAGATTATAAGGAAGAGAGTGGGTGAGAAAATGAGGTTTAGAGAAGGGAAAGGATTATCTCTGTATCTGTACAAGCAAAATGTGAGAATGGAAACAAATCAGGGGGTCCTCTGATTGTGCTCGTCAGGAACGAAAGTCTGAGTGAAGGTGTTTTTTGTTAGATAAGAATTTAGCAAATCCATAACAGCAAACATGATCAGTAGCATTTTATATAGAATCAAAATACACAACAATTCTTATAGCAATCAATTGGTACAAAAATAAATATAACAAATGAGAAGTTTAGAAAAGGAAGGATTACTTGAATTACGAATAATCACTTACATATAATTAATTGTAATTCAGGTAATTTTATATACAGTACATAATTTCTCATAATATTTATAGAAAAATATTTACAAACAGTAAAATAAAAATGAGGGTGTTACATTTGCTGGTACAGGTTGGTTGGAACTTGGAAGCCGGGTTGGTTTAAGATTTGTGGTGGTTTGGCACTGGTTCTAGTATTAATGTTTTGGAGGGATGGTGCTACTCATCCAGACTCAAAGGAAGTGTGTGGTGATTTAATTAAGGTGGCTTAAAGGAGATTTGGTTCATTGCTTTGGTTGGTGATTGAAGGATGAATTAGATGGTGTTGTGTATATATATGTCAGGTTCAAGGTGCGAGGAGAGGGTGAGCGAGAAAAGATGAATATGAGATTATAAGGAAGAGAGTGGGTGAGAAAATGAGGTTTAGAGAAGGGAAAGGATTATCTCTGTATCTGTACAAGCAAAATGTGAGAATGGAAACAAATCAGGGGGTCCTCTGATTGTGCTCGTCAGGAACGAAAGTCTGAGTGAAGGTGTTTTTTGTTAGATAAGAATTTAGCAAATCCATAACAGCAAACATGATCAGTAGCATTTTATATAGAATCAAAATACACAACAATTCTTATAGCAATCAATTGGTACAAAAATAAATATAACAAATGAGAAGTTTAGAAAAGGAAGGATTACTTGAATTACGAATAATCACTTACATATAATTAATTGTAATTCAGGTAATTTTATATGCAATTGATATACATGTTTAAATATATATGGTAATATCATTTGAATTGCATTTAATTTTTTAATTGTATTTTAGTATATTTAAGTATAATATACTACTCCCTCTGTCCCACAATGAGTGTCGTCCTAGGTTTTTTTACACAGACCAAGAAAAGCTATTAAATAGAAGAAAGAGAGAAGTAATTTTACAAAACTAATGTTATTATTAACATTTCATTGAAAAACTAAAGTGACATTATTAAGTGTATTAGTGGAAAAAAGTAATTAATATTGCATTGAAATGCCAAATACGACACTCATTTTGGGACAAATTTCTTTTCCAAACGTGACACTCATTTTGGGATGGAGGGAGTATAATTCAGGTAATTGTATTTATTAATTTAAATTATATATTATTCCTTGCGTTTTCAGTAACATTAAATTGTGTTTAATTTTTTAAATGTAAATTCAGGTAATTATATTTATTAGTTTGAATTATATATGTTAGGTTCTAAGACCTTGGACGATGTCCAACCCCTCGAATTTCGGTTTTGATTATAACAACTAAAGGATAAATTTTGAAGTATCTAATGATCTAGTTTGAGTGTTATAGGATTTACGTCGTCCAATTCCGCAATGGTATTGTATCTCTCAAACCTGGACTTTATGTTTTAATAAGGAAAGCGTCCAAATGTGTTTTGTAAGAATTCTACAGGCAGCGTCCAATGCTCCTGTGAGAGCAAGCATCCAACGACTATATAACTCACTCTGTAGTTTCTATCTTAAAATAATATTATAAGGAAATACGTTTTCAATGATTCTATATAATGCAACGATTATTCTCTCACATTTTAATATGTCATTCTATTTGATTTTTCGAATAGTATTGAACAGGAAAAGAAGAAGCTTCTCTCTGCAGAAAAAGTACAAGTAGGAGAGGCGCTATATGTACGGTTGTCACTTCTATCTCGTCACCCTAAGTCAAAACGTAACAACGGTCACATGCTATGGAGAGAACCGCTCTTGGCAAAGAAAAAAATCCCTCAACGGATACCTTTCAACAAGCTGTCTATAAATAGAGAAATGAGCTCATGTATCAGACTGACGAAAAATTTATAAAGAGCTGAATCTCCGTCAAAACGACTGGACGATCAATACTTAAGCAAAAAGAGCTTTCTTCTTAGCTTTGCTAAGCGATTCTGTATATTTGTGTTTACTATAATATCCTCTCTGTGAGAGTTAGTCTTACTTTCTATACTCAAACAATTCTGTTTGGAAAGCCAGGAGTGGCTTAATGATTAAAGAATACTTGGGTTTGTGTTTAATCTCAAGGGGAGATTAAGGGTGTGCCAGGAGTGGCCTAGAGAATACTTGAGAGTAATCAGATCTTGATTAGTAGAACCCTTCAAAAGTTTTTGAAGGAGAACTGGACGTAGCTCAGTTGAGTGAACCAGTATAAAACTAAGTGTTCTATTCTCTCGCTTTCTAGCTTACTTGCATATCTATTAAACTATCTCTTCAACATACTACGAAAGTGATTCTTTACACATTTTATCTACGATTATCTATTACGTGTGTTCTAACGAAAAGCAAGAAGAGCAGTTTCATTGGACTGTTGTTTTTAAACTGCTGGACGATAGCATAATCTTCTGTTTTACTAAGTTCTTGTAAAACTTAAGATATACTATCTTCACACTAGTTAAAGTTTTCCAAAGAAATTATAAATACACTATTCAACCCCCTTCTAGTACCTCTTGGGTTGAGTACTTAGCAGTACAGAGGAAAGATCCTAAGAAAGATGGAAAACGAAGGACAAGCTGTGAACAGACCACCACTCTTCAAGGGTGTCAAATATGATTACTGGAAACAAAGAATGATAGCATTCTTTGAATCTAGCCATATTGACATGTGGGAAGTTGTGGAGATGGGCGACTATATTCCACTTGATGCGAGCCTCAACGAAATTCCAAAGGCTAGATGGACGGAAGAGCAAAAACAAAGATTTTATCTCAACTCCAGAGCCAGAAACATCATCATGTGTGCACTGAGCGAACAAGAATACAACAAGGTGCACAGTCTCAAAAGCGCAAAACAAATGTGGGACACTCTTGCGTTAACATATAAGGGTTCCACTCAGGTAAAACGTAACAAACTCAGTCTCCTTACTCGTCAATATGAGTTGTTTAGTATGGAAGAAAACGAGGACATACAAAGTATGTTTGGACGGTTTCAAACCATACTAAATGAACTTAGAGCACATGGTAAAGATTACAATAACTATGAACATATTGACAAAATTCTAAGAAGTTTGCCTAGGAAATAGAGACCACAGGTTACAGCCTTGAGAACAAAAAAGGAACTGGACGATATGTCCTTAGAAGAACTCGTGGGAACTCTCAAGGTGCATGAACTAGAACTGCATCAAGATAATGATGGTAAAAAAAATAAGTCTCTGGCGCTCAGCGTCCAGAAGCCAAGGAAAGCATCATCGTCCAAAGCCATGCAAGCTGAAACATCATCAGACGAACAATATGAAGATGATGACTCAGACGAGAATGATGAACTATCCTTTATATCCAAAAGGATACATGCTATGTGGAAGAAGAAAGGTGGATCCAGATGGAGAAACCTAAAGAGGAAAGACTTCAAAGAAAAGAAGGAGAAGAGTCCAATTGTATGCTACGAATGCAAAAAGCCAGGACACTTCAAATCAGAATGCCCAGATCTCGACAAAAGCAAGGACAAGAAGAAGAAACTCTTCAGCAAAGGAAAGGGCAAGAAAGTTCTGATGTCCACATGGGAAGACCTGGACGATGACTCATCATCGGACGATGGAGAAGAAGAGGAAGCATGCATATGTCTGATGGCAGACACCTTAACTGACTCTTCTGAACCAGAAGAAGAAGATGAGGTAGATTTTAATGACATAGATTCAATTCAAGAAGCTTATCATGAACTACTTTCAAACTCTTCTATTTTTTCAAAGGCCTATAGAACTTTAAAGAAATCATCCAAATCACTTTCAAAAGAAAAAGAAGCTTTAGAAAAAAGTGTTAGACAACTGGAAAGTGAAAAGGAGGATTTACAGAAAAAGTTTACAGAGCTCTCAAGGCAAAATGAAATTACAAATATGGAGAGGCAAACTCTCTGGAATGATGCTACTCGAGCCTATAAATCCTATGAGGATTCAAGGACTAGAGAAAGAAATCTTTCCATAGAGATTCAAAATCTCAACGCAGAAAACAAAAGGCTAGTTGAGAAGCTTCTGAAAGTTGAAGCAGATACTTCCTTAAGAGGTCAACCACATGATGTTGTAAAACTTCATGAAGAAATTGACAGCCTAAAGAAGGATCTGTCAAACTTTGTCAAGGGCTCTGACAACCTCAAAAATCTTTTAAAATATGAAGGTTGTAAGAGACCAAATGACAGGTCAGGACATGGATATAAGGGAAAGAAATATATTCATGATAAGGAAACAGATGTTTGCTACTTCTGTGGGAAACCTGGACATATAACGTCCAAATGCAGACACCTGCCTAAGAAGGGAGCATTCAATGCCCTTCGAGCTAACAAAAAAGGACCCAAGTCAATCTGGGTACCTAAGGATAAAATTGTTCCTGTTGCAGACATGCTTAACAGCAGGAAAGAAACTCCAATCAAGGTACCTGGACAGTGGGTGCTCACATCACATGACAGGAGAAAGGTGTATGTTCCAAAGCCTCCTACCCAAGACTGGTGGGACAGTCACTTTTGGAGGGAATCAGAAAGGGATGATAGCTGGCGTAGGTAAGATTGGTATACCACCCTATCCTTGTATTGATAAAGTTCTTTATGTTAAAGGTCTTAAACATAATCTACTTAGCATAAGCCAATTATGTGACAGTGGATATGATGTTGCCTTTAACAAAGGTGAATGTACAGTCAAAAACTCTGATGGGTCCCTTCTCTTTACTGCAAAGAGGCAAGACAATCTGTATAAGATTAAACTTGGGGAACTATCAAGTCAAAATGTATCATGCCTAGTTTCTGTACAAGAAAATCATTGGTTATGGCATAAAAGACTTGGTCATGCAAGCTTGAGGTTAATCTCAAAGCTGAACAGGCACAACCTCGTAAGAGGACTACCAAGTATGTCATATAAAGATGATCTTCTTTGTGAAGCTTGTCAGAAAGGGAAACAAGTGAAAAGTTCTTTTCAAAGTAAAAACTTTGTTTCCACTTCTAGACCTCTTGAGCTGTTACATATTGATCTGTTTGGACCCACAAGAACAACCTCGGTAAGTGGTAAAAGATATGGATTAGTTATAGTGGACGACTATACTAGATGGACATGGGTCTTATTCCTATCCCACAAAGATGAGTCCTTTAAGGCCTTTTATAACCTCTGCAAAAGAGTTCAAAATGAAAAAGGAGTATGCATTACTTCTATCAGAAGTGATCACGGGGGTGAATTCGAAAACGAAAGTTTTCAAAGGTTCTGTGAGGATAATGGTATCCTTCACAACTTCTCAACACCTAGAACACCACAACAGAATGGTGTAGTTGAGAGGAAAAATAGGTCACTCCAGGAGATGGCCAGAACCATGTTGAATGATAATTCAACCCCTAAACACTTCTGGGCTGAGGCAGTGAATACTGCCTGCTATTTACAAAACAGAATCTATATAAGGCCGATATTGAAAAAGACTCCATATGAATTGTGGAAGGGTAGAAGACCCAACATATCCTACTTCCATCCATTTGGATGTCAATGTTTCATTCTGAACACTAAGGATAACCTGGGAAAATTTGATTCTAAGTGTGATGAAGGAATACTGCTTGGATATTCTGAAACTTCAAAGGCATACAGAGTTTATAACTCTAGAACCTTAGTTGTTGAAGAAGCTATCCATGTGAAGTTTAATGACAACAAGCCTGATAAGGAATTATCAGAGCTGGACAAATCATTTGCAGATCTCAGATTGGATGATGCAAGTAAGTCATCAGATTCGTCCAACCATGATGTCTCAGTTGAAGAATCAAATGCACCACTGGGTGGTCCAGTCGCAGAGCAAAGAGAACCAAATGGACGTAACTGGCAAATGAAGAAACATCATCCACAGGAGCAAATCATTGGAGATCCAAAAGACAGAGTCAAAACCAGATCTTCACTTCAACAACAGCAAGGTCACACAGCATTCATATCTCAAATAGAACCTAAGACCATGGACGATGCCCTAGAAGATGAAGGCTGGGTCAAAGCAATGCAAGAAGAACTTGACCAATTTCAAAAGAACAATGTCTGGAAGCTAGTAGAACTCCCCAACGACAAAGAAGCTGTAGGAGCAAAATGGGTGTTCAGAAACAAGCTGGACGAAGCAGGTAATGTTGTGAGAAACAAAGCAAGGTTGGTAGCAAAAGGTTACTCGCAACAAGAAGGTATAGATTATACTGAAACTTATGCTCCCGTTGCACGTCTGGAGGCAATCCGCATTCTACTGTCATTTGCAGCTCATAGCAATATGAAGCTATATCAAATGGACGTAAAAAGTGCATTCCTCGATGGACTCATAAAGGAAGAAGTCTATGCGGAACAACCCCCAGGATTTGAAAGTGATGATTTTCCAAACCATGTTTTTAAACTTAACAAAGCCTTATATGGGTTGAAACAAGCCCCTAGAGCTTGGTATGAAAAACTCAGCACATTTCTGTCAGAAAATGGTTTTTCAAAAGGAAAAGTAGACACTACATTATTTCGCAAAGACTACTCTTCTGATTTTATTATTGCACAAATATATGTTGATGATATCATATTTGGTGCCACTAATGAGTCTCTCTATGAAGATTTTGCCAAATTAATGCAAACAGAGTTCGAGATGAGCATGATGGGTGAGCTGAAATTCTTCCTTGGACTCCAAATCAAACAAACTGAAAAGGGAATATATATACATCAGACTAAGTATGTCAAAGAGCTGCTAAAGAAGTACAAGTTGGACGATGCAAAACCAATGAAAACTCCTATGCATCCAACAACAGTACTTGGACTGGACGACAACTCAAAGAAAGTAGATAATACTCTATACAGAGGTATGATAGGATCACTCCTATACCTCACAGCGTCCAGACCTGACACCATGTTCAGCGTATGCTTATGTGGCAGATTTCAATCTGACCCAAGGGAAGTTCACTTAACTGCTGTTAAAAGAATCTTTCGATATCTTGCTGGAACCACTAACCTTGGGTTATATTTCAAAAGGCAGAAAGATTTCAGGCTAATAGGATACTGTGATGTTGATTATGCTGGAGATCGAATTGAAAGAAAAAGCACCAGTGGAGGGTGTCACTTCATCGGTGGTAATCTAGTCTCCTGGACATGCAAGAAGCAAGGAACCATTGCTCTGTCCACTGTTGAAGCAGAGTATATTTCAGCTGCAAAATGCTGTTATCAAATCTTGTGGATCAAACATCAACTTGAGGACTACAACAAATATGAGAGTAACATTCCTATCTTCTGTGATAGTAAAGCTGCCATAAATCTTTCTAAAAATCCCATATTGCATTCAAGGGCCAAACATATAAAGATTAAACATCACTTTATAAGAGGCCATGTTCAAAAGGGTACTGTGGAATTACACTTTGTAACCACAGATAATCAGCTTGCTGATATATTCACCAAACCCCTTACTGAAGACAAGTTAATCCTTCTGAGGGACAAACTTGGCATGGACTCTGTAAAGGAATGATTAACATCTACATGATGCGTACAATAAAACCATAGCGTCCAAAGGACATGTCGTCCAAGGAACACTAGAGTCATGCACATGCATTACATATATTTCACTTAAGTCCAATATGTGGACGATGTTTTTTTTTTTCTTATCTTAGTCTTTTCTTTTGATTCAAATAATCAAAACGGATCGTTTTTAAGAGTAAGTATGAGCTAATACTCTATGCTGAGTCACCAAAATGTTAGTAACCGTACACAGTTACCCACATTCTTCGCACGTCTCATCATGGCGGGTTTTATGGCGTCATTTACTTTTCAAATATTCAAAAAGCCCAAAATCGTTTCATATCCTCCAAACAAAGCCCAAATATACACTTATCAATTCATCACAGAAAAACACCACCGTATCCATCTTCTCTGAGATTATTATCACCCTAAACACACACACACACACACACTCTCTCAGAAACCCAAAACCCTCTCAGAAAACCTAAAAATCCAAACTTTTCTAGCATGGCAAACTCTGCAAACTCAAGCAACTCGGAACCCGACGTCCTCACTTACCCTGAAACCACAGTTGTGTGCCAAGGAGCTGCTACAGTGCACATTGAGCACTTCTTCGACATCGAAAAGCTTGAGAAGCTGGGACTGAACCTGAACGAGAGCCTTCTGAAGTGTGGAATCAGAGGCTACTTCAATGAAAACCAGAAAATATTCCCTGAGTTGATCAGAATGTTCTGGAGAAATGCCAAGTTCCAAAGTTCAAGGGAGCTCGTGGCCACGGTTCTTGGACGAGAGGTGACACTGTCCATTGAGACCATTGCAAAGGTAACTGGTTGCATTAGGGAGCAGAACCAGTACAGAACAGACTGGGCCAAGCAGCACGACAATCACATTACTACCGTGCTTTGCAAGACCAAATCCACCGAGTCAATAAAGATTGAGTACAGGAACCTGTGTGAGGAAGCAAAAATCTGGCAGCAGGTGTGAAACAAGAGTATCCTGCACAAAGCTGGGTCTAAGGACTCAGTCATGGACTTACACAAGTTTGTGATATTCCATCTTATGGAAGGCATTCCCTTCAATCTCCCTCACATCATTTACGCCAATATCGTGAGAATGATGAAGTCTGTGGGTGGCAATGATGACATTTTCTACGCCGCCCTGATGAACAAGATCTTCTGGGACCAGAAGGTCTATCAACGCTTCTTTGATGAACTGGAAGAAGATGTTTACGAATCTATTGTGAAGAAAGGGCCAATGGTAGAAACACAACAACTGTTTGGTGAGTCCAACATAAAACCTATGAAGATCAAGCTAACAGCCAAGGTCTTAAGGGACCTGGACGAGGACACCATCAACAAGCAACGACATGAACAGAGCAAGATCATCTCCAATAATGATGAAGAAGAGATTGATCTTATTGGTATTGGCAAAAAGATCAAAAGGCTGATGGAGGAACAGGAGGGCAGAAAGATCACACGAAAAATGTGTCAGAAGCATGAGAAAGATGCTGAAAAGGAGAGAAGAACCAAGAAAATACATGCTGACACATCCACTGCTCAGTCCCCAGCAGGGAAGCATCCAAGGACTGATACGTCCAAACCTGCTCAAGCTGAGCAGCGTCCAAAGGTAGCACCAGTAAAGCTTGCTCCAGAAAAGCAAAAGGTTCAGAAGCTTCAACTACTGGACGACTCTGATGATGATGGCCAGATCCCAATTGGTCAAATCATGAAGAAGGCAGAGGAGATGGAGGGTCCTCAGCAAAAGAAGCAAAAGGCACAACCTGCAAAACCAATTTCCTTTCCTTCTAACGTGCCACGACGAGTAAAGACTCAGGCAGCAAGGCCAAGGAGAATTGCAGTTCTACCAACTTCCTCTCAAGACACCGACAACATATCCACTAGCACCCTACTACCAACAACACCCAGTGCTCCATCCACATCAACAACCCAGCATCCACATCTTCGCTTGGACCTGTCCAAGTTTGTGCGTCCAAGGGATGCATGGAGGGATACCTGGTCCCCATGGACCATACCCCCCAAGCAGAAAACCAAAGAAGAAAAAGACAGAGAATGTTTTCCGGTTGCATTCCTTACACGAAATAACCAGAATTACTGTAAGAAAAGTGATGTGATTCGGAGGCCTCTACAAGAGCCTTTGAAGCGGCATTTCACTACTGTCTCAGCACCAGAGTGGACGAGGTATGTTTGCACTCATGTTTCTTCAGCTGCCTATTCTGTTATGCCAAAAGGAGTGATCATCAGCAACCCTCTGCCCAATTGGACGAGAGAAGTGTACCCACACTTGATACGCATGCCTCATCCTTACTCCTGTCCAACTGGAACTCAGCAAAGAGTGTGTCCAGCAGCAGAAGATCTGCATAAACCAGAGGTGGAAGTTGCCTCTCAATTCACAAAGACGGTTGCGGAGCAGAAAGGGAAGGCTCCAAGAAAAATGAAGGCATTGTCCAAGAAGTCCCCTGTTAACAAGGATATTGAACTGGCTGCAGAGTTGCAGTTGGCCATTAAAGAAAGTCTGGACCCTTCCATAACGAAGCAGCGTCCAGATGCAGGGTGGGTCAAGGATGTTCAAATCTGGACTCCAATCACAAAGTTCCTGCCTCTACCAGCTGGAACTCCAGTGCTAAACTTCCAGCTAGGCGACTATGATGAACTTGGAAAATTTCTGCAACAAATGTATATACCAAACCAAGCCATCGCCTACCCACTAAACCTTCACATAAGCCGCGCCACAGAAATAAAGTTTGTACCAGACAGGGTATGTCCTAGACTACCTTTATATGATGCTGGTCGCAAGAAAGGCTACAAGTTCTACGGCATTGAGATGCCCAGCAGGGAAGAGAAAGTTGAAACCCTGCAAAAATCCTCTCACACCTGGGGTCATCTGTTTGACAAGACTGGTAAGCTTACGTGTTCACTCGGAACCTTTGATTCCATTATCTTTTGGCGCCAGATCTTATGGAACGATTCCCAGAAAGCCTCCTCCTCAGGTAGCTCCAAGGATGACTTTGTTCACCCTCTCATGGTATTGAGGTGCTGCGTCCAGTAAAGACTCATCACTTCTCAGACACCTTTACCTGCTTTCTGAAAGATTCAGATGATTATCTGAAGTTACTGAAGACATTGCCAAAAATCAGAAGCAACAAAGTGTTTGATCTTCGAACACTGGATCGCACAGAGTTTGTGGAGGAACTCCAAACTCAACATGAGGAGTACAAAGCAGAAGAAGCAACAGCAGCAGAACAAGCTCGTCTAGAGCAGCTGGCTCTTGAGGAAGCTGAGACCGCAACCATAGAAAAAGAAGATAAGGTTGCTAAGTCGAAAGCTACACAGGCAGAGCTGGATGAAGCATCTGCCCAAGTAACAAAGGTGCTAGCTCATCTTGACCTGGACTCATCTGTACCAGTGGACGAGGAACACTTTGTCACGTCACATGAAGAACCTATCGTCCAATCTGGAAAGTCCAAGGATGATAGAGAGCTCGTTGTTGAAGCCCCCAAGCCAATGGAAGCAACTGCAGCAAAGCCTACTGCTGAAGATATCACCAGCTTCCCCATTGTTGATGCATCTACTGAAGCACATTCGGGCACACGACAACTGGTTCCCACCGGATCTTCAAGTCCAAGGGGCATCCATCCCTTGCGATTTGTTGAACCTCAAGTAATCTCAGAAGATCGTATTCACGAGATAGTGCAACAGGCTCTGAGGCAACAACAGCTGGAAACCGAAGCAGCTCTTCAAGCTTTTCAGCAAAGGCAACAGGCTGAGGCTGATCAACATCGTCTGATGCTGCAGAATGCCATCACTGAACAGTTCATGAGTCTCTCCCAGACGCTTGTGAACCAGATTCAAAATACAGCAACCACCTTGCTTGGACAAGTTGCTCATGCAGTTCCACCCGTCCAACCACAACCTCCATAACCAGCACCACCAGAACAACCACCACCACCACCACAAGAACCACCTCCACAGCCATAAGGTGACCATGATGGCCCAATCATTTTTTCCATCTTTCAAACCTTTTTGTTAATGACAAAGGGGGAGAAATTGGAATTTTGATGTCATAGAAGCAAATAGCTAAACACTATGTATATAAAAATATTAGCATCTTTATCAAAACATGAGGTGTTTATTTCATAAATTCTGCATCCATATCCTTGATATGTTTTTCACTCTGATATCTGTTATACCTGATATATACTTGCCTTTTATATTTCTCTGTTATCAGATGCATAAGAAATGTTGAAATCAGGGGGAGTACTTCATTTCACATTTATACACTGGCATAACATAATCATCTCTGACTTGATTCACTGTATTCTTATATGATTATGTGTCTGTTAACATCAAAATTTACCATTATTTGTCATCATCAAAAAGGGGGAGATTGTTAGGTTCTAAGGCCTTGGACGATGTCCAACCCCTCGAATTTCGGTTTTGATGATAACAACTAAAGGATAAATTTTGAAGTATCTAATGATCTAGTTTGAGTGTTATAGGATTTACGTCGTCCAATTCCGCAATGGTATTGTATCTCTCAAACCTGGACTTTATGTTTTAATAAGGAAAGCATCCAAATGTATTTTGTAAGAATTCTACAGGCAGCGTCCAATGCTCCTGTGAGAGCAAGCATCCAACGACTATATAACTCACTCTGTAGTTTCTATCTTAAAATAATATTATAAGGAAATACGTTTTCAATGATTCTATATAATGCAACGATTATTCTCTCACATTTTAATATGCCATTCTATTTGATTTTTCGAATAGTATTGAACAGGAAAAGAAGAAGCTTCTCTCTGCAGAAAAAGTACAAGTAGGAGAGGTGCTATATGTACGGCTGTCACTTCTATCTCTTCACCCTAAGTCAAAACGTGACAACGGTCACATGCTATGGAGAGAACCGCTCTTGGCAAAGAAAAAAACCCCTCAACGGATACCTTTCAACAAGCTGTCTATAAATAGAGGAATGAGCTCATGTATCAGACTGACGAAAAATTTATAAAGAGCTGAATCTCCGTCAAAACGACTGGACGATCAATACTTAAGCAAAAAGAGCTTTCTTCTTAGCTTTGCTAAGCGATTCTGTATATTCGTGTTTACTGTAATATCCTCTCTGTGAGAGTTAGTCTTACTTTCTATACTCAAACAATTCTGTTTGGAAAGCCAGGAGTGGCTTAGTGATTAAAGAATACTTGGGTTTGTGTTTAATCTCAAGGGGAGATTAAGGGTGTGCCAGGAGTGGCCTAGAGAATACTTATAGCCAGAAGTGGCAAGGTTAGAATACTTGAGAGTAATCAGATCTTGATTACTTGTATATCTATTAAACTATCTCTTCAACATACTATGAAAGTGATTCTTTACACATTTTATCTACGATTATCTATTACGTGTGTTCTAACGAAAAGCAAGAAGAGCAGTTTCATTGGACTGTTGTTTTTAAACTGCTGGACGATAGCATAATCTTCTGTTTTACTAAGTTCTTGTAAAACTTAAGATATACTATCTTCACATTAGTTAAAGTTTTCCAAAGAAATTATAAATATACTATTCAACCCCCCTTCTAGTGTATTTCTCTAGATTTCAATATATTATTCTTTCCATTTAATATTTGAATTGTATTTAATTATATTAAAATATATATGATAATATTGCTTGCATTGCATTAAATTTTTAAATTGTACTTAAGTATATTTTCATATTGAATTGTGTTCGATTATTAATTGTATTTAATTATATGGTATATAAACATATCATTTGGATTATATTTAAATATACATTTTGTCTGAAAAAAATATTTAAGTATACATTGAAAATATATTTATTAATTTATTTTCTTTATTATTTTCCTTTTATATTTATTAATTTTACATAAATGATATTTAAAAACTATAATATTTTCATTATTTTCACTAATTCCAATTAAACATTTATTATTATTTTTATTTATTAATTGTACATAAATGATAATTAAAAATAATTTTATTACTTTTTTTAATTTTATTTTAAATTTTCGTGATTGGTCTGAACATGGTGAATGATTGCATTTAATTATAAATCGTATTTTGATTTCTGACTATTTTAATACATCCCTTAAACTTTTGGGGGAAAATTTTCGAGGCAGTGTATATTCCTTTAAGAAATAAAGGATAAAATATAAGTAAAGAGGAGCAACCGTTAACGCTCGATTTTGTTCAATCTCTAATTATTTCTTTCTTAATAAAAATAAATAAATAAATTGTTTTTAATTCCTGAATTGGGATCACTTCATAACTAAACCTAGTTAGAGATGCACAACAGGAACAAAAATGATTTGGCCCAACACCTCAAGTCCAAGTTGTATCTATATACAACCAAAATCTCAAATTGTCTGTGATCAGCTCATGCCAAAACTAAAAAGATAAAAAATAATATTAACCATTTTTTCATAATAATAAAGTTAATCTTCATCAAAATAAAATAAATATATATAATAAAATAAATCTTTGTCATAGTTTTTTGGGTGAGATAAATATTTTAAAAGTTATAGATAATTTGCTTAATTAATTAGATGTAACTCGTCTTAGGATGGACATTGTAGGATGCTAACACCTTCCCAACGTGTAATTGACTTCCGAATTCAAATTTGGTTTCAAAGGTCATTTTATTTTAAAGGTTTTTTTCCAATGTTTTCCTTAATAAATATTGGTGGCGACTCCTCTATTTTTTAAAACTTTTTTGTCATCCCGCCACGATCCGGTTGCGATAGATGGTGACTCCACTGGGGATATTTTGAGAGTCAAGCCAATAATAACTAATTAAGCAAAATATTTGTATTGTTAATGTATTTATCTCACCTTGTTATGTTTGTTGGTGTTGTATGTAGTTTTGCTTTATTTATGTTTTGTGTGCAAATATGTTTATGTTTTTGAACCATATAGTAGAAAACCTTTTGCTATATTATATATGTGTTGTTTGTTTTGCAGATTGAGTAGTTTAGGAATTGCTCCCTTCATACAATTCACTTACATAGTTTTCACATACTTATGAGTGAGGTCCTATACCTGGGCCTGAGTGAATCTTAGGATAAGTAAGAGGTGGAGTAGTGGTAATCTTCTGGATGTACATCCTGCTTGGTTATCATGAAGGCCTCACCTAAAGTTTGATCCTTTCAGGGGTATTATCACTTCTAATAGTTTACCTATTGTTGTGATCAATATTCCAAGAGAGGGTCCTTGGCTCTAGGAACCATCTTAGAACCATAGAACCACCTGTTGGGAAAGAACACATATTAGAATAACCTATAAAGCTATCAACTATTAAGAATACCTTTGTAGGATATAATGGGAGCAGTACCCTAACCTTGCATTTCAAATGGCATAACATATGTATAGAAAATGAAATAAAGCAAAAATAAGTTTAGTTTTCTCTTTGTGTTATTATTCATCATTTCATAACAAACATCATGCATTTCATTTCCCAAAAAAATGGAGAAAAAAAGAGATGGAGAAAAAGCGAAAAAAAAGCAAAAAATGAGAAGGGAAAAGAAAAGAAGATAGAGTGATGGCAGCACGATAGAATTTTTTTTTCCTGAAAAGCATAATGTATTTTCATAAGATAGGACCTTCATGGCATGTTACATCCTTTTCCAGGTTTTTGGGGGTATCATAAGGGCTTAAGATTCGTTGTGAACATTTTTCAAAGAACATGGAATTAAATTCAAGGGAGACTTTGCAGGTTGGAGTTAATAAACCTAATGTGAAAAGTTTGAGGAACCTCAGCAACAAGTTGAAGATTATTCAGCATTGAACTTTCACTAACAAATATGGAAACATTCTTGATATGTTAGAGGTAAATGTGCAAGAAATGGCTCTCATTGCTTTAGCCCAATTCTATGATCCTCCTTTAAGGTGCTTCACTTTCTGAGACTTCGAATTAGCTCCAACACTAGAAGAGTTTGAACAAATATTGGGATATCCATTGGGTAATGAAGGGCCTTATTTTTCCATGGGAAATAATCCCCCGTTAGACAAAATCGCGACATCCTTGGATATTAGTGTGAGGGATCTAGCAAGGGAGAAAGATACAAAAGGAGGTGTTGATGGTTTTTCGAGGGAATATTTGGAAAAATACGCACAGCATCTTGCAGAAAAAGAAAAGTGGGATGGTTTCATGGATGTGCTCGCTCTCATCATTTATGGGATTGTTCTCTTCCTAAATATTGAAAACTTTGTAGATTTTGTAGCGATCGATGTCTTCTTAGCCTATAAGCATAGAAGGAAAAATCAAGTGCCAGCCGTCCTTGCAAATACATATCATGCCCTTACCTTGCACCATGAGAAGAAGGGCGGAATCATCCTATGTTGCTTGCGTGTGTTGTATATTTGGTTCACGACTCATGTTTAAAAATGGGGGATGGGTGGAGATTAGAAGAAAAAATGATTGGGCCCACGACATTAAAAATTTGAGTGGAAGGATGATATCTTGGTGCTCACAAGGACTAGAGAGAATTGATGTGATTTGTCGTTGTGGGCATTTCCCTAATGTACCACTTATGGGAACCAAAGGGTGCATCAATTACAATCCGATTTTAGCATTGAGGCAGTTTGGTTAACCAATAAAGAATCTGCCAACTGAAGAGTCAGTGACTCCTTTTATCGTTTATGAGTTGAATCAAGACTTGGAAATGCTTCGTAAGGTTAGACGACCATGGAATCACGTTGTTGGGAAAGAAAAAGGACTAGGAGCTGGTAGTTGGGTGGCAGATAAAAGTTATAGCCGATGGCTTGAAGAAACGGTTCAAAAGATCAAGTCACCCTTTCGTAGTTCAGTCTCAGTTGTTGAAGATGTGCCAATGCCACCTCCCATGAGCCTAGAGGAGATAGAAAAGCTTAAGGAGGCACTGGCAAAATCTGAAGAAGAAAGAGAGAGATTGAAAAGGGAATTGGCAAAAGCTCGTTTAGAATGCCAAGCGGCACAAAGAGAAAGTGTGCAAAGGATGCAGTCAACTGTAGAAGCCAACAAAAGGGCAAGACTAGAAGAAGAAAGGAACCCAATAGAAAAAGTTGTTTGGATGCCGTAAGCACAGAGTTAGGGATGTGAAGAAAAGAGCAAGATGAGGCTAGGGCTGATTCTCTAAAGTGGAAAAAGGCATGGGAAGAGTCCAATGTGGCTAAGAGAAGTGCTCAAAGACAACTCGATGATCTAAAGCAACAATTGAAAATGGTGGAGGCTGAATATAAAATGCAGGGTCCAAAGCAAGAAATAACTAAATGCATACCTAGTTTCAGAACATCAAGTCACATTAGATGAGAAGAAGAAGTTGGAAGACTGGGTAATGCAGCTGAATGAAGTTATTGAAGATTACCAGGGGCAGCAAAAGCTTTGGGCACAAAATTTTATGAGTCGAGCTCTACAAATCAAGCGAATGCTCAATGAGGCCTCATATTACTTGCGAAGAGCTGAAGGAATGACTAACCCACTCCCAACGCCAATTGAGATTTATGAATTCATTGAGTATTGTAAAGGGATGATAAGCCAAATGAGAAATATAGCTAGAAGTGATGAATTGTAATTTGTACTTTATGTCAAGTTGTAAAAGAATGTCCCTTGTATTTTGCGTTGTTTCACCCATTGATGGCATGTACTTTGTTTTGATGATCAATGAAAGATGTTGTTTATTTGCTCTTTACTGTGGTCTTGGCTTCTGAGCGCCTTTGTTCCTTGAGACTTAGTACTTGTAACATGATGTTCTAAAGGAAAAGTCTAAAATGAGATGTTCATGTAATGAGCTGCTTTAAAATCCTATATTCTTTAAGGCTTAGTACTTAGAACGTGACATTCTAAAGGAAAAGTCTAAAAGAAGATGTTCACATTGCTTCTAACCACATGTTTGAGGAAAGAATATTCATACACGAGTCATGCGACTTATGGTTCTCTAACAACCTTGCATCCTTAAAAAGAAAAAAGAAAACAAAAAAATAGATAGGGTAGTTGCATCTTCATGTCTCCATGTTTATTACATACTCATAAGACATTTTTTAGTAGAGTGAAAGGAAAAAAAGAGTAAATATTGAAGCAAAGAAAGCATCCCCGTGACACCCTTACGAGACAAGTGCCAAGACGAAGATTAGATAGGGTAGCTTTAATTATAAATTATTTTAAATTTAATTACATATTTATAAAATCATTTATAAATATATATTATAAAATACTTTTCATGCATAATAAAATATTTATTTTTTAATTATAAAATTCTTATTTTTAATCATTATTGTTCATGAAAAATGTTTTAAAATATGTTAGTTAATTATAAATTATTTTAAATTATATATTAGTTACTTTAAAATATGTAACTTTAATTATAAAATATTTTAAATTTAATTACATTTGTATAAAATCATTTATAAATGTATATTATACTATACATTTCATCAATAATAAAATATATTTTTTTAATAATAAAATCCTTATTTTTAATGATTATTGTTCATGAAATATATTTTAAAGTAATAAAATAAAAAAAATTCATGTATTTTTTTAGTTTCTATTCTTAATTAATAATTAAATTTGATTAAATTCAATCAACGGCTATTGTTAGTTACAATTTTCAATCAATGACTCGTATTAGTTTAAGTGAACTTATATAGAAATTGTATAATTTGTTTTATCAGTAAAAAATAAAGAAAGAATAGGGTATAATGAAGAGAGTTCACAACAGAATTGACTTACTTGGTGGAAATTACTGGACCGATTTTTCCTCACAGTGTTGCTATATATGTATACCGTGGAATTGTAGAGGGATAGCGGGAGATTCTGTGGTGATTGAAATAACAAATGAGCCAAAATGTAGTGATTGGTTTTTTATTTCCCTATCAAATATGATTATAATATAATTTATTAGAGAAAGGGGAAAACCTTAAAAGTAATCGTATTAATTAAATAGTAAAAATAGTATTGTGATGGGGATTTTAATTGTGAAGGTGAAAGTGATGGGTTTCTTAAAAAAAAAATTGATGCATAAGTGAGGAATTCCTTAAATTAAGAGATAAGGATATATTTTTTTAAAAACATAATGAGGATTAAAATAAATAAAAAAAATAACCGATAAAATATAAGGTCATGTTAATGTTTTTAAAATCTAAATAGTCAGGATTTTTTTTATCGTTGGGAAGGTTTCGAAAAAAAAAACACTAAACTAAAACTTTAAAGAAGAAACACTTAGAGCATTAGCTATTAACAAAGACCGTAATGGAGCTGGGCAAGAAGTGAAGGTGACCATGCGATCATAAGAAGATGATCCTTTTTTAGAAAAGCCAATCTGCACAATGGTTTGCTTCCCTATAAACATGACGAAACTTCAACTGCCAAGGTTTTTGCTTGAATGCACAAATCTTGTTGATAATTGGAGCATAAGGATGATGCATTGTTACACCGTCTGAGACCAACTAGAGCTTTTATAAATTTGATGTTAGAAGTTTGAAATAGATTATTAAAACAATGTTTTGATTGATTTCTTGATGTGATGTGATGGATTGAAACTTGGTTGAATTGTTATTGATTGATATTGCTTAGTTGTTATTGAAATGATGTTGGAAAAATGGTAGAAGACCATTCACGGCCATGGAGAGATTGAAGGGACACCATGTGGAAATTTTAAAATAACCAAGGGCAACATAGTCATTTCACATGTAGGGATCCATTGGGAATTTTATAAAAAGATCAAGGGCAATTTCGGGAATAATAGAAAAGTATAAGGGTAAAATGGTAATTTCATATGTTCTAGAAAGATTAGGGACAAATTTGGAATTTTATAAAAAGAATAAGGGTAATTTGGTAATTTCACATTTGAGGACATAATTAGAAATTTAGAAAAAGATTAAGGGTAGTTTAGTAATTTTATATAGGAAGGACATAGTTGGTATTTTAGTAAAATATTAATGTTATAATGTTAATTGTTGAATTTTATAATTTTTATATGATTGTTTAAAATTACTTATTTACTTATGATCATTATCACATGGCATGAGAATGCATGAGTATTTTTGGGGGAAACACAAAGATTTCAAATGAGAAATGATTTTGATATATAAAATAAGAAATGATTGATGTTAGCTAACCGGGACTGCGGTAGCCGTGAATTTTTTAAAAGATAAATATTGTTGACACTGGGTCTGCGGTAGTCATGTGAAATGATAAATGTTGACACCGGAACTGCGATAGTCATGAATGATAAAAAGATATTGTTGACACCGGGACTTTGGTAGTCATTAGTAATAAAAATTGGGTGAGTAGAGTAAGTTAGACAGGACTGTATAGTCTGTGATTATATAGTCTGTGGGGTGAAGGATATTGGCAATCCCATAAGTGGCCGGAATCTGGACTGAGATGCGGTCATGGTGGCCTTCATGGGTATCTTGATCTCCTAATTTTGTCTAGTTTATTCGCGTTTAGTAGGAGCTGATAGCTGAATTGTAGTGCGTAATGGTAGGCCAGTTACTTACTAAACTCTCAAAGGGGAAGTCTCCATGGAGCAGGGTCAAAAATGATTTTGAGTCAAAACTGCATTTGCATAAATCATACTGCATTTGCTTTAATTATGTGATTTATTAATTGTTATATGAAATGTACATGGTTGATATTGTTTCTAATTGTAAAGAGAAATTAAATGCCTAATCCAGTAAGCTTTGTCCCTAGATTCAAGGGAAGTTTAAATTGCAGGTGACTGAAGATTAGTTAGAAGATAAAGATGCAGAGATCACCAGAGCTATAGGATGGGAATATTTTGGATACATAATAATTTTATTTCTTAGAAATATTTTTTAGTAGCGTTCCTGTAAAATTTTAATATTGTAAATCTGAATTTATTTTGGATTTAAATTAGAGTATATTAGAACTTTTATGAATAATATAAATTAAGTAGTTAAATAATGTTTTATTAGAAAAGGGGGTTACATAAAGGACCCATATTCCACCAGAATGACCTATTGCTTCTTGAACAAAAATGGAAGAATAACCCAAATTTCTCCAAAAGCCGGCCACTCTACTGTAAGGGACATGAGTCTCGAAAAGCAAACAGAGGGAAGGTTTCTGAGAATTAATCAAGCTACAAACATGACGCTTAGTAGTCTTACCAACAACGCCTCTGATATTCCAAGCAAGCACAGAAAAATTGTGGAAAACACTCATAATTAACCAGATAAGGTTAAGAGCGATAAAACCCCCAAGGACGCTACTGTTGCGGGCTTTGATCATGGATAGAATGTGTTCCTCTTTGTCCCTCATTTGGCATTGAAGATTTAACAATCTCGACCTCCATGCCATTATTTAATTCCTGCTGGCGATGTTGAATAGCCTTTAATCCTTGTCCGTCATCATTTTCCTTAAGTTGCATTTGAAGATGATTATTAGATAAGGCTTGGAAATTAGTGATTGACTTCATCCCACAGCCTATATCATAAATGTAACCCCCTTCTAGTTTAAATTTAAATTAACTATATCATTTACATTATACATAAAAGTTCTAATACATTCTAATAATTAATAAAGTCCAAAATATATTCAAAATTTTCATTAGTAAAATTTATATAAAACACTGTTACAAAAATAATTCTATGTAATACAAGTATTATCTACCCAAAATTTACCCATCCTACAGCTCTGGTCATATCTGCATCTTTATCTTCTAACTAATCTCCAGTCACCTGCAATTTAAACTTCCCTAGAATCTAGGGACAAAATTTACCGGATCAGGCATTTAATTTCTCATATAAAGAAAAACTATCTCAATCAGATAAAATTCATATATATCACATAATTAAATTAATTGCAATATGATTTATGCAAATGCAGTTTTTGACTCAAAATCATTTTGACCTGCTCCATGGAGACTTCCCCTTTGACTGTTTAGTAAGTAACTGGCCTACCATTACGCATTGCAATTCAGCTATCAGCCCCTACTAAACACGAATAAACTAAACAGAATTAGGAGATCAGGATACCCAGGAAGGTTACCATGACCGCATCTCAATCCAGATTCCGGCCACTTGTGGGATTGCCAATATCCTTCACCCCACAAACTATGTAATCACGGACTATACAGCCCTGTCTAACTTACTCTGTTCACCCAATTATTACTCATGACTACTGCAGTCCCGATGTCAACAATATCTTTTTAAAATCCAGGACTACCGAAATTCCGGTGTCAACATTTATCATTTCACATGACTACCGCAGACTCGGTGTCAACAATATTTCTATTTTAAAAGTTCATGGCTACCGCAGTCCCCGTTAGCCAACATCAATCATTTCTTATTTTATATATCAAAATCATTTCTCATTTGAAATCTTTGTGTTTCCCCCAAAAAGACTCATGCTTATGCAATATGAAAATGATCATAAGTAAATAATTAACATTAAACAATCATATAAAGAAATATAAAATTTAACAATTATCATCATAACATTGGTAAATTACTAAAATATCAATTAGGTCACTACTATAAAAAATTACTAAACTACCCTTGCTCTTTTCTATTATTTCTGATTTTGCCCTTGATCTTTTCTCAAAATTCCAAAATTATCCCTAAACTTTCTAGAATATGTGAAATTACCATTTTGCCCTTACATTTTTCTATTATTTCTGAAATTGCCCTTGATCTTTTATAAAATTCCCATTTTACCCCTAAACTTTCTAGAATATGTGAAATTACCATTTTACCCCTATTTTTATAATTTACTAGATTACCCTTAAACTTTTTATAAAATTCCAAGATTACCCCTAAACTTTCTAGAACATATGTAATTACTATTTTACCCTTTAATATTTTATAATTTACTAATTTGCCCTTAAAATTTTTATAAAATTCCTAATGTGTCCCTACATGTGAAATGACTATTTTGCCCTTGGTTATTTTAAAATTTCCAGATGGTACCCCTTCATTCTCTCCATGGCCAAATGGCCTCCAAAAATTTTCAACATCATTTCACAAATTCAACCATGCATTTCCAATCAAGAACAAACCAAACAAAAATTTAAATCATCACAACACATCATCCAATCAATCAAACATGGTTCCAAACAATTATTTCAAACTTCTAATATCAAATATATAGAAACCATAAATCAATTTCATCTTTTCATGGTTCTTGATCAAATCTTGAATCTAAACCTCAAGACATGTTTTTCTTGTTTCCAAGTTGTCTAAATTGAAATTAAATGCCAAGATCCTTACCTAGAATCCTTAGTTTGATGAAGAAACCCTTGAATCCTTTTCTCCCTTTCTCCCTTGTCTTCTTGAATTTTTAGGGTTTTTCTCTCAAATTTTTCTCTTTGGCCTAAGGTATGTTGAAGTTTGTGAGGTATTGGTTGGTTTCTTTCTTAATTTTTGAAGCAAGGATGAAGTTTAATGGAGGAGGTAGCAGCTGCCCAAAGCTCACGGTTTTGGGTTATTTTGAGAGCTAGCTTTTTAAGTTTCTCTTTTGCTTTTGTTTCTTATGTTTTTAAATAAATTTTCTCCACCCAATTTTTTTTTTTATACGTGCAGCTTCTGCCCTGGCTCCAAAGGCAGTCAATTTGGCTGAAATTCCAGCCCACTTGGACGGCCAAAATTGCTTCCTTAAAGGAGTTTCCAATTGTGTGGTCAAAAGTCAAAAGTGTAGATAATTATAGATAATTCTAGAAGGTTTTAGGGCTTCTTAATTATCTTACAAACTAATTAGAATTTTAAGAAACGAACACCACCATTAAATTCCTCACTATCAAAAACCTTGGGGTAGTGTCTTGATTATCTCTTAATCAAAGTCTAATTAGCTTAATTTAATTACATTAGAAATATTGAGTTGTCAAATTTTGATCGGCTAATACTTGTATTATTTTTCTTAGTTAAATAATATTAATAATTATTCTAACTATGTTATAATTAATAGGAAATTCCATAGGTGTCATACAAATTTTATCTTAATTTTCTACCTTAGAATTTTATCGTACTAATTTTACAGAGTTCTAACTTTCAGAAAATTCTAAAAATTCAAAATTAGCATTTTCATTTCTCAACTGTATATTTTCTTAATCTACATTCAATTATCTTTTTATTAGGTTACAATTTACTCCAAAATGCTACATTGGAAAATTTTTATCTTGGACAACTGTCTGACACAACTGTCCAGTCAACAATCAATTCAAACAAAAACAAACATATCAGAAGACTCAGAAAATATTACTAAATAGAAATGTATAAATTTTATTATGAAAATATGTACATAAAGTTGTCTATAAGATACAATACATAATTTCTCATAATATTTATAGAAAATTATCTACAAACAGTAAAATAAAATGAGGGTGTTACAATAAACGAAGGGTCCAGCATGATTCTTGTTACTATTTTTTTGAGTAATAGATGACTTTGCCAAATGATTGCCTCAATTCTTGGGATCAGAGCCAATCCCCTTTGAATTAGTGGGACCACTATGCCAGTGAGGAGTTTGACGTGGTCTTTTATTCTTGGATGAGTAAATACCCATCTTTTTTATTTCAGCATTGCTAGACTCCCCCACGTGCTGCAAAAGTAGTAGTTGAATCCAAACCAGTAAGGGTTTTTTTCTCTTTCATATCTAACCCCTTATTATCCACTGTTTCCTTTCTACCATTTTGATTCTTTCAATTTTTGTTACCCCTTGGCTTGCGATGAACCACAATCCTCTCCCCCATGTAATGGGTCATCATTAGCATTTAATTGAGAAATAGAATCATTACCTTTATTAGTAACGTTCACATCTTTGGAGATATTGGCATTAATTGCAGCAGTAGCCTGACCATCTTAAGTGCTGGGCACCTTCCCTTTATCTACAGGCAGCGATGAATTTGGCTGCATTACTAGAGATGGTAATGAATTAGCCTGAATAGGACATTCTCGACTCAAATGGCTATAACAGCCACATGAGGAATAGATCCTATGCAAACCTTAATACTCTACATGATACCAAAACTCATGAAGCCAAACCCTACCCACAACTGGCTTTGTGAGATTAACTTCTAGACAGACTTTTGCAAAGCGACCACTTCGAACATCCTTTGTATTGTTATCCACCTTGATGGGCCTTCCTATTGCTGCTGCCAGTGCAAGTAGGATACTTTCATCGTAATATAAAAGATTGAGGCCTGGAAATCTTATCCATACCATAGTCTTGTCAATGGTAACCTTGGGAGATATGAAATCTAGTGTCCATGTTCTCATTGTGAGATAATGATCAAAGATCATCCAAGGACCCTCATCAATCACTTTCTTGCGATAATCTTCATTGTCAAACTTGACCATAAAATAGCCATTACCTATGTCAAGGATTTTGAACCCTGCAGACAATTTCCACATTCTTGTTAACTTCTCACGCATCATACGATAACCAATATTTTTTCCCAGAAGCTTGATAACTAAAGCATCTTGCCAAGGGGCACAGAGACCTTCAAAGACTGAATCCGCCAAGTAAACCTTGGGTTTCAAAGGGTTACCGTCTTCATATTCAATTCTAGCCAACTTCTTCTTAATAAGATCAACATGAGGTCTAGGAGGTTGAACCTGTCTATTTGCCATCGCCATATCTCAAAAGGAGACTTTCACTTTCAAGCCACCACCTCCACCGTCATTTGGTGGATCTTTATCTGAGCCCGAGCTATTCATAGCACCCGTCGAGAAAGAGAATCTTGGTGGGAGAGCGATCGTTATATTTAATGAAAGAATTGTTTTCTAAATAGTCAGTTTAATATATTCTTTAGAGTTTCCAGAAAGAAATTAACTTGTATGGTCTCTTTTCTTATTAGATTCTAAAGAACCCAATAAACAAAGCCATGGGTATCCAGTGGAAGCAGTTGTTGCACTTGCTACTTGTTACGGTCCTTCTTGGAGCAACTATGCCAAACTCCAGTTGTCCAACAAAGTGTGGTCATCTCAACATTCCATACCCTTTCGGTATGACAGAGGCTTGTTCTCTCAATGCCTCATTTGTATTAACCTGCGACCATGCCCATTTGCCACCAACACTATTTTTAAATAATAGTCGTTCTTCAATTGTGCGTGTGTTGGACATCTCACTCGACGATGAGCTGGACATTTCATTGCCAGTAGCCAGTAGCTGCAATGCTAACAGGACTAGAAAGTCAACGAATGATGAAATCGATCATGGTTAGGTCTTCAACCTGCATGCACCATTGCACCTAGTGGCTAAGAGAAACAAGTTAATTGTGGTGGGTGTTGACATGATTGGGGAAGTATGACCAAGAAATATGTTTGAGGAGGGATACCCTATTTCATGCGTGTCTTTTTACGATGTTAATGAGTCGCCACATGACAAGTCATGCTTAGGATGATTTTGTTGTGAGACTCCAATAGCTTATAGGCTATCCAGTTTCATCTATTTTTCTTCTCTACTTAACTTCAACAATAACTACACCAAGTTGCTTGAATCCTACCCATGCAGTTATGCATTTGTGGTTAAAGATAGAGCCTATCAGTTCTCCCCCAAAGACCTCCACAACCTCAACAACAACTATACGTTTCCTGTGGTTGTGGATTGGGCATGGGAACTCACACGTGCCAACATGCTCAAAAGAATGCTACAATTTATGAGTGTATGTCAACCAATACTGAATGTCACAATGCTGAGCCGGAACCTGGTTACCACTGTAAATGCTCTAGTGGTTTTTGGGGAAACCCTTACTTCCTTGATGGCTGCAAAGGTATTAATCTTTTTTCATTTTGTTATGACTATATTTTTGCTTCATTGTATAATTATTGGCAAGTGCAAAACATCAATAACAAATTATAAACATGCTCAACATTGTTTCTAGTAAAATATATTTTTAGTCCTTCAAAATATTTTGAATCATTAGTTTTAGCCCTATAAAAATTTAATATATTTTTAGTGCCTGCATTTATCAAAAGTGATAGGGTTTTAGTCCTTTATCGGGGACTAAAAATGTGTTTTTTCAGATAAATATAAGAATTAAAAACCTATTAAATTTTTATAGGAACTAAAACCAACATCCCACAAATATTTTAAAGGACCAAAAATATATTTTATTTTTTCGTTAAAAATCCCTATTGATTGTTGAAACATAAACTATAACTACTTAATAATCTATTAGATGTTGATGAATGTGCCAAGAAATCCTACAACTGCTATACGGGGGCAACATGCATCAACTCTGATGGGAGCTACAAATGTCGTTGTCCAGATGGATATAAAGGAGATGGGAAAAATAATGGAACAAGATGCACTCGGAGTGGCCGCATAACCACAATTATTTTGAGTGAGTATATATTATTGTCAATTTATTGGAATTACAAAACAAAAAAAAATATTGATTTGGTTATAGAGAAAATAATTTTGTTTTCACTTGTTTATGTTCAGGAGTGATTATAAGTATCTTAATACTTTTTGTGGGAAGCATTTTTGTGTATTGGATCTTGAATAAAAGAAAGCACATCAAAAGTAAAGACCAACTTTTTCAACGAAATGGTGGCTTTCTCTTTCAACAACAAATAGCAAGGCATGGAGGATCAACTGATATAGCTAAAGTCTTCACTTCAGAAAAGTTAAAGGAAGCCACCGACAGCTTTGACAGAAGCAGGATCATTGGCAAAGGTGGTCAAGGAGAAGTCTATAAAGGAATATTATGAGATAATAAAATTGCGGCAATTAAAAAGTCCTTAATCAGTCAGACAAGCCAGATTGACCAATTCGTTAATGAGATAATATTGCTTTCTCAAATAAACCATAGGAATGTGGTAAAGCTATTTGGATGTTGTTTAGAGACAGAAGTTCCTTTACTTGTTTATGAATTCATTCCTAATGGCACCGTTTTTTAGCGTCTTCATCATCAAGATCAATCTTTAAGAATTTCATGGAAAACAAGATTGCAAATAGCAGTAGAAAATGCTAGGGCCCTGACATACTTGCATTCTGGTACCTATACATAAATCATACACAAAGATGTGAAAACTTTGAACATACTACTTGATCACAATCACTATGCAAAGGTTTTTGATTTTTGACTTTCAAGGATCATTCCTCTAGATCAAAATCAAATAACCATTGCGGTGAGGGGGACACTAGGGTATATTGACCCAGAATACGAGCACACAAGTGAATTAATGACGAAGAGTGATGTTTATAGCTTTTGAGTTGTCCTAGTAGAACTATTGACAAGAGAGAAGGCTCTCTCTTTCAATAGGCTAGATAAATCAAAGCTTGCAGTGTTGTTTGAGTGTTCCATGAATGATAATAAATTACTTGACATTGTAGATAGCCACTTAACACATGAGGCAAATGTTGAGCAATTCATGGATGTTTCCAAAATTGCAAGACATTGTTTAACATTGAACAAGGAGGAAAGGCCCACCATGACACAAGTGACAAAAAAACTTGAAGGAATGTGCGTTGTGGAAAGGCATAGATGGGACAATATCAATTTGTCTTCCGAAGAGATTGAAAAACTTTCTAAACACAACACCATCTAGTTTTGATTATTCAAACAGGGGTTTCCATGTGCTTTAGTGGTGGAAGATGATTAGCTTATGAATGTTGTTATCATGTTTTGCTTTACATCATTGAGATGACCGTTTTGTGGTTGTTTAGGATCCTTCATATATGAATTGACCATGCATGTACTTACATATTGTAAACATCCAATTTTGTTCTCTTTTATTTCCATTGTTTTTAAAATGAATATTCATTATTGTGAACGCCTAATCTTACATATATTTTTACTCTTATATTGTATTTTATTTATCTTATATTTAGTATTAAAAAATTGAAAAAGACAAATAAATATGAGAGTAAAAAAATCAACGTAGAAAAAAAGGGAATGAAAAAAGAGAGAGAAAAAAATGAAAAGAAAAAAAAAAGGGAAAGAAGAAGAAGAGTCGGGCTCACTAGTTAAAACCCAAATGAAAAAGAGAAAGAAAAAGCCCAACCCACTAACTAAACCCAATGGGGTGCCCAATTCATTTGTTTTATTAGCAGAATGATAGAGAATACTCAAGGGGGCCTTTTTATTACCGTACTTGAAGACCAATGCGATATGCTGATGGGCAAAATGCCCCACGAACAATGACAACATCTGTAAGGTTTACCAACATACTTAACAATTATTGAACAAAGATTCATATACTTTATGCAAGCATACCAACCCTTAAATTGAGATTTACATCATCATATGATAAAAGACCTTCTATTACCGGTCAATCTGCTACCTCACGGGTGAGGAAAAAAATTTCCTACTTCACCCTAGCTTCCACCATGACAAATGGAACAATTACTGATACATTGTATTCTAACATAATCCACATTGCACAGGGTACAAGATAGCGCAAGTGGCTATACTTGATACCCTTACGAATCATCAACATGGTGCTGGCTAGGGTGAAGTACCTAAAAACCGGTACTCCTATGGACCATGCATTTTAACATTCAATACCAGGTAAATGACCGATTGAGTAGTAACATAAATTTGCTAACATAGGCCTACTAATTTAGAGACAGGGGCATATGTAAAAAAGAGGTAATTGTATAAGTAGCCTTTCTTTGGTAAAGGAAAAAAATGAAAACCTAGAGTTTTTTTTATGCGCTCAAATTATCGTGGCAGCTATAATCGTAACCCGATATTTCTTGTATAATTGTAACTAGGTAAATAGCCTATTTAGTCCCTAAACTATGCATCCGCTGATAATTTAGTCCTTACATTTTTAAAATGATCAATTTAATCCACAAATGTGCAAATGTTATGACAAATTAGTCAAATCGTTAAACATCGTGACAATTTGATCCTTTAATGTATGACACTTAATGTCAGAATGGTCCTGAAACTATACTATTTACTGACAAATTAGTCCATGACAGACATGACTTATAATAAACGGTTGGACTAATTTGTCGCAACATTTGCACATTTGTGGACTAAATTGGTGATTTCGAAAATGTAGGGGCTAAATTGTTAGCGAATGCATAATTCAGGGACTAAATAGGCTATTTACCCAATTGTAACCATACATGAAATATAAAATATTTTAAAAATTTGTTTTCACTGCTATTAAAACTATTATTTATTTTTACAAATTATGGAAATATTTAATTAATTACAATATACTTTAATGCTTCACCGGTGCACCACCCATTACCCCCAACAACCTCTGATGGACAAATGATCTCATTGAAGTCTCCTAGCAAAGTCCACGACCCATTAATGGATTGACACAAATTAGAAATATAGTCCTAAAAGTGTTGTCGAGTTATTGGATTAGGAGAAGCATAAAGAGCAGTGCAAATCCAATGACATGACAACTTCTTTATAGAAAAGGTAATAGCTTGTTGTATTGAATCAACCAAGTCAAAAGTGACATCAGTCCTATTAGAAAGAACCCATATTCCAACAGAATGACCTATTGCTTCTTGAACAAAAATGGAAGAATAACCCAAATTTCTCCAAAAGTCAGCCACTCTACTATAAGGGACATGAGTCTCAAAAAGCAAACAGAAGGAAGGTTTCTGAGAATTAATCAAGCTACAAACATGACTCTTAGTAGTCTTACCAATAGCACCTCTGATATTCCAAGCAAGCATAGAAAAATTGTGGAAAACACTCATAATTAACCAAATAAGGTTAAGAGGGATAAAAACCCCAAGGACGCTACTGTTACGAGCTTTGATCATAGATAGAATGTGTTCCTCCTTGTCCCTCATTTGGCAATGAAGATTTAACAATCTCGACCTCCATGCCATTTTTTATTTCCTGCTGGCGATGCTGAATAGCCTCTAATCCTTGTCCGTCATCATTTTCCTCAAGTTGCATTTGAAGATGATTATTAGATAAGGCTTGGAAATTAGTGGTTGACTTCATCCCACAACCTATATCATAAATGACGGGTCCAACATGATTCTTGTTACTATTTTTTGAGTAATAAATGACTTTGCCAAATGATTGCCTCCATTCTTGGTATCAGAGCCAATCCCCTTTAAATTAGTGGGACCACCATGCAAGTGAGGAGTTTGACATGGTCTTTTATTCTTGGATGAGTAAATACCCGTCTTTATTATTTAAGCATTGCTAGACTCCCCACGAGCCGCAAAAGTAGTAGGTGAATCCAAACTAGCAGGGGTTTTTTTCTCTTTCATATCTAACCCCTTATTATCCACCATTTCCTTTCTACCATTTTGATTCTTTTTGTTTTTGTTGCCCCTTGGTTTATGCCGAACCACAATCCTCTCCCCATGTAATAGGTCATCATTAGCATTTAATTAAGAAATAAAATCATTACCTTTATTAGTAACATTCACATATTTGGAGATATTGGAATTAATTACAACGATAGCCTGACCATCTTGAGTGTTGGGCGCCTTCCCTTTATCTACAAACGGCGATGAATTTGGTTGCGTTACTGGATATGGTAATGAATTAGCCTGAATAGGGCATTCTCGACTCAAATGGCTATAACAACCACATGAGGAAAAAATCCTATGCAAAGCTTCATACTCTACATGATACCAAAACTCATGAAGCCAAACCCTACCCACAACTGGCTTTGTGAGATCAACTTCTACACAGACTCTTGCAAAACGACCACGTCGAACATCCTTTGTATTGCTATCCACCTTGATGGGCCTTCCTATTGCCGCTGCCAGTGCAAGTAGGATACTTTCATCGTAATATAAAAGATTGAGGCCTAGAAATCTTATCCATACCATAGTCTTGTCAATGGTAGCCTTGGGAGATATGAAATCTGGTGTCCATGTTCTCACTGTGAGATAATGATCAAAGATCATCCAAGGACCGTCATCAATCACTTTCCTGCGATCATCTTCATTGTCAAACTTGACCATAAAATAGTCATTACCTATGTCAAGGATTTCGAACCTCGCAGACAATTTCCACATTCTTGTTAACCTCTCATGCATCATACGATAACCAATATTTTTGCCCAGAAGCTTGATAACTAAAGCATCTTGCCAAGGGGCACAGAGACCTTCAAAGACTGAATCCGCCAGGTAAACCTTGGGTTTCAGAGGATTACCATCTTCATATTCAATTCTAGCCAACTTCATCTTAATAAGATCAACATGAGGTCTAGGAGGTTGAACCTGTCTATTTGCCATCGCCATATCTCGAATGGAGACTTTCACTTTTGAACCACCACCTCCACCGTCATCTGGTTGATCTTTATCTGAGCCCGAGCTATTCATAGCACCCGCCGAGAAATAGAATCCTGGAGGGATAGCCATCGTATATTTATTGAAAGAATTGTTTTTCTAAATAGTCAGTTTAATATATTCTTTAGAGTTTCCATAAAGAAAATAACTTGTATGGTCTCTTTTCTTATTAGATTCTAAAGAACCCAATAAACAAAGTCGTTGGTATCCAGTGGAAGCAGTTGTTGCACCTGCTACTTGTTGCGATCCTTCTTGGAGCAACTATGCCAAACTCCAGTTGTCCAACAAAGTGTGGTCATCTCAACATTCCATACCCTTTCGGTATGACAGAGGCTTGTTCTCTCAATGCCTCATTTGTAGTAACCTACGACCATGCCCATTCACCACCAACACTGTTTTTAAATAATAGTCATTCTTCAATTGTGTGTGTGTTAGGCATCTCACTCGACGGTGAGCTAGACATTTCATTGCCAATAGCTAGTAGCTGCAACGCTAACAGAACTGGAAAGTCAACGAATGATGAAATTGATCATGGTTGGGTCTTCAACCTGCTTGCACCATTGCACCTAGTGGCCAAGAGAAACAAGTTAATTGCAGTGGGTGTTGACATGATTGTGGAAGTACGACCAGGAAATATGTTTGAGGAGGGATACCCTATTTCATGCGTGTCTTTTTACAATGTTAATGAGTCGCCACATGACAAGTCTTGCTTAGGAAGATTTTGTTGTGAGACTCCAATAGCTTATAGGCTATCCAGTTTCATATATTTTTCTTCTCTACTTAACTTCAACAATAACTGCACCAAGCTGCTTGAATCCTACCCATGCAGTTATGCATTTGTGGTTAAAGATAGAGCCTACCAGTTCTCCCCCAAAGACCTCCACAACCTCAACAACAACTATACTGTTGAAAATCAGAATATTATATTCTGATTCTATTAATAATAGCGGTTTACAGGAACTTAATCTTTAATTTAAAGGAAACAAAATATCCTTTATTTATATGTAATTAATGTAATTAACCTATATAAACACGCATCCGCTGTGTACTCTAACACACGGTTCACTCCATTATACCTCTGTTTTCTCCTATTTTAACATGGTATCAGAGCCTGACAGAGGTATTACGAAAATTGTGCCTCACCGGGGACCTACTGTCCCCGGTGGACCCTTTTGATTGTCTCCCTTCTTTTAGTGATCAGTTTCGCACCTCTGACGACTTTTCCAGCCACCGCCTTTTGGCTCGCTGCTTATTTTTCGATGAAGAACTTTTCGATCGCTATCCTGCCACTGTCATTTTCCAACGTGTTTTCCGGCATCACTTTCTGCTCGCTGCTCATTTTCCAGCAAAGAACTTTTTGGTAGTCTATCATGCCGCTATCCTAGATGCACTGACCCTGCTTATCCTAGATGCCTTGGCCCTTGTCTATGTCTCAAATGCATTGGCTTTGTCTTTGTCCTAGATGCACTGGCCCCATTTGTGTCCCAGGTGCCCTAGTCTTGATGACTTTGTCCCAGATGCATTGGTCTCGCTGTTAGTTTAAATAATAATTTGGGTCTCCAACATTATTGGGTTTGAAGCTTCCAAATGTAGTTTCGAGAAGAACGGACCTTGCTATGCTTGCCATGAATTTTCTCTCTAGCTGATGATCATTCCAGCTATCTGGCAAAGATATTTTTTCTAGCAACTTTCTCCGACTTCTCCAACATCCCTGAGTTGTTTTTCAAACTATTATATTTTGGTAAGGCTCAATTTTTATGTTTTTATTTATTTATTTGTTGGGAATAAATTTTCTTGTAACAAGCTGAGAGCTTAGTAAGCTTCAGCTTGAGGGGGAGTGTTGAAAATCAGAATATTATATTCTGATTCTATTAATAATAGCGGTTTATAGGAACTTAATCTTTAATTTAGAGGAAACAAAATATCCTCTATTTATGTGTAATTAATGTAATTAACCTATATAAACACGCATCCGCTGTGTACTCTAACACACAGTTTTCACTCCATTTACCTCTGTTTTCTCCTATTTTAACATATACGTTTCCTGTGGTTGTGGATTGGGCCGTGGGAACTCACACGTGCCAACATGCTCAGAAGAATGCTACAACTTATTAGTGTAAGTCAGCCAATACTGAATGTCACAATGTTGAGCCGGGACCTGGTTACCACTGTAAATGCTCTAGTGGTTTTTGGGGAAACCCTTACTTCCTTGATGGCTGCAAAGGTATTAATTTTTTTTCATTTTGTTATGATTATAATTTTGCTTCATTGTATAATTATTGGCAAGTGCAAAATGTAATCCCCCTTCTAATTAACTTTAAATAAAAAGTTTAATTTAATTATTTAATTTACATTATATATATATATAAAAGTACTAATAAATTCCTTCTACATATTTAAAACATATCCGAATTTACAACATTAAAATTTTTACAATTTCATTACTACAAAATATTCTTCTTTACAATACAGTCTGCCTGCTACAAAATAATTATAACTAATACAAGTATTATCTACCCAAAATAGTCCCATCCTATATGCTCAGGCCACATCTGCATCTTTTCTTTTAAATATTTCTTCATTTACCTGCAATTACAATTCCCAATTATCTAGGGACACAATATTTACCGGATCAGGCATTTAATTTCTCATACAATTGAAAACAATTTTAACCAGATACATTTCATATAATAATTAATAAATCACAGAAATAAAACAAATGCAGTATGATTTATGCAAATGCAGTTTTTGACTCAAAATCATTTTTGACCCTGCTCCATGGATACTTCCCCTTTGAGTGTTTAGTAAGAAACTGGCCTACCATTACGCACTGCAATTCAGCTATCAGCGCCTACTAAACGCAAATAAGCTAAATAGAATTAGGAGATCAGGATACCCGGAAGGCCACCACGATCACATCTCAGTCCAGATTCCGACCACATGTGGGATTGCCAATACCCTTCATCCCACAGACTATATAATCACAGACTATACAATCCTGTCTAACAAATTCTGCTCACCCCAAAATCATTTCTCAAATATCAAAATCATTTCTCATGACTACCGCAGTCCCAGTTAGTCAACATAATTTTCCTTTTAAAATTCATGGCTACCACAGTCCTGGTTAGCCAATAATAATCACTTTTCATTTGAGAATCTTTAGAAAATCCCCCAAAAAGACTCATGTTATGAAATATGATAATGATTATAAACAAATAACAATACTAAACAATTTACATTATAACATTAATATTTTACTAAATACTAATTAAATGCTTACTATGTAAAATTACTAAACTACCCTTAATCTTTTTCTGAAATTCCAATTATGTCCTCAAATTGTGAAATTACCTAATTACCAATTTTACCCTTGATCTTTTTATAAATTTCCGAATGTGTCCCTAATTCTTCTAAAACCTATGAAATTACTATTTTACCCTTGATCTTTTTCAAAAATTCCCAATATGTCCCTACATGTGAAATGACTATTTTGCCCTTGGTCTTTTGAAAAATTTCCACATAGTATCCCTTGTAAACTCAACATGGCCGAATAGCCTACATGCCATTTCCAACATTTTCTTCCAAAACAACCAAGCCAAATTCCAATCAATAATCAACCAAATCAAGTTTCAATCAAAATCAAGCAATCCAAGGTTCCATTCATCACATCTTGAATTTAGCCCTATCAACATGTTTCTCCTAATTCCTAGGGTTCAAAATTGAAATTAAATGCCAAGATCCTTACCTTGAATCCTTAATTTGATGAAGGAACCCTTGAATCTTTTCCTTCCTTCCTCCTTGGTCTTCTTGAAATTTTTAGGTTCTTTCTCCAATTTCCTTCCTTTTGGCCAAATATCTATTGAGGTGGGTGAGTATTGGATTGGTTTCTTTCTTAATTTTAGAAGAAAAGATGAAGCTAAGATGAAGTGAAAATGGAGGGGCTGCAGCTGTTTGAGAACTCACGGTTTGGGGTCTTTATAAGTTAGGCTTAGTAATTTTTTTTTTTTGCTTTTAATTGCCTATGTTTTTATAAAAATTTTCTCCACCCAAATTAATTTTCCCTTCAAGTCCAGCTGCTGCCTCACGTCCAGCTGCTGTATTGGCCAAGGGAGATCAGTTTGCCAAGCCTTTCCAGCCACTTGGACAGCCAAGAAGGCTTGCTTGGGTGACTTGCCAACTAAGTGGTCAAAAGTCAACATTTGTAGGAAATTTGTAGAGTTTTCTAGAATAATTTAGGGCTTGCTAATTATCTTAGAAATTGATTAGAATTTTAAGAAATTAACACCACCGTTAGATTCCTTACTATCAAAAACCTTAGGGTAGTGTCTTAAGTATCTCTTAATCAAAGTCTAATTAGCTTAATTTAATCATATTAGAAACTTTGAGTTGTCAAATTTTGATTGGTTAATACTTTTATTTTTAAATTTTCTTAGTTAAACATTTTTAATAATTATTCTAAGTATACTACAATTAATAGAAAAGTCTATAGGTGTCATACAAAGTTTATCTTAATTTTCTACCTTAAAATTTTATCGTCATAATTTCACAGAGTTCTAACTTTCAGAAAATTCTAACAATTCGAAACTAGTATTTTAATTCTTCAACTGTATATATTTTTTAATCTATATTCAGTTATCTTTTTATTAGAATACAGATTTGTCCAAAATTTTACACTGGAAAAATCATCCTAGACAGCTGTCTGACATAGCTGTCCAGTCAGCAAGCAATTCAGGCAAAAACAAAGACATCCAAAGATTCAGAAAATTTTTCTGAATAGAACTGTATTAATTTCATTATGAAAATATGTACAGAAAGTTTCTATAAAATAAGTATATAATTGTTCATAATATTCATATATAAATATGTACAAATAGTAAAATAAAATGAGGATGTTACACAAAACATCAATAACAAATTATAAACATGCTCAACATTGTTTCTAGTAAAATATATTTTTAGTCCTTCAAAATATTTTGAGTCATTAGTTTTAGTCCTATAAAAATTTAACATATTTTTAGTCCCTGCATTTATCAAAAGTGATAGGGTTTTAGTCCTTTATCGAGGACTAAAAACGTGTTTTTCAGATATATAAGAATTAAAAACCTATTAAATTTTTATAGGAACTAAAACCAACATCCCACAAATATTTTAAAGACCAAAAATATATTTTATTTTATTTAATTTTTTCTTTAAAACTCCCTATCGATTGTTGAAACAAAAACTATAACTACTTAATAATCTATTAGATGTTGATGAATGTGCCGAGAAATCCTACAACTGTTATAAGGGGGCAACATGCATCAACTCTGATAGGAGCTACAAATGTCATTGTCCAAATGGATATAAATGGAACAAGATGCACTCGGAGTGGCCGTATAACCACAATTGTTTTGAGTGAGTATATATTATTGTCAATTTATTGGAATTACAAAAGAAAAAAAATATTGACTTGTTTATAGAGAAAATAATTTTTTTTTCACTTGTTTATGTTCAGGTGTGATTATAAGTATCTTAATACTTTTTGTGGGAAGCATTTTTGTGTATTGGATCCTGAATAAAAGAAAGCACATCAAAAGTAAAGACCAACTTTTTCAACGAAATGGTGGCTTTCTCTTTCAACAACAAATAGCAAGGCATGGAGGATCAACTGATATAGCTAAAGTCTTCACTTCAGAAAAGTTAAAGGAAGCCACCGACAGCTTTGACAAAAGCAGGATCATTGGAAAAGGTGGTCAAGGAGAAGTCTACAAAGGAATATTACGAGATAATAAAATTGTGGCAATTAAAAAGTCCTTAATCAGTCAGACAAGCCAGATTGACCAATTCATTAATGAGATAATATTGCTTTCTCAAATAAACCATAGGAATGTGGTAAAGCTATTTGGATGTTGTTTAGAGACAGAAGTTCCTTTACTTGTTTATGAATTCATTCCTAATGGCACCGTTTTTTAGCGTCTTCATCATCAAGATCAATCTTTAAGAATTTCATGGAAAACAAGATTGCAAATAGCAGTAGAAAATGCTAGGGCCCTGACATACTTGCATTCTGGTACCTATACATAAATCATACACAAAGATGTGAAAACTTCGTGTTAAGTTCTAAGACTTTGGACGATGTCCAACCCCTCAAATTTTGGTTTTGATGATAACAAATAAAGGATAAATTTTGAAGTATCTAATGGTCTTGTTTGAGTGTTATAGGATCTACGTCGTCCAATGCCGCAATGGTATTGTATCTCTCAAACTTAGACTTTATATTTCTATAAGCAAAGCGTGCAAATATGTTTTGTAAAGTACAACATCCAGTGTCCAATGTTTATGCAAAGCAAGCGTCCAATACCTATATAACTTACACTCTATTTTCTATCTTAAAAGTTATATAATGCGATAGTACGTTTTCGATGATGATTCTCTGGAATGTTCGATTATTCCCTCTCATTCTAACATGACATTTCATTTGAGTTTTCGGAAAGTATTGTACAGGGACAGAAAAACATTTCTCTGCAGAAATAGTACAAGTAGAGGAGGCGCTGCATGTACTATTGTCTCCTCTGTCTCTCCACCCCAAGCCGACACGTGGCAACGGTCACATACTTGGGAGAGAACCAGTATTGGCAAAGGTACAGATCCCACAACGGATACTTTACACCAAGCTACCTATAAATAGAAGAACAAGCTCATGCATCAAGACACGAAGATTGATTAAGAGCTGAAACTCTGTCAAAACGACTGGACGATCCACACTTGAGCGAAAAAGAACTTTCTACTTAGCTTTGCTAAGTGATTCTGTGTATTCGATTTTTATTGTAATATCCTCTCTGTGAGAGTTATTCTTTCTTTCTATACTCAAACAATTTTTGTTTGGAAAGCCAGGAGTGGCTTAGTGTTAAAGAATACTTGGGTTTGCTTTAATCTCAGGGGGAGATTAAAGGTGTGCCAGGAGTGGCCTAGAGAATACTTGTAGCCAGAAGTGGCAGGTTAAAATACTTGTTTGTAATCAGATTCTGATTAGTAAAACCCTTCAAAGGTTTTTGAAGGAGAACTGAAAGTAGCTCAGTTTGAGTGAACCAGTATAAAACTAAGTGTTCTACTCTTTCGCTTTCTAGCTTACTCGTAAATCTCTTAAGTTATCTCTTCACATACCATGAAAGAGTTTCTTTACACATTTTATTTACGAAAATGTTTTACGTGTGTTCTGACGAAAAACGCAGTTTCATTGAACTGTTGTATTTGAACCACTGGACGATAGCATAGCCTTCTGTTTCACAAGGTTCCTGTAAAACTTAAGATACATTATCTTCATATTTGAGAAAGGATTTCAAAGGAAATATAAACACACTATTCAACCCCCTTCTAGTGTGTTTCTCTGTATTTCAGTTGGCATTAGAGCTCGGCCTCTTGGGTTGAGTACTTAGCAGTACAGAGGAAAGATCCTAAGAAAGATGGAAAACGAGGGACAAGCTGTGAACAGACCACCACTCTTCAAGGGTGTCAAATATGATTACTGGAAACAAAGAATGATAGCATTCTTTGAATCTAGTCATATTGACATGTGGGACATTATGGAGATGGGCGACTACATTCCACTTGATGAGAACCTCAACGAAATCCCAAAGACTAGATGGACGGAGGAGCAGAAACAAAGATTTCATCTCAACTCTAGAGCTAGAAACATCATCATGTGTGCACTGAGCGAACAAGAATACAACAAGGTGCATAGTCTCAAAAGCGCGAAACAAATGTGGGACACTCTTGCGTTAACGTATGAGGGTTCCACCCAGGTAAAACGTAACAAACTCAGTCTCCTTACTTGTCAATATGAATTGTTTAGTACGGAAGAAAATGAAGACATACAAGGTATGTTTGGACGGTTTCAAACCATACTAAATGAACTTAGAGCACATGGTAAAAATTACAATAACTATGAACATATTGACAAAATTCTGAGAAGTTTGCCTAGGCAATGGAGACCACAGGTTACAACCTTGAGAGCAACAAAAGGACTGGATGATATGTCCCTAGAAGAACTCATGGGAATTCTCAAAGTGCATGAACTAGAACTGCATCAAGATGGTGATGGTAAGAAAAACAAGTCTCTAGCACTCAGCGTCCAGAAGCCAAGGAAAGCACCATCGTCCAAAGCCATGCAAGCTGAAACATCATCAGACGAACAATCTGAAGATGATGACTCAGACGACAATGATGAGCTATCCTTCATATCCAAGAGGATACACGCTATGTGGAAGAAGAAAGATGGATCCAGATGGAGAAACCTAAACAAGAAAGGCCTCAAAGAAAAGAAGGAGAAGAGTCCAATCGTATGCTACGAATGCAAAAAGCCAGGACACTTCAAATCAGAATGCCCAGATCTCGACAAGAGCAAGGACAAGAAGAAGAAATTCTTCAGCAAAAGGAAGGGCAAGAAAGTTCTGATGTCCACATGGGAAGACTTGGCGGACGATGAAGAAGAAGAGGAAGCACACATATGCCTGATGGTAGACACTTCAACAGATTCTTCTAAACCAGAAGAAGAAGATGAGGTAGACCTTAATGACTTAGATTCACTTCAAGAAGCTTATCATGAATTACTTTCAAACTCTTCTATTCTGTCAAAGGCCTACAGAACTTTAAAGAAATCGTCCAAATCACTTTTAAAAGAAAAAGAAGTTTTAGAGAAAAGGTTCAAACAACTTGAAAGTGAAAAGGAGGATTTACAGAAAAAGTTTACAGAGCTCTCAAAGCAACATGAAATTTCAAATGCGGAGAGCCAAACTCTCTGGAATGATGTTGCTCGAGCCTATAAATCCTATGAGGATTCATGGACTAGAGAAATGAATCTTTCCATAGAGATTCGAAACCTCAAAGCAGAAAACAAAAGGCTAGTTGAGAAGCTTCTGAAAGTTGAAGCAGATACTTCCTTAAGAGGTCAACCACATGATGTTGTAAAACTTCATGAAGAGATTGACAGCCTAAAGAAGGATCTGTCAAACTTTGTTAAGGGCTCTGACAACCTTAAAATGCTTTTAAAATATGAAGGTTGTAAGAGACCAAATGACAGGTCAGGACATGGATATAAGGGAAAGAAATATATTCATGACGAGGAAACAGATGTTTGCTACTTATGTGGGAAACCTGGACATATAATGTCCAAATGTAGACATCTGCCTAAGAAGGGAGCGTCCAATGCCCTTCAAACTAACAAAAAAGGACCCAAGTCAATTTGGGTACCTAAGGATAAAATTAATCCTGTTGTAGACATGCTTAACAGCAGGAAAGAAACTCCAATCATGGTACCTGGACAGTGGGTGCTCACATCACATGACAGGAGAAAGGTGTATGTTCCAAAGCCTCCTACCCAAAGCTGGTGGGAAAGTCACTTTCGGAGGGAATCAGAAAGGGATGATAGCTCGCGTAGGTAAGATTGGTATACCACCCTATCCTTGTATTGATAAAGTTCTTTATGTTAAAGGTCTTAAACACAATCTACTTAGCATAAGCCAATTATGTGACATTGGATATAATGTTGCCTTTAACAAAAGTGAATGTACAGTCAGGAACTCTGATGGATCCCTTCTCTTTACTGCAAATAGGCAAGGTAATCTGTACAAGATTAAACTTGGGGAACTATCAAGTCAAAATGTATCATGCCTAGTTTCAATACAAGAAAATCATTGGCTATGGCATAAAAGACTTGGTCATGCAAGCTTGAGGTTAATCTCAAAGCTGAATAGGCACAACCTCGTAAGAGGACTACCAAGTATGTCATATAAAGATGATATTCTTTGTGAAGCTTGTCAGAAAGGGAAACAAGTGAAAAGTTCTTTTCAAAGTAAAAACATTGTTTCCACTTCTAGACCTCTTGAGTTGTTACATATTGATCTGTTTGGACCCACAAGAATAGCCACAGTAAGTGGTAAGAGATACGGATTGGTTATAGTGGACAACTATACTAGATGGACATGGGTCATGTTCCTATCCCACAAAGATGAGTCCTTCAAGGCTTTTTATAACTTCTGCAAAAGAGTTCAAAATGAAAAAGGAGTATGCATTACTTCTATTCGAAGTGATCATGGGGGAGAATTCGAAAACGAAAGTTTTCAAAGGTTCTGTGAGGATAATGGTATCCTTCACAACTTCTCAACACCCAGAACACCACAACAGAATGGTGTTGTTGAGAGGAAAAATAGGTCACTCCAGGAGATGGCCAGAACCATGTTGAATGATAATTCAACCCCTAAACACTTCTGGGCTGAAGCAGTGAATACTACCTGTTATTTACAAAACAGAATCTATATAAGGCCAATATTGAAAAAGACTCCATATGAATTATGGAAGGGAAGAAGACCCAACATATCCTACTTCCATCCATTTGGATGTCAATGTTTCATTCTGAACACCAAGGATAACTTAGGAAAATTTGATTCTAAGTGTGATGAAGGAATATTGCTTGGATATTCTGAAACTTCAAAGGCATACAGAGTTTATAACTCTAGAACCTTAGTTGTTGAAGAAGCTATTCATGTGAAGTTCAATGACAACAAGCCTGATAAGAAATTATCAGAGCTGGACGAATCATTTGCAGATCTCAGATTGGACAATGCAAGTAAGTCATCAGATACGTCCAACCATGATGTCTCAGTTGAAGAATCCAATGTACCACTGGACGGTTCAGTAGCAGAACAAAGAGAACCAACTGGACACAACTGGCAAATGAAGAAACATCATCCAGAGGAGCAAATCATCGAAGATCCAAAAGATAGAGTCAAAACCAGATCTTCACTTCAACGACAGCAAGGTCACACAACACTCATATCGCAAATAGAACCTAAGAATGTGGATGATGCCTAGAAGATGAAAGCTGGGTCAAAGCAATGCAGGAAGAACTTGACCAGTTTCAAAAGAACAATGTCTGGAAGCTAGTAGAACTCCCCAACGACAAAGAAGTTGTAGGAGCAAAATGGGTGTTCAGAAACAAGCTGGACGAAGCAGGTAACGTTGTGAGAAACAAATCAAGGTTGGTAGCAAAAGGTTACTCACAACAGGAAGGTATAGATTATACTGAAACTTATGCTCCAGTTGCACGTCTAGAGGCAATTCGTATTTTACTATCATTTGCGGCTCATAGCAATATGAAGCTATATCAAATGGACGTAAAAAGTGCATTCCCCAATGGACTCATAAAGGAAGAAGTCTATGTGGAACAACCCCCAGGATTTGAAAGTGATGCTTTTCCAAATCATGTTTTCAAACTTAACAAAGCTTTATATGGGTTGAAACAAGCACCTAGAGCTTGGTATGAAAAACTCAGCTCATTTATGTCAGAAAATAGTTTTTCAAGAGGAAAAGTAGACACTACATTGTTTCGCAAAGACCACTCTTCTGATTTTATTATTGTACAAATATATGTTGATGATATCATATTTGGTGCCACTAATAAGTCTCTCTATGAAGAATTTGCCAAATTAATGCAAACAGAGTTTGAGATGAGCATGATGGGTGAGCTGAAATTCTTCCTTGGACTTTAAATCAAACAAACTGAAAATGGCATATACATACATCAAACCAAGTATGTCAAGGAGCTACTGAAGAAGTACAAGATGGACGATGCAAACCAATGAAAACTCCTCTGCATCCAACAGTAGTACTTGGACTGGACGACAACTCAAAGAAGGTGGATAACACTCTATACAGAGGAATGATAGGATCGCTCCTATACCTCACAGCGTCCAGACCTGACATCATGTTCAGTGTATGCTTATGTGGCAGATTTCAATCTGACCTAAGGGAAGTTCATTTAACTGCTGTTAAGATAATCTTTCGATATCTTGTTGGAACCACTAATCTTGGTATATATTTCAAAAGGCAGAAAGATTTCAGGTTAGTTGGATACTGTGATGCTGATTATACTGGAGACATAATTGAAAGAAAAAGCACTAGTGGAGGATGTCACTTCATTGGTGGAAACTTAGTCTCCTGGATATGCAAGAAGCAAGGAACCATTGCACTGTCCACTGCTGAAGCAGAAAATGTTGTTCTCAAATCTTATGGATCAAACATCAACTTGAGGACTACAACATATATGAGAGTAACATTCCTATCTTCTGTGATAGTAAAGCTACCATAGATCTCTCTAAGAATCCCATATTGCATTCAAGGGCTAAACATATAGAGATTAAACATCACTTTATAAGAGACCATGTTCAGAAGGGTACTGTGGAACTACACTTTGTAACCACAGATAATCAGCTTGCTGATATATTTACTAAACCCCTTACTGAAGACAATTTAATCCTTCTGAGGAATAAACTTGGCATGGACTCTGTAAAGGAATGATTAACATCTACATGGTGCGTCCAATAAAACCTTAGCGTCCAATGGACATGTCATCTAAAGATCACTAAGTCATGTATGTTACACTTAAGTCCAACATTTGGACGATGTTTTTAACTTAGCATATTTTTCTTAAACATTGTTCAAATGGCCAAAATGGTTCGTTTCAGAGTAAGTATGAGTTAATGCTCTATGCTGAGTCACCTAAATGTTGGTAACCGTACACAGTTACCCACATTCTTCACATGCCTCATCATGGCGGGTTTTATGGCAGAATTCCCATTTCAAATATTCATAAAAGTCCAAAACCGCTTCACGTTCTCTTAAGAAAACACATATATGTAATCCGTCAAATCATCTCAGAAAATCTTTACCGTATCTATCTTCTCTGAGCTTATCTTCATCCTTAAGCATTCTCTCTCTCTCTCAAAAACCCAAAACTCTTCTCAGAAAACCTAAAAATCCCAACTATTCTACCATGTCGAACTCTGCAAGCTCAAACAACTCTGAACTTGACGTCCACACCTACCCTGAGACCACAGTTGTATGCCAAGGTGCTGCTACAGTGCACATTGAGCACTTCTTCGACATTGAAAAGCTGGAGAAGCTGGGCCTGAACCTGAACGAGGGCCTTCTGAAGTGTGGAATCAGAGGCTACTTCAACGAAAACCAGAAGATATTCCCTGAGTTGATCAGGATGTTCTGGAGGAATGCCAAATTCCAGAACACAAGGGAGCTCGTGGCCACTATTCTTGGACGAGAGGTGACTCTGTCCACTGAGTCCATTGCAAAGGTAACTGGTTGCATCAGGGAGCAGAACCAGTACAGAGCAGACTGGGCCAAGCAGTACGGCAATCACGTTGCAAACGTACTTTGCAAGACCAAATCCACAGACTCGATGAAGATTGAGTACAAGAACTTGCGTGAGGAAGCAAAAATCTGGCAGCAGGTGTGCAACAAGAGTATCCTGCACAAAGCTGGGTCTAAGGACTCAGTCATAGACTTACACAAGTTCGTGATATTCCACATTATGGAAGGTATCCCCTTCAACCTTCCTCACACCATTTACATCAATATTGTGAGAATGATGAAGACTGTTGTTGGCAATTATGACATCTTCTACGCTGCTCTGCGGAACAAGATCTTCTGGGACCAGAAGGTCTATCAATGCTTCTTTAATGAACTGGACGAAGCTGATCACGAAGCTATGGTGAAGAAAGGGCAAATGGTGGCAACACAACAAACATTTGGCGAGTCCAACATAAAGCCTATGAAGATTAAGTTGACAGCCAAGGTCCTAAGGGACTTGGACGAAGATAGCATCAACAAGCAACTACATGAACAAAGCAAGATTATCTCCAATGATGATGAGGAGGAGATTGATCTTCTTGGTATTGATAAGAAGATCAAAAGGTTGATGCAGGAACAGGGGAGCAGAAAGGTAACACGTCACATGTCTCAGAAGCATGAGGAAGATGCTGAAAAGGAGAGAAGAACTAAGAAAAGACATACTGACACCTCCACTGCTCAGTCCCCTGTAGAGAAGTGTCCAAGGACTGATGCGTCCAGACCTGCTCAAGCTTAGCAGCGTCTAAAGGCAGCTTCAGTGAAACCTGTTCCAGAAAAACCAAAGGTTCGGAAGCTTCAAATACTGGATGACTCTGATGATGATGACCAGATCCCAATTGGTCAAATCAAGAAGAAAGCAGAGGAGAAGGAGGCCCCTATGCAAAAGAAGCAGAAGGTACAACCTGTTGAACTATGCTGGATATCCACCAGTGCCCCACTACCAGCTCCATCCAGTGCTCCATCCACATCAACAACCCAGCATCCACCTCTTCACTTGGACCTGTCCAAGTTTGTGCGTCCAAGGGATGCATGGAGGGATACTTGATCCCCATGGACCATACCCCCCAAGCAGAAAACCAAAGAAGAAGAAGACAGAGAACGCTTCCCTATTGCATTCCTTACACGGAATGAACAGAATTACTGTAAGAGGTGCGATGTGATCTGGAGGCCTCTACAAGAACCTTTGGAGAGGCATCTGACTACTGCCTCAGCACCAGAGTGGATGAGGTATGATTATGCTCATAATCCTTCAGCTGACTATGCTGCAATGCCAGAAGGAGCAATAATCAGCAACCCTTTGCCCACTTGGACGAGATAAGTGTATCCTGCCTCTACCTGCTGAAACTCTTGTGCTTAATTTCCAGCCAAGCGACTATGATGATCTTGGCAAACTTCTTCAACAGATGTATATACCAAACCAAGCCATTGCCTACCCACCAAATCTTCACATCAGCCGCGCCACAGAAATCAAGTTTGTACCAGACAGGGTGTGTCCTAGACTACCCTTATATGATGCTGGTCGAAAGAAAGGTTACAAGTTCTATGGCATTGAGATGCCAAGCAGGGAAGAAAAAGTTGAAGCCCTGCAACAATCCTCTCATAACCAGGGTCACTTGTTTGACAAGACTGGTAAGCTTACACGTCCACTTGGAACTTTCGATTCCATGACCTTTTGGTGCCTGATCTTATGGAACGACTCCCAGAAGGCCTCCTCCTCCGGCAACTCCAAGAATGATTTCGTTCACCCCCCTCATGGTCTTGAGGTGCTGTGTCCAGTGAGGACTCATCACTTTATAGACACCTTTGCTTGCTTTCTGACAGATTCAAATGACTACCTGGATTTAATGAAGACATTGCCTATCATCAGAAGCAACAAAGTGTTTGATCTTCGGACACTGGATCGCATAGAGTTTGTGGAGGAACTCTAAACTTGGCATGGGGAGTACAAGGCAGAAGAGGCCAGAGCAACAGAACAAGCTCGTCTAGAGCAGCTGGCTCTTGAGCAAGCTGAGGCTGCAACCACAAAAAAGGAAGATTAGGTTGCCAAGCCGAAAGCTACACAAGCATAGTTGGATGAAGCATATGCCAAGGTAACAAAGGTGCTAGCTCATCTTGACTTGGACCCATCTGTACCAGTAGACGTGGAACACTTTGTCGCTTCACATGAAGAATCCACCGTCCAATCTGGAAAGTCCAAGGATGATGGAAAGCCTATTGTTGAAGCATCCAAGCCCATGGAATCAACTGCAGAAAAGCCTCCTGCTGAAGATATAACCAGCTTCCCCGTTGTTGATGCGTCTACTGTAACATCCTCATTTTATTAATTGTACGCATTTATATATGTATATTATTAACATTTATGCACTGTATTTTATATAAATCTTATGTACATATTCTCTTAATGAAATTAATACAGTTTTACTCAGAAGAATTTTCTGAATTTCCAAATGTCTTTGTTTTTGCCGAAATTGATAGTTGACTGGACTGCTACGTCAGACAGCTGTCCAGGATAAATTTTCAAGTGTAGAATTTTGAACTCATTTATAACTTAAAAGAAAGGTAATAGAATATAGATTAAAAATATATACAGATAAAGAATTAAAATGCTTATTCAGAATTGTTAGGATTTTCTGAAAGTTAGAACTTTGAGGAATTATTACGATAAAATTCTAAGACAGAAAATTTAGAGAAAATTCATAGGATATCTATAGAATTATCTAATAATTTTAATATACTTAAAATAATTATTAAAAATGTTTAACCAAGAAAAATTTAATTTAGAACCTTAACCAATCAAAAAGTGACAACTTAGGCTTTTCTAAGATCACTAAATTAAGCTAATTAGGCTTGGATTAAGAGATAAGTAAGACACTACCCCAAGGTTTTTGATAGTGAGGAATCCATTGGTGATGTTATTTTCTTCAAATTCTAATCACATTGTAAAATAATTAGCAGCCCTAATTACCTTCTAGAATTTTCTACAAAGTGCTTGAAATGTTGACTTTTGGGGTAGGCAAGTGACTTGGAACTCCTTGGCTGTCCAAGTGGGCTGGAAAGGCTTGGCAAGTGGACTTCCCTTGGTCCAATTGAGCTGCTGGACGTGCAGGCAGCAGCTGGACTTGAAGGCAAAGTCCAATTTGGTTAATAAAATTTTTTAGAAGCATTTAACTTAAGTAAAAGGAGAAAAAAATCACAAAAAACTCAAAAACAGAACCATGAGTCTCCAAACCCAGCAGCTGCAGTTTTCATTTCAATTTCATCTTAACTTCATCATCTCATCTCAAATTAAGAAACCAAACCATCCAAACTTCCTAAACCCTAAGTTAATCGGCAAAAAGGAAAAGAAATTGGAGGAAATCTCAAAAATTACTACAAGACCAAGGAGTGAGGGAGAAAGGAATTCAAGGCTTTTTCTTCAATTAAAGAGTCTAAGGTAAGGATCTAGGCATTTAATTTCAATTAGAACCCTTGGAATTAGAAGAAAACATGTTGTAGGGTTAAATTCAATTTGTGACCTAGAATCATGAAAACTTGAAATTGATTTAGGGGTTTTGTGTTTTTGATGCTTGTGATTGTAATTCATGGATTGGAATGATGTGTGATTGAATTTTTAATGTGTTGTGATGGTTGAAATTTGAGTTGCTTGATTTTTAATTGAATTGAGATTTGGTTGAATTTTGGTTGGAATTGGAGTTTGTTTCTTTGGAAAATATGTTGAGAATGGTAGTGAGACCATTCGGCCAGCCCTAAATGCAAGGGATATTATGTGGAAATTTTTGTAAAACCAAGGGCAAAATGGTCATTTTACATGTAGGGACACATTGGGTATTTTGGAAAAAGATTGAGGGCATTTTCGGAAATTATTAAAATACTAATGTTATAAGGTAAATTGCTTATTTTTTTGTATTCTTGTATGTTAATGTGTACAAATTATTTATTTAATTGTGATCATGAACATAATTCATTGCATGAGTCTTTTTGGGGAATTTATAAAGATTCAAGTGAAAAAAATATTTGATGTTGGCTAACCAGGATTGCGGTAGCCATGAAAAGAAAGAAAAGAAAAGGAAAGAAAGAAAAGAAAAGAAAAGAAAAGAAAAGAAAGAAAAGAAAAAGAAAAGAAAAGAAAAGAAAGAAAAGAAAAGAAAAGAACGAATTATGTTGACTAACCGGGACTGCGGTAGTCATGTGAAATGAAAATGATTGAGAAAGAATTATGTTGACTAACCGGGACTGCGGTAGTCATGAGAATTGAGTTGATCTATGAGAAATGACTTTTGTTGACTAGCCAGGATTGCGGTAGTCATGTGAAATGAAAATGATTGAGAAATGAATTGTTGACTAACCGAGACTACGGTAGTCATGTGGAAATGGAAATGGTTGAGAAATGAATATTTGGGTGAGCAGAATAAGTTAGGCAGGGTTGTATGGTCTGTGATTATATAACCTGTGGGGTGAGGGATATTGGCAATTCCACATGTGACAGTAATCCGGAACGGGATTGCTGTCGTGGTGGCCTTCCTGGATATCCTGATCTCCTAATTCTGTTTAGTTTATTCGTGTTTAGTAGGGGCTGATAGCTGAATTGCAGTGCGTAATGGTAGGCCAGTTACTTACTAAATACTCAAAGGGGAAGTCTCCATGGAGCAGGGTCAAAATGAATTTGAGTCAAAAACTGCATTGCATAAATCATACTGCATTTAATTATGTGTGTAACTAATTAATTTGTTATGATATGTATTTGTTTGAAATTGTTTTAATTCTATGAGAAATTAAATGCCTGATCCGGTAATGTTGTCCCCAAATTCTAGGGGAGTGTGAATTGCAGGTGCTTGAAGATATAGTTAAATGATGAAGATGCAGAAATTCCAGAGCATATAGGATGGGACTATTTTGGGTAGACAATAATTTGTAGTAGTTAGAATTATTTTGTAGCAGTGTTATATAAATTTTAATGATGTAAATTACAGAACATATTTTGGATTGTAAGAGATCGTATCAGAACTTTGAAATAAATATATAAAATGAATTAAATAGTTAAATTATGTTTTATAAAAAAAGGGGGGTTACATCTACTGAAGCTCACTTGGGTACACTTCAACTGGTTCCCATAGGATCTTCAAGTCCAAGGGGCATCCTTCCCTTACAATTTGCTGAACCTTAAGGGGTCTCAGAAGATCGTGTTCACGAGATCGTGCAACAGGCTCTGAGGCAACAACAGCTGGAAACCGACGCAGCTCTTCAAGCATTTCAGCAAAGGCAACAAGCTGAGGCTACTCAACATCGTATGCTGTTGCAGAATGCTATCACTGAACAGTTCATGAGCCTCTCCCAGACGCTTGTGAATCAAATTCAAAATACTGCAGTCAACCTGCTTGGACAAGTTGCTCATGCCATTCCACCCGTCCAACCACAACAACTCCATTAATTAGCACCACCTACCCAAGCACCACCAGAACAACCACCACCACCACCACAAGAACCATCTTCACAGCCATAGGTGACCATGATGGTCAAGTCATTTTTCCATCTTTCAAACCCATTTTTGTTAATGACAAAGGGGGAGAAATTGGAATTTTGATGTCATAGAGTCATTTTACACTTTGTGAATATTTTGGCTGTTTTATCAATACATTTTTAATACATGAGGTGTTTATATCACATATTCCGCATCCATATCCTTGATATGTTTTTTACACTCTGATATCTGATATATTCTTGCTGTTTATTATACACTGTTATCAGATGCATAAGAAATGTTGAACTCAGGGGGAGTACTTCATTTCACATATATTAACCATGTCAACATACACTGGCATAACATAATCATCTCTTATATGCTTTATTATATTCATATATGATTATGTGCCTGTTAACATCAAAATTTAACATTATTTGTCATCATCAAAAAGGGGGAGATTGTTAAGTTCTAAGACTTTGGACGATGTCCAACCCCTCAAATTTCGGTTTTGATGATAACAAATAAAGGATAAATTTTGAAGTATCTAATGGTCTTGTTTGAATGTAATAGGATCTACGTCGTCCAATGCCGTAATGGTATTGTATCTCTCAAACTTAGACTTTATATTTCTATAAGCAAAGCGTCCAAATATGTTTTGTAAAGTACAACATCCAGTGTCCAATGTTTCTGCAAAGCAAGCGTCCAATGCCTATATAACTTACACTCTATTTTCTATCTTAAAAGTTATATAATGCGATAATACGTTTTCGATGATGATTCTCTGGAATGTTCGATTATTCCCTCTCATTCTAACATGACATTTCATTTGAGTTTTCGGAAAGTATTGTACAGGGACAGAAAAGAATTTCTCTGCAGAAATAGTACAAGTATAGGAGGCGCTGCATGTACTGTTGTCTCCTCTGTCTCTCCACCCCAAGCCGACACGTGGCAACGGTCACATACTTGGGAGAGAACCATTATTGGCAAAGGTACAGATCCCACAACGGATACTTTACACCAAGCTGCCTATAAATAGAAGAACAAGCTCATGCATCAAGACACGAAGATTGATTAAGAGCTGAAACTCTGTCAAAACGACTGGACGATCCACACTTGAGCGAAAAAGAGCTTTCTACTTAGCTTTGCTAAGCGATTCTGTGTATTCTATTTTTATTGTAATATCCTCTCTCTGAGAGTTATTCTTTCTTTCTATACTCAAACAATTTTTGTTTGGAAAGCCAGGAGTGGCTTAGTGTTAAAGAATACTTGGGTTTGCTTTAATCTCAGGGGGAGATTAAAGGTGTGCCAGGAGTGGCCTAGAGAATACTTGTAGCCAGAAGTGGCAGGTTAAAATACTTGTTTGTAATCAGATTCTGATTAGTAAAACCCTTCAAAGGTTTTTGAAGGAGAACTGAAAGTAGCTCAGTTTGAGTGAACCAGTATAAAACTAAGTGTTCTACTCTTTCGCTTTCTAGCTTACTCGTAAATCTCTTAAGTTATCTCTTCACATACCACGAAAGATTTTCTTTACACATTTTATTTACGAAAATATTTTACGTGTGTTCTGACGAAAAATGCAGTTTCATTGAACTGTTGTATTTGAACCACTGGATGATAGCATAGCCTTCTGTTTCACAAGGTTCTTGTAAAACTTAAGATACACTATCTTCATATTTGTGAAAGGATTTCAAAGAAAATATAAACACACTATTCAACCCCCCTTATAGTGTGTTTCTCTGTATTTCACTTCGAACATACTACTTGATCACAATCTCTATGCAAAGGTTTCTGATTTTGGACTTTCAAGGATCATTCCTCTATATCAAAATCAGATACCACTGCGGTGAGGGGGACACTAGGGTATATTGACCCAGAATACGAGCACACAAGTGAATTAACGACAAAGAGTGATGTTTATAGCTTTGAAGTTGTCCTAGTAGAACTACTGACAAGAGAGAAGGCACACTCTTTCATAGGCTAGATAAATCAAAGCTTGCACTGTTGTTTGAGTCTTCCATGAATGATAATAAATTACTTAACATTGTAGATAGCCACTTAACACATGAGGAAAATGTTGAGCAATTCATGGATGTTGCCAAAATTGCAAGACATTGTTTAACATTGAACGGGGAGGAAAGGCCCACCATGACACAAGTGACAAAAAAACTTGAAGGAATGTGCGTTGTTGAAAGGCATAGATGGGACAATATCAATTTGTCTTCATAAGAGATTGAAAAACTTTCTGAACACAACACCATCTAGTTTTGATTATTCAAACAGGGTTTCCATGTGCTTTAGTGGTGGAAGATGATTAGCTTATGAATGTTGTTATCATGTTTTGCTTTAGATCATTGAGATGACCTTTTTGTGGTTGTTTAGGATCCTTCATATATGAATTGACCATGCATGTACTTACATATTGTAAACATCCAATTTTGTTCTCATTTATTTCCATTTTTTTAAAAAAATGAATATCCATTATTGTGAACGCCTAATCTTACATATATTTTTACTCATATATTGTATTTTATTTATCTTTTATTTAGTATTAAAAAAATTGAAAAAAGACAAAAAAATATGAGAGTAAAAAAGTCAAAGTAGAAAAAAAGGGAATGAAAAAAGAGAGAGAAAAAAAATGAAAAGAAAAAAAAAGGGAAAGAAGAAGAAGAATCGGGCTCACTAGTTAAAACCCAAATGAAAAAAGAGAAAGAAAAAGCCCAACCCACTAACTAAACCCAATGTGGTGCCTAATTCATTTGTTTTATTAGCAAAATGATAGAGAATACTCAAGGGGGCCTTTTTATTACCGTACTTGAAGACCAATGCGATATGCTGTTGGGCAAAATGTGTAACACTCCAAATTTTGGAGCTTAGGATTAAATAGGAAATTAACCTCTTAATTAGTTATTAATTGAGTAATTAAGAAAAATAATATAAATAATTAAAATAAGCATTACTTAATAAGGATTAAGTAGAGACATTACATTATTAGTGGAGGGAAATTCAAAAATTTAAAAAGTCTAAGATAGACTCATTCTAGTAAAAGTCAATGGGAAGGGTTTTGGTCAACTCATTAATTACACTGTTGTAATTAAGTGGAACTTGTGTCTAGAATCTAAAATGAGACTTTTAAGAGCATAATTAACTTACTAATGGGTCTAGAATAACTTTCATTAGTAAAATTAATTGTTCTAAAGTAACTAGTGATGTAGAAAATTTAATTAAGGTAATTAAACAAAATAGAGTGCAATTTGTTTAATTAATAATATAGTGCAATTTGTTTAATTAAAGCCTAAAAAGTACTAGTTAGCAACTAAATGAATGTGAGACATCAAATCTTCATTGATGAAGTTAAAATAATTAATAAAATCAATTTTTAACCATGATTTGACCAAAAGACAAATATGGTCAAAGTTGGTCAAACTGGTCAAAACTGGTCAAAGGAAGGAATATTCTCATTAATGACATTTTCGTAATTATGTGTTTTTAAGCTTGAAAAATTATTTTGGACATAGATAAAATTCTAATAATTATAATTAAGCATGAAAATTATCTAAGTTCAGCAAAAATAATTAAAATGAATTAATTATTAATTATAGCAATTTATTTAGTATTTTGGACCTAGAAAATTCATTTTAAGTCCAAATTGAGTTATTCCAAAGGCATTATCTTTAGAAAATTAAATGACATATTTTAAGAACATTTTTGAGCTAAAAAAAATCAGAACTTAGAGCAGCTAAATACCAAAGCATAATTAGGTTTATAAAAAAAATTTAAGTTGTGGGACCTACCCTTAGGGTTTTGGGGTCCCCTATATAAGCTAAGAGGGACCCCTTCCCCCACAAGTGTGCAGCCAGCAGTTCTAGGAGAGAGAGAAGGGAGAGAGAGTTCAAAATCTCTCTTTGGGTAAGCTCTTCCTTCTCTCTATAATTTTCTCTTCTTCTCTCTAACATTTCTCCCACTAATCCTTTTCCTTTTTCCTTGCATTTTGGATATGTTGTAGTGCTCACCAAGCTCTAGCTTTGGGTGGTTGGAAATTTCGTTTTGAACACTTGAGCTTAGGAAATCAAGGTATGGGAGGAATTTTCTATTCTCTTTGAGCGTAAATTGTTTGTATTGGCACCTATTTATAATGGGTTAAGTTTGATTGCAAATATATGTGAGTTTGAACTTGTGTCATGTATGGAATGTGTGATTTTCGCTACTATTTTTGGGTCTGGAAATATGGGTGTACTTTTTGATGTTTTTGACCTCAAAAATGAGTTCCTTGGGTCCAAAAACCCAGGGTTACATATAAAGTATGTTATTTTTTAGCACTTGAGCTATTTATTATGAATTTCTTAAGTTTTGAGCTATTTATTAAAATTTTCGATTCTGTTTTTGAGAAACAAATGTTGTGGCTGTTCTTGACTATTTTTTGCACTAAAAATGGTTTCTATTTGCTTTATAATATCCTTATAATTGCCTTTTCGATGTTTTAGTGCAATGTGTGTATTAGAGTAACTTATAGAGTAAGGAACCATAAAACCAATGCTAGCTATATATATATACCCCAAAATCTTCTCTCCCACACTTAAAAACACACAAAAACATAAACTTAGAGAGAGAAAGAAGAGAAGAGAGAAGGAGGAGAAAAGAGAAGGAGAAAGGAAGAGAAGAAGAAGGAGGAAGTTAGGGAATCCACAACACCCACTCATCATCCTTAGTCCAGAGGTCCTTGGGGAGTGTTTATGTATTCTTCTCTATCCCTTCATCTGTTGCTTAGGTAGAGATTGTTGGTGGGTTAAGTTTCTTTCCATGGAAAGGAGCTCCAACCCCAATCCTTGGATTTAGTGTGAGGGATGCATAAATCGTAGTTGTCTTACTTGATTGGTATGAGATTCATCATTAAATTGCATTATTGTGAGTTTGGATGCTTGGGTAGCCATAGATGGGCTTGGAAACATGAAATTTCAAGAAGCCATGTTGTAGAAAATCGCATACTGGCTTAAGCGAATATGGGATTGTATGCAAGATTTAGCATTCTGGACAAAAATTGGCTTAAGCCAAGATTTTTGGCTCAAGCGGATTTTTGGTCGAATGTAAAATGGAAAGAAATTGGCTTAAGCCGAAAATTTTAGCTTAAGCAGATTTTCGTTCGAATGTAAAGTAGCTTAAGCCAAGATTTTTGGCTTAAGCGGATATTTGGTCGAATGTAAAATGGGAAGTGCTTTCAGTATTTCTTGCTTAAGCGAGGACTTGGCGCTTAAGCGCGAGGTGTTAGGGTCAAGCTGGCTTAAGCGCCAGGATTTGGCTTAAGCGACTGACCCCTGGAACAATATGTTTAGTTCTATCTTTTCCAAGTTATTTTACTTAATATACTTGTGTATGTTTACATGAGCTATGAGAATAATGATATGTTTAATTGATGAAAGAAAGGATTCCTTGGGAATCAAAGAAGAGGTTAATGTCTTTATAAGAAAAGCATGCAAAAGTATAGTCACGCCCTCTTTAGAAGGTAGGCAGGACCCCTTCCGTCACTTCCTACCCTCCAAAGATGTGGTGTAGCTCCTCAGGCCAGAGGAGGATAATGCGAGGCTAAGGCATAAAAGGAAAGGGACGCCTTTCAATATATTGAGCTCAATAGATGCCATAGGACGGAAGAAGAATAAAGAAAGTTAACTTAAAGCATGCAAAGTAAATGTTAAGATTATGTTAATAGAGATGTAAAAGTAGCATATGATAGTGTTTTATAGTACTTTTATAAATGTGAAAGATTATAATGCATGTCTTTAACACTCACTGAGACCCTGTCTCATTAGTTTAGTGTTTATGTTCCAGATTAAACAGGTTTGAAGTATGGAGACAAGAGGCCTAGAAGATATTATGTTTATGTAGCAATACCTTTATAGGCTAGTTTTTGTTAAAGAACTTTTTATGTATTCTTTTGGCATAGGATCCCATATATGGGGATTACCTTTAATGTATATGATGTAATTACTTAAGAATGATGTAGACCCTTGAACAGTTATACTCTTGAGTAATGGTATCATATATGTTTATATTATCCATGTTGATGACTAAAATGTACGTTAGAGGGTAGTACCCGATATGGTGTTACAATAAGTCTAGACATTAGATGAGGACGTGTGTAATTGTATGCTACCTTGGAGGTAGGAGAGGGGTTATACCCATAGAAAGTTAATGTAAGCTACCGAGAGAGGTATGCAAGATGTTATGCCTCACCGAGAGAGGCGATGTAAGCCCAAGTTGGGCAAGTCAGAGGAAGGAAAGACTATGCACGTTCCCATCCAATGTTATAGAAAAATGAGACCCTAGTGAATGGGCAATAGTAACAGAATGATTTCTAAGTGCCTTAGTGCACTAGTGGCCTTAGATTTGGCATGGGAGACCAACTCTAAGTGTCTAAGTAACATGCATGATGAGGTAATAGTTGTGAGTGTGACCATCTATAAAAGAAGAGAGAAGCCAAGAGAGTTAAGAAAAGGATCTCTAGAACAGAGAGTCAACCTAGAGTCCTTGGAACACTCACTGAGACATTATGTCTCATCTCGTTTAGCTTCCATGTTTTTACAAGTTAGCAGGGGGACATCTTGACGGAAGAGCTTCGAGCATGGAGCTGCTTTCCAGGAGGAAGATGTTGTTAGTATAGTTTTTGTATAATTCCCAATGGATGGGAATTTAGTTTATGTTTTATGTATATTGCTTATGACTTGTACGGTACATAAGTGCCAAGAGCTTTATTTCATGTAATATAAGTTTAAGTTTTAATTTTCGCATAGTTAACTCTGATATTCTTATATGCTAATTTCTATTAATTTAGCAATATAAGGAGAAAAAGGTAATATCCTCTAGGGTGTTACATTTAGGTGCCTTAGTGCACTAGTGGCCCTAGATTTGGCATAGGAAGCCAACTCTATGTGCCTCAGCAAAGGTCAAGATATGATCCTAAGACACAGTAACATAAAGGTGATGAGGTAATAGCTGGGAGTGTGATTACAAAGAGAAGAAAAGAGAAGCCATGAAAGTATAGCAAGAGGTCTCTAGAATAAAGAGTCAGTCTAGAGTCCTCAGAGCACTCACTGAGACATAATGTCTCATCCCATTAGTTTCCATGTTTTTACAGGTTAGCAGCTAGACGCCTTGTGGGAGGAGCTTGGAATACGGAGCTGCTTTCCAGGAGGAAGATGCTTTTAGTTTAGCATTGTATAATTCCCAATGTATGGGGAAGTTTAGTTTATGTTTATGCACCGTTCTTATGTTTTGTATGACACTTGCGTGTCAAAAGCTTTGTGTAACCCCCTTCTAATTAATTAATTTTACCTCTAATATATAAAAAATATATATATAGTTTCCAAGGAAAATAAATACAATCCATTAAGTTCAAAGTTTGTCATTATAATTTACATTATTAAAATTTACAGAAAATACTATTACAAAATTTTTTTCTAATTAATACAAAAGTATCTAAAAACCAAAAACCCATATTCCTATAGCTCTGGAACATGTCTGCATCTGTGACTTCTAATTATTCTTCTTTATACCTGCAATCACACTCCCCTAGTATCTGGGGACAGCATTACCGGATCAGGCATTTAATTTCTCATAGAATAAAACAATTTCAAACAATTACACATCATAACAATTTAATTAATTACACACATAATTAAATGCAGTATGATTTATGCAAGTGCAATTTTTGACTCAAATTCATTTTTGACCCTGCTCAATGGAGACTTCCCCTTTGAGTGTTTAGTAAGTAACTGGCCTACCATTACGTACAGCAATTCAGCCATCAGCCCCTACTAAACGCGAATAAACTAAACAGAATTAGGAGATCAGGATACCCAGGAAGGCCACCACGACCGCATCTCTGTCCAGATTACAGCCACATATGGAATTGCCAATATCCTTATCCCCACAGACTATATAATCACATATTATACGGTCCTGTTTAACAAATTCTACTTACCCCAAAAATCCTTTCTCAATCATTTTCATTTCACATGACTACCGCAGTCCCGGTTAGTCAACAATTCATTTCTCAATCAGTTTCATTTCACATGACTACCGCAGTCCCGGTTAGTCAACAAAGTCATTTCTCATAGATCAACTCAATTCTCTTGACTACCACAGTCCTGGTTAGTCAACATAATTCTTTCTCATTTGATACTTTTATAAATCCCCCAAAAAGACTCATGCTAATGAATTTTGTTCATGATCACAATCAAATAAATAATTTGTACACATTAACATACAAGGATACAAAGATTTAAGCAATTTACATTATAACATTAGTATTTTTAATAATTTCCGAAAATGCCCTCAATCTTTTTCCAAAATACCCAATGTGTCCCTACATGTAAAATGACCATTTTGCCCTTGGTTTTTAAAAAAATTCCACATAATATCCCTTGCATTTAGGGCTGGCCGAATGGTCTACAAGCCATTCTCAACAATTCTTCCAAAGCTACAAACTCCAATTCCAACCAAAATTCAATCAAATCACAAATTCAATCAAAATTCAACAAACCAAATTTCAACCATTACAACACCTTAAAAATTCAATCAAACATCATTCCAATCCATGAATTTCAATCACAAGCATCAAAAACACAAAACCCCTAAATCAATTTCAAGTTTTCATGATTCTAGGTCAAAATTTTAATCTAAGCCTACAACATGTTTTCTTCTAATTCCAAGGGTTCTAATTGAAATTAAATGCCTAGATCCTTACCTTAGACTCTTTAATTGAAGAAAAAGCCTTGAATTCCTTTCTCCCTCACTCCTTGGTCTTGTAGGAATTTTTGAGATTTTCTCCAATTCTTTCTCTACTAGCCGAATTAGCTTTGTGTTTTGGAAGTTTGGATGGTTTGGTTTCTTAATTTGAGTTGAAATGGTGAAGTTAAGATGAAATGAAGTCAAGAGCTGCAGCTGCTGGGTAAGGAAGCTCACGGTTCTGTTTTGGAGAGAAAAATAGCTTTTGTGACTTTTTGCCTTTTACTTAAGTTATTTGCTTCATTAAACCAAGAATTAACCAAATTGGATGTTTCCTTCACATCCAGCAGCTCCTGCACGTCCAGCAGCCCCTATTGGCCAAGGGAGATCAGTTCTCCAAGCTTCCCCATCCACTTGGACAGCCAAAGGAGTGCAGCAAGTGACTTGCCTTCCAAAAGGTCAAAAGTCAACATTTGTAGGTAATTTAATGGAATTTTCTAGAATAATTTAGGGCTGTTAATTATCTTACAAACTAATTGGAATTTGAAGAAAATAACACCACCATTGGATTCCTCACTATCAAAAACCTTGGGGTAGTGTCTTGCTTATCTCTTAATCCAAGCCTAATTAGCTTAATTTAGTGATCTTAGAAAAGCCTAAGTTGTCACTTTTTGATTGGTTAAGGTTCTAAATTAAATTTTTCTTGGTTAAACATTTTTAATAATTATTCTAAGTATATTACAATTATTAGATAATTCTATAGATATCCTATGAATTTTCTCTAAATTTTCTGTCTTAAAATTTTATCGTAATAATTTCTCAAAGTTCTAATTTTCAGAAAATCCTAACAATTCTGAATAAGCATTTTAATTCTTTATCTGTATATATTTTTAATCTATATTCTATTACCTTTCTTTTAAGTTATGAATGAGTTCAAAATTCTATACTTGAAAATTTATCCTGGACAGCTGTCTGACATAGCAGTCCAGTCAACAATTAATTTCAGCAAAAACGAAGACATTTAGAAATTCAGAAAATTCTTCTGAGTAGAACTGTATTAATTTCGTTAAGAAAATATGTTCATAGAGTTTTATAAAATACAGTGCATAATTGTTCATAATGTACATATATAAATGCGTACAAATAGTAAAATGAGGATGTTACACTTTGTACTACATATATTTCATGTAATATATGTTAAGTTTTAGTTTATGCATAGTTAACTCTGATATTCTTATATGCTAATTTCCATTAATTTAGCAATATAAGGAGACAAAGTTAATATCCTCTAGGGTGTTACATTTCACCTCCCAAACATATCGTGAAATTTTGATATTTCTACGACAATTACCAATCACATTAAAAAGATACCAATAACATTAATAGTTTCCTTTATTAGTTTTTTATCACAACATTTATAATAATTTCCATTATTTATGAGAGGAGGTATGTATTTTTAATTAAACTAAACGAGATATCCTGAAATTTTTATTGGTCTTCTCTCATTTTATGCCAATTTGGAAGGGAATGATCATTTTAGATCTCACAAAAAAAAATTATAATCTTTTTATTATTTCACCTCCCAAACATATCGTGAAATTTTGATATTTCTACGACATTTACCAATAACATTAAAAAGATAACAATCACATTAATATTTTCCTTTATTAGTTTTTTTATCACAACGTTTATAATAATTTCCATTATTAATGAGAGGAGATATGTATTTTTAATAAAACTAAACAAGATATCCTGAAATTTTTTTAGGCCTTCTCTCATTTTATGCCAATTTTGAAGGGAATGATCTTTTTAGATCTCACAAAAAAAATTATAATCTTTTTCTTATTTCACCTACCAAACATATCGTGAAATTTTGATATTTCTACGACAATTACCAATCATATCAAAAAGATACCAATCACATTAATTGCTTCCTTTATTAGTTTTTTAACACAACGTCTATAATAATTTCCATTATTAATGAGAGGAGATATGTATTTTTAATTAAACTAAACGAGATATCCTGAAATTTTTTTGGGTCTTCTCTCATTTTATGCCAATTTGGAAGGGAATGATCTTTTTAGATCTAACAAAAAAAAATTTATAATCTTTTTATAATTGCACCGCCCAAAGATATCGTGAAATTCTGATATTTCTACGACAATTACCAATCACATTAATAGTTTCCGTTATTAGTTTTTATCACAATGTTTATAATCATTTCCATTATTAATGAGAGGAGATATGTATTTTTAATAAAACTAAACGAGATATCCTGAAATTTTTTTAGGTCTTCTCTCATATTATGCCAATTTGGAAGGCAATGATCTTTTTAGATCTCACAAAAAACAATTATAATCTTATTATTATTTCACCTCCAAAACCTATCGTGAAATTTTGATATTTCTACGACAATTACCAATCACATTAAAAAGATACCAATCACATTAATAGTTTCCTTTTTTCATTTTTTATCACAACGTTTATAATAATTTCCATTATTAATGAGAGGAGGTGTGTATTTTTAATAAAACTAAACGAGATATCCCAAAAAAATTTTAGGTCTTCTCTCATTTTATGCCAACTTGGAAGGGAAAGATCTTTTTAGATCTCACAAAAAAAATTATAATCTTTTTATTATTTCACCTCCCAAGCATATCTGGAAATTTAGATATTTCTACGACAATTACCAATCACATTAAAAAGATACCAATCACATTAATAGTTTCCTTTATTAGTTTTTTATCACAACGTTCATAATAATTTCCATTACTAATGAGAGGAGATATGTATTTTTAATAAAATTAAACGAGATATCCTGAAATTTGTTTAGGTCTTCTCTCACTTTTTGCCAATTTTGAAGGGAATAATCTTTTTAGATCTCACAAAAAAAATTATAATGTTTTTATTATTTCACCTCCCAAACATATCGTGAAATTTTGATATTTCTCTGACATTTACCAATCAAATTAAAAAGATAACAATCACATTAATATTTTCCTTTATTAGCCTTTTATCACAACGTTTATAATAATTTTCATTATTAATGAGAGGAGATATGTATTTTTAATAAAACTAAACAAGATATCCTGAAATTTTTTTAGGTCTTCTCTCATTTTATGCCAATTTTGAAGGGAATGATCTTTCCAGATCTCACAAAAAAAATTATAATCTTTTTATTATTTCACCTACTTAACATATCGTGAAATTTTGACATTTCTACGACAATTACCAATCACATTAAATAGATACCAATAACATTAATAGTTTCCTTTATTAGTTTTTTTTATCACAACGTTTATAATAATTTTCATTATTAATCAGAGGAGATATGTATTTTTAATAAAGTTAAACGAGATATCCTGAAATTTTTTAGGTCTTCTCTAATTTTATGTCAATTTGGAAGGCAATGATCTTTTTAGATCTCACAAAAAAAAAATTGAAATCTTTTTATTATTTCACCTCCCAAACATATCGTGAAATTTTGATATTTCGACGACAATTACCAATCACATTAAAAAGATACCAATCAAGTTAATAGTTTCCTTTATTCACTTTTTATCACAATGTTTATAATAATTTCCATTATTAATTAAAGGAGATATGTATTTTTAATAAAACTAAACGAGATATCCCAAAAAAATTTTAGGTCTTCTCTCATTTTATGCCAATTTGGAAGGGAATGATCTTTTTAGAGCTCACAAAAAAAATTATAATCTTTTTATTATTTCACCTCCAAAACATATCATGAAATTTTGATATTTCTACGACAATTACCAATCACATTAAAAAGATACCAATCACATTAATAGTTTCTTTTATTAGTTTTTTATCACAACGTTCATAATAATTTCCATTACTAATGAGAGGAGATATGTATTTTTAATAAAATTAAATGAGATATCCTGAAATTTGTTTAGGTCTTCTCCCATTTTTTGCCAATTTTGAAGGGAATGATCTTTTTAGATCTCACAAAAAAAAATTATAATCTTTTTATTATTTCACCTCCCAAACATATCGTGAAATTTTGATATTTCTACGACATTTACCAATCATATTAAAAAGATAACAATCATATTAATATTTTCCTTTATTAGTTTTTTATCACAACGTTTATAATCATTTCCAGTATTAATGAGAGGAGATGTGTATTTTTAATAAAACTAAACAAGATATCCTGAAATTTTTTAGGTCTTCTCTCATTTTATGCCAATTTTGAAGGAATGATCTTTTTAGATCTCACAAAAAAAAATAATCTTTTTATTATTTCACCTACCAAACATATCGTGAAATTTTGATATTTCTATGACAATTACCTATCATATCAAAAAGATACCAATCACATTAATAGTTTCCTTTATTAGTTTTTTATCACAACGTTTATAATAATTTCCATTATTAATGAGAGGAGATATGTATTTTTAAATAAACTAAACGAGATATCCTGAAATTTTTTTGGGTCTTCTCGCATTTTATGCCAATTTGGAAGGGAATGATCATTTTAGATCTAACAAAAAAAAATTATAATCTTTTTACTATTTCACCTCCCAAAGATATCGTGAAATTTTGATATTTCTACGACAATTACCAATCACATTAAAAAGATACCAATCACATTAATAGTTTCCGTTATTGGTTTTTTATCACAACGTTTATAATCATTTCCATTATTAATGAGAGGAGATATGTATTTTTAATAAAACTAAACGAGAAATCCTGAAATTTTTTTAGGTCTTCTCTCATATTATGCCAATTTGGAAGGGAATGATCTTTTTAGATCTCACAAAAAAAATTATAATCTTTTTATTATTTCACCTCCAAAAACTATCGTGAAATTTTGATATTTCTACAACAATTACCAATCACATTAAAAAGATACCAATCACATTAATAGTTTCCTTTATTCATTTTTTATCACAATGTTTATAATAATTTCCATTATTAATGAGAGGAGGTATGTATTTTTAATAAAACTAAATGAGATATCACAAAAAAAAATTTAGGTCTTCTCTCATTTTATGCCAATTTGGAAGGGAATCATCTTTTTAGATCGCACGAAAAAAAATTATAATCTTTTTATTATTTCACCTCCCAAGCATATCATGAAATTTTGATATTTCTACGACAATTACCAATCACATTAAAAAGATACCAATCACATTAATAGTTTCCTTTATTAGTTTTTTATCACAACGTTTATAATAATTTCCATTCTTAAAGAGAGGAGATATGTATTTTTAATAAAATTCAATGAGATATCCTGAAATTTTTTTAGGTCTTCTGTCTTTTTATGCCAATTTGGAAGGGAATGATCTTTTTAGATCTCACAAAAAAAATTATAATCTTTTTATTATTTCACCTCCCAAACATATCGTGAAATTTTGATATTTCTACGACAATTACCAATCACATTAAAAAGATACCAATCACATTAATAGTTTCCGTTATTAGTTTTTTATGACAACGTTTATAATCATTTCCATTATTAAAGAGAGGAGATATGTATTTTAATAAAACTAAACGAGATATCCTGAAAATTTTTTAGGTCTTCTCTCATATTATGCCAATTTGGAAGGGAATGATCTTTTTAGATCTCACAAAAAACAATTATAATCTTTTTATTATTTCACCTCCAAAACCTATCGTGAAATTTTGATATTTCTACAACAATTACCAATCACATTAATAGTTTCCTTTATTCATTTTTTATCACAACTTTTATAATAATTTCCATTATTAATTAGAGTAGATATGTATTTTTAATAAAACTAAACGTGATATCCCAAAATTTTTTTAGGTCTTCTCTCAATTTATGCCATTTTGGAAGGGAATGATCTTTTTAGATCTCACAAAAAAAAAATTATAATCTTTTTATTATTTCACCTCCCAAATATATCGTGAAATTTTGATATTTCTACGACAATTACCAATCACATTAAAAAGATAACAATCACATTAATAGTTTCCTTCATTTGTTTTTTTTATCATAACGTTGATAATAATTTCCATTACTAATGAGAGGAGATATGTATTTTTAATAAAACTAAACGAGATATCCCAAAAATTTTTTAGGTCTTCTCTCATTTTATGCCAATTTGGAAGGGAATGATCTTTTTAGATCTCAAAAAAAAATTATAATCTTTTTATTATTTCACCTCCCAAGCATATCATGAAATATTTCTACGACAATTACCAATCACATTAAAAAGATAACAATCACATTAGTATTTTCCTTTATTAGCTTTTTATCACAACGTTTATAATAATTTCCATTATTAATGAGAGGAGATATGTATTTTTAATAAAACTAAACAAGGTATCCTGAAAATTTTTTAGGTCTTCTCTCATTTTATGCCAATTTTGAAGGGAATGATCTTTTTAGATCTCACAAAAAAAAGTTATAATCTTTTTATTATTTCTCCTACCAAACATATCGTGAAATTTTGATATTTCTACGACAATTACCAATCATATAAAAAAGATACCAATCAACATTAGTAGTTTCCTTTATTAGTTTTTTTATCACAATGTTTATAATAATTTCCATTATTAATGAGAGGAGTTATGTATTTTTAATTAAACTAAACGAGATATCCTGAAATTTTTTTGGATCTTCTCTCATTTTATGTCAATTTGGAAGGGAATGATCTTTTTAGATCTAACAAAAAAAATTTATAATCTTTTTTGTTAGGTTCTAAGACCTTGGACAATGTCCAACCCTCGGATTTCGGTTTTGATGATAACAATTAAAGGATAAATTTTGAAGTATCTAATGGTCTTGTTTGAGTGTTATAGGATCTACGTCGTCCAATGCCGCAATGGTATTGTATCTCTCAAACCTCGACTTTATGTTTCAATAAGGAAAGTGTCCAGATATGTTTTGTAAAAGCGAGCATCTAATGCTTTTGTAAAAGCGAGCGTCCAATGCTCTTGTAAAAGCAAGCGTCCAATGTCTGTATAAGCTACACACTATGTTTTCTATCTTAAAATTAATATAATATAACAATACTTTTTCAATGAAGATTCTCTACTATGCAACGATTATTCTCTCTCATTATAACATGAAAATCTATTTGAACTTTTGAATAGTATTGAACAGGAACATAGAAGCTTCTGACTGCAGAAAAAGTACAAGTAGCAGAGGCGCTACATGTACGGCTGTCTCCTCTATCTTTCCACCCCAAGTCAAAACGTGACAATGGTCATATGCTTTGGAGAGAACCGCTTTTGGCAAAGGAACAGATCCCACAACGGAAACTTTATACCAAGCTTCCTATAAATAGAGGAACCAGCTCCTGCATCAAAGAGTGACGAAAACATTGAAAAAGAGCCAAAACTTTGTCAAAACGACTGGACGATCAACACTTAAGCAAAAAGAGCTTTCTACTTAGCTTTGCTAAGCAATTATGTGTATTCGTGTTTATTGTAATATCCTCTCTGTGAGAGTTACTCTTTCTTTCTATACTCAAACATTTTTGTTTGGAAAGCCATGAGTAGCTTAGTGTTAAAGAATACTTGGGTTTGTTTTAATCTCAGGGGGAGATTAAAAGTGTGCCAGGAGTGGCCTAAAGAATACTTGTAGCCAGAAGTGGCAAGGTTAGAATACTTGAGAGTAACCAGATCTTGATTAGTAGAACCCTTCAAAGTTTTTGAAGGAGAACTGGACGTAGCTCAGTTGAGTGAACTAGTATAAAACTAAGTGTTCTATTCTCTCACTTTCTAGCTTGCATATCTCTTAAACTATCTCTTCAACATACTACGAAAGTGTTTCTTTACACATTTTATCTACGATAATCTCTTACGTGTGTTCTAACGAAAAATGAGAAAAAGCAATTTCATTGGACTGTTGCATTTGAACCGCTGGACGATAGCATAATCTTCTATTTTACTAAGCTCTTGTAAAACTTAAGATATACTATCTTCATATTTGTTAAAGGTTTTTGAAGAAATTATAAATACACTATTCAACCCCCCTTCTAGTGTATTTCTCTGTATTTCAGTTGGCATTAGAGCTCGGCCTCTTGGGTTGAGTACTTAGCAGTACAGAGGAAAGATCCTAAGAAAGATGGAAAACGAGGGACAAGCTGTGAACAGACCACCACTCTTCAAGGGTGTCAAATATGATTACTGGAAACAAAGAATGATAGCATTCTTTGAATCTAGCCATATTGACATGTGGGACGTTGTGGAGATGGGCGACTATATTCCACTTGATACGAACCTCATCTAAATCCCAAAGGCTATATGGACGGAGGAGCAGAAACAAAGATTTTATCTCAACTCCAGAGCTAGAAACATCATCATGTGTGCACTAAGCGAGCAAGAATACAACAAGGTGCACAGTCTCAAAAGCGCAAAACAAATGTGGGACACTCTTGCGTTAACGTATGAGGGTTCCACCCAGGTAAAACGTAACAAACTCAGTCTTCTCACTCGTCAATATGAATTGTTTAGTATGGAAGAAAATGAGGACATACAAGGTATGTTTGGACGGTTTCAAACCATACTGAATGAACTTAGAGCACATGGTAAAGATTATAATAACTATGAACATATTGACAAAATTCTAAGAAGTTTGTCTAGGCAATGGAGACCACAGGTTACAGCCTTGAGAACAAAAAAGGAACTGGACGATATGTCCCTAGAAGAACTCGTGGGAACTCTCAAAATGCATGAACTAGAACTGCATCAAGATGGTGATAGCAAGAAAAACAAGTCTCTAGCGCTCAGCTTCCAAAAGCAAAGGAAAGCATCATCGTCCAAAGCCATGCAAGCTGAAACATCATCAGACGAACAATATGAAGATGATGGCTCAGACGAGAATGATGAACTATCCTTTATATCCAAAAGCATACGTGCTATGTGGAAGAAGAAAGGTGGATCCAGATGGAGAAACCTAAACAGGAAAGGCTTCAAAGAAAAGAAGGAGAAGAGTCCAATCATATGCTACAAATGCAAAAAGCCAAGACACTTCAAATCAGAATGCCCAGATCTCGACAAGAGCAAGGACAAGAAGAAGAAATTCTTCAGCAAAGGAAAGGGCAAGAAAGTTCTGATGTCCACATGGGAAGACCTGGATGATGACTCATCATCGGATGATGACTCATCATCGGACGATGAAGAAGAAGAGGAAGCACACATATGTCTGATGGCAGACACTTCAACAGATTCTTCTGAACCAGAAGAAGAAGATGAGGTAGACTTTAATGACATAGATTCACTTCAAGAAGCTTATCATGAGCTACTTTCAAACTCTTCTATTCTGTCAAAGGCCTACAGAACTTTAAAGAAATCGTCCAAATCTCTTTCAAAAGAAAAAGAAGTTTTAGAGAAAAATGTCAATCAACTTGAAAGTGAAAATGAGGATTTACAGAAAAAGTTTACAGAGCTCTCAGAGCAAAATGAATTTACAAACGCGGAGAGGCGAACTCTCTGGAATGATGCTGCTCGAGCCCATAAATCCTGTGAGGATTCAAGGACTAGAGAAAGGAATCTTTCCATAGAGATTCGAAATCTCAACGCAGAAAACAAAAAAGGCTAGTTGAGAAGCTTCTGAAAGTTGAAGCAGATACTTCCTTAAGAGATCAACCACATGATGTTGTAAAACTTCATGAAGAAATTGACAGCCTAAAGAAGGATCTGTCAAACTTTGTTAAGGGCTCTGACAACCTCAAAAAGCTTTTAAAATATGAAGGTTGTAAGAGACCAAATGACAGGTCAAGACATGGATATAAGGGAAAGAAGTATATTCATGACGAGGAAACAGATGTTTGCTACTTCTGTGGGAAACCTGGACATATAACGTCCAAATGCAGACACCTGCCTAAGAAGGGAGCATCCAATGCCCTTCAAGCTAACAAAAAAGGACCCAAGTCAATCTGGGTACCTAAAGATAAAATTGTTCCTGTTGCAGACATGCTTAGCAGCAGGAAAGAAACTCCAATCATGGTACCTGGACAGTGGGTACTCACATCACATGACAGGAGAAAGGTGTATGTTCCAAAGCCTCCTACCCAAGACTGGTGGGACAATCACTTTTGGAGGGAATCAGAAAGGGATGATAGCTGGCGTAGGTAAGATTGGTATACCACCCTATCCTTGTATTGATAAAGTTCTTTATGTTAAAGGTCTTAAACACAATCTACTTAGCATAAGCCAATTATGTGACAGTGGATATGATGTTGCCTTTAACAAAGGTGAATGTACAGTCAAAAACTCTGATGGATCCTCTCTCTTTACTGTAAAGAGGCAAGGTAATCTGTATAAGATTAAACTTGGGGAATTATCAAGTCAAAATGTATCATGCCTAGTTTCAGTACAAGAAAATCATTGGTTATGGCATAAAAGACTTGGTCATGCAAGCTTGAGGTTAATCTCAAAGTTGAATAGGCACAACCTCGTAAGAGGACTACCAAGTATGTCATATAAAGATGATCTTCTTTGTGAAGCTTGTCAGAAAGGGAAACAAGTGAAAAGTTCTTTTCAAAGTAAAAACATTGTTTCCACTTCTAGATCTCTTGAGCTGTTACATATTGATCTATTTGGACCCACGAGAACATCCTCAGTAAGTGGTAAAAGATACGGATTGGTTATAGTGGACGACTATACTAGATGGACATGGGTCATGTTCCTATCTCACAAAGATGAGTCCTTCAAGGTTTTTTATAAATTCTGTAAAAGGATTCAAAATGAAAAAGGAGTATGCATTACTTCTATCCGAAGTGATCATGGGGGAGAATTCAAAAACGAAAGTTTTCAAAGGTTCTGTGAGGATAATGGTATCCTTCACAACTTCTCAACACCCAGAACACCACAACAAAATGGTGTTGTTGAGAGGAAAAATAGGTCTCTCCAGGAGATGGCCAGAACCATGCCGAATGACAATTCAACCCCTAAACACTTCTGGGCTGAAGCAGTGAATACTGCCTATTATTTACAAAACAGAATCTATATAAGGCCAATATTGAAAAAGACTCCATATGAATTATGGAAGGGGAGAAGACCCAACATATCCTACTTCCATCCATTTGGATGTCAATGTTTCATTCTGAACACTAAGGATAACTTGGTAAAATTTGATTCTAAGTGTGATGAAGGAATATTGCTTGGATATTCTGAAACTTCCAAGGCATACAGAGTTTACAACTCTAGAACCTTAGTTGTTGAAGAAGCTATCCATGTGAAGTTCAATGACAACAAGCCTGATAAGGAATTATCAGAGCTAGACAAATCATTTGCAGATCTTAGGCTGGACGATGCAAGTAAGTCATCAGATATGTCCAGTCAAGATGTCTCAGTTGAAGAGTCCACTACATCATTGGACGGTCCAGTAGCAGAACAAAGAGAACCTACTGGACGCAACTGGCAAATGAAGAAACATCATCCAGAGGAGCAAATCATCAGAGATCCAAAAGATAGAGTCAAAACCAGATCATCACTTCAACGACAACATGGTCACACAACACTCATATCTCAAATAGAACCTAAGACTGTGGATGATGCCTTAGAAGATGAAAGCTGGGTCAAAGCAATGCAGGAAGAACTTAACCAATTTCAAAAGAACAATGTCTGGAAGCTAGTAGAACTCCCCAACGACAAAGAAGCTGTAGGAGCAAAGTGGGTGTTCAGAAACAAGTTGGACGAAGCAGGTAATATTGTGAGAAACAAAGCAAGGTTGGTAGCAAAAGGTTACTCACAACAGGAAGGTATAGATTATACTGAAACTTATGCTCCTGTTGCACGTCTAGAGGCAATTCGCATTTTACTATCATTTGCAGCTCATAGCAATATGAAGCTATATCAAATGGACGTAAAAAGTGCATTCCTCAATGGACTCATAAAGGAAGAAGTCTATGTGGAACAACCCCCAGGATTTGAAAGTGATGCTTTTCCAAATCATGTTTTCAAACTTAACAAAGCTTTATATGGGTTGAAACAAGCTCCTAGAGCTTGGTATGAAAAACTCAGCTCATTTCTGTCAGAAAATGGTTTCTCTAGAGGAAAAGTAGACACTACACTATTTCGCAAAGACTACTCTTCTGATTTCATTATCGCACAAATATATGTTGATGATATCATTTTTGGTGCCACTAATGAGTCTCTCTGTGAAGAATTTGCCAAACTAATGCAAACAGAATTTGAGATGAGCATGATGGGAGAGCTGAGATTCTTGCTTGGACTTCAAATCAAACAAACTAAAAAGGGCATATACATACAACAAACTAAGTATGTCAAAGAGCTACTAAAGAAGTACAAGATGGACGACGCAAAACCTATGAGAACACCTATGCATCCAACAACAGTACTTGGACTGGACGACAACTCAAAGAAAGTAGATAACACTCTTTACAGAGGAATGATAGGATCACTCCTATACCTCACAGCGTCCAGACCTGACACCATGTTTAGTGTATGCTTATGTGGCAGATTTCAATCTGACCCAAGGGAAGTTCATTTAACTGTTGTTAAAAGAATTTTTTGATATCTTGCTGGAACCACTGATCTTGGTTTATTTTTCAAAAGGCAGAAAGATTTCAGGCTAATTGGATACTGTGACGCTGATTATGCTGGAGATAGAATTGAAAGAAAAAGCACTAGTGGAGGGTGTTACTTCATTGGTGGTAATCTAGTCTCCTGGATATGCAAGAAGCAAGGAACCATTGCTCTTTCCACTGCTGAAGCAGAGTATATCTCAGCTGCAAAATGTTGTTCTCAAATCTTATGGATCAAACATCAACTTGAGGACTATAGCATATATGAGAGTAACATTCCTATCTTCTGTGATAGTAAAGCTGCCATAGATCTCTCTAAAAATCCCATATTGCATTCAAGGGCAAAGCATATAGAGATTAAGCATCACTTTATAAGAGATCATGTTCAGAAGGGTACTGTGGAACTACATTTTGTAACCACAAATAATCAGCTTGCTGATATATTCACTAAACCCCTACTGAAGACAAGTTAACCCTTCTAAGGAATAAACTTGGTATGGACTCTGTAAAGGAATGATTATCATCTACATGGTGCGTCCAATAAAAACCTTAGCGTCCAAATGGACATATCGTCCAAAGAACACTAAGGTTTGCACGTGCATTTCATATGTCACACGTAAGTCCAATATCTGGACGATGTTTTTATCTTAGCTTTTCGGTTTTGTTCAAATGGCCAAAATGGTTCATTTCAGAGTAAGTATGAGTTAATGCTCTATGCTGAGTCACCAAAATGTTGGCAACCGTACACAGTTACCCACATTCTTCGCATGCCTCATCATGGCGGGTTTTATGGCAAAATCCTCTTTTCAAATATTCAAAAAGGCCAAAACCGTTTCACTTTCTCCAAACAAAGCTCAGATATAAAATTATCAAAACATCTCAGAAAATCCCTACCGTACTTTTTCTCTCTAAGTTTATCGTCACCCTCAAGCACTCTCTCTCTCTCTCAAGAACCCAAAACCCTCTCAGAAAACCTAAAAATCCAAACTTTTCTACCATGTCGAACTCTGCGAGCTCAAGCAACACTGAACTCGACATCCACACCTACCCTGAGACCACGGTGTTGTGTTAAGGTGCTGCTATAGTGCACATTGAGCACTTCTTCGACATCGAAAAGCTGGAGAAGCTGGGCCTGAATCTGCACGAGAGCCTTCTGAAGTGTGGAATCAGAGGCTACTTCAACGAAAACCAGAAGATATTCCCTGAGTTGATCAGGATGTTCTGGAGAAATGCCAGATTCCATAACCCAAGGGAGCTAGTGGCCACTGTTCTTGGACGAGAAGTGACACTGTCCATCGAGTCTATTGCAAAGGTAACTGGTTGCATTAGGGAGCAGAACTAGTACAGAACGAACTGGGCCACGCAATACGACAATCAGGTTGCAAACGTGCTTTGCAAGACCAAATCCACAGCCTCAATAAAGATTGAGTACAAGAACCTGTGTAAAGAAGCAAAAATCTGGCAGCAGGTGTGCAACAAAAGTATCCTGCACAAAGCTGGGTCTAAGGACTCAGTCACGGACTTACACAAGTTCGTGATATTCCACATTATGGAAGGTATTCCCTTCAACCTCCCTCACACCATTTACATCAATGTTGTTAGAATGATGAAGACTATTGGTGGAAATGATGACATCTTCTACGCCGCCCTGCTAAACAAGATCTTCTGGGACCAGAAGGTCTATCAACGCTTCTTTGATGAACTGGACGAAGCCTCTTACGAAGATATTGTGAAGAAAGGGCAAATGGTGGCAACACAACAACCATTTGGCGAGTCCAACATAAAGCCCATGAAGATCAAGCTGACAGCCAAGGTCCTAAGGGATTTGGACGAAGACAGCATCAACAAGAAACGACATGAACAAAGCAAGATAATCTCCAATGATGATGAGGAGGAGATTGATCTTCTTGGAATAGGTAGGAAAATCAAAAGGATGATGGAGGAACAGGGGAGCAGAAAAGTTACACGACAAATGTCTCAGATGCATGAGGAAGATGCTGAAAGGGAGAAAAGAACCAAGAAGAGACATGCTGACACCTCCACTGCTCAGTCCCCAACAGAGAAGCGTCCAAGGACTGATGCGTCCAAAACTGCTCAAGCTGAGCAGCGTCCAAAGGCAGCTCCAGTGAAGCCTGTTCCAGAAAAGCCAAAGGTTAGGAAGCTTCAAATACTGGACGACTCTGACGATGATGACCAGATTCCAATTGGTCAAATCAAGAAGAAAGCAGAGAAGAAAGAGGTCCCTCAGCAGAAAAAGCAAAAGGTACAATCTGCTGAACCAACTTCCTTTTCGATTAACGTGCCTCGTCGAGTTAAGACTCAGGCATCAAGACCAAGGAGAGTTGCAGTTCTACCACCTTCCTCTCAAGACACAGACAACATATCCACCAGCGCCCCACTACCAGCTCCATCCTGTGCTCCATCCACATCAACAACCCAGTTTCCACATCTTAGCTTGGACCTGTCCAAGTTTGTGCGTCCAAGGGATGCATGGAGGGATACCTGGTCCCCATGGACTATACCCCCCAAGCAGATAACCAAAGAAGAAGAAGACAGAAAATGTTTCCCGGTTGCATTCCTTACACGAAATGAATAGAATTACTGTAAGAGAAGCGATGTGATCCGGAGGCCTCTACAAAAGCCCTTGAAGAGGAATTTGACTACTGTCTCAGCACTAGAGTGGACGAGACATGATTATACTCATGATCCTTCAGCTGACTATGCTGCACTGCCAGAAGGAGCAATAATCAGCAACGTTTTGCCCACTTGGACAAGAGAAGTGTATCCACACTTGATCTGCATGCTTCATCCTTACTCCTATCCAACTGGAACTCAACAAAGAGTGCGTCCAGCAGCAGCAGACCTGCCTGAACCAGATGTAGAGGTTGCGTCTCGATTCACAAAGACGATTACGGAGCAGAAAGGGAAGGCTCCAAGAAAGCATAAGGCACTGTCCAAGAAGCCCCCTGTTAGCAGGGATATTGAACTGGCCGCAGAATTGCAGTTGGCCATTAAAGAAAGCCTGGACCCTTCCAAGACAAAGCAGCGTCCAGATGTAGAGTGGGTCAAGGATGTTCGCATCTGGACTCCCATCACAAAGTTCCTGCCTCTACCTGCTGGGACTCCAATCCTAAACTTCTAGCCAGACGACTATGATGAACTTGGTAAACTTCTTCAACAAATGTATATACCAAACCAAGCCATCGCCTACCCACCAAACCTTCACATAAGCCGTGCCACAGAAATAAAGTTTGTACCAGACAGGGTGTGTCCCAGACTACCCTTATATGATGCTGGTCGCAAGAAAGACTACAAGTTCTACGGCATTGAGATGCCAAGCAGGGAAGAGAAAGTTAAAACCCTGCAAAAATCCTCTCATACCTGGGGTCATCTATTTGACAAGACTGGTAAGCTTACGCGTCCACTCGGAACCTTTGATTCCACTATCTTTTGGCGCCAGATCTTATGGAACGACTCCCAGAAGGCCTCCTCCTCCGACAGCTCCAAGAGTGATTTTGTTCACCCCCCTCATGGTCTTGAGGTGCTGTGTCCAGTGAAGTCTCACCACTTCTCAGACACCTTTGCCTGCTTTCTGAAAGATTCAGATGACTATCTGGAGTTCATGAAGACATTGCCTATCATCATAAGCAACAAAGTGTTTGATCTTCGAACACTGGATCGCACAGAGTTTGTGGAGGAACTCCAAACTCTGCATGAGGAGTACAAGGCAGAAGAGGCCAGAGCTGTAGAACAAGCTCGTCTAGAGCAGCTGGTTCTTGAGCAAGCTGAGACTGCAACCACAGAAAAGGAAGATCAGGTTGCCAAGTCGAAAGCTACACAAGCAAAGTTGGATGAAGCATCAGCAGCTGGTTCTTGAGCAAGCTGAGACTGCAACCACAGAAAAGGAAGATCAGGTTGCCAAGTCGAAAGCTACACAAGCAAAGTTGGATGAAGCATCTGCCAAAGTAACAAAGGTGCTAGCTCTTCTTGACCTGGACCCATCTGTACCAGTAGACGTGGAGCACTTTGTCACTTCACATGAATAACCTCACATCCAGTCTGAAAAGTCCAAAGATGATACAGAGCCCATTGTTGACGCATCTAAGCCTATGGAATCAACTGCAGCAAAGCCTCCTGCTGAAGATATAACCAGCTTCCCCTTTGTTGATGCATCTACTGAAGCTCACTCGGGTACACGTCAACTGGTTCCCACATGATCTTCAAGTCCAAGGGGCATCCATCCCTTGCGATTTGCTGAACCTCAAGGGGTCTCAGAAGATCGTGTTCACGAGATAGTGCAACAGGCTTTGAGGCAACAACAGCTGGAAACCAAAGCAGCTATTCAAGCATTTCAGCAAAGGCAACAGGTTGAGGCTGCTCAACATCGGATGTTACTGCAGAATGCCATCACTGAACAATTCATAAGCCTCTCCCAAACGCTTGTGAATCAAATTCAAAATACTGCATCCAACCTGCTTGGACAAGTTGCTCATGCTGTTCCACCCGTCCAACCGCAACCTCATCAACCAGCACCACCTGCCCAAGCACCACCAGAGCAACCACCACCACCATCACAGGAACCACCTCCACAGCCATAGGTGACCATGATGGTCAAGTCATCTTTCCATCTTTCAAACCCATTTTTGTTTATGACAAAGGGGGAGAAATTGGAATTTTGATGTCAATAGAAGTATATACTCTACACTCTGTGAATATACTGGCTATTTTATGAAAACGTCTTTAATACATAAAGTGTTTATTTCATATATATTCCGCATCCATATCCTTGATATGTTTTACACTCTGATATCTGTTATATCTGATATATTCTTGCTGTATATTATATACTGTTATAAGATGCATAAGAAATGTTGAACTCAGGGGGAGTACTTCATGTCAACATATACATTTTCTCTGTTAACATACACTGGCATAACATAATCATCCCTTACATGTTTTATAATAGTCATATATGATTATGTGCCTGTTAACATCAATAGTTTCCTTTAATAGTTTTTTATCACAACGTTTATAATAATATCCATTATTAATGAGAGGAAATATGTATTTTTAATAAAATTAAACGAGATATGTATCCTGATATTTTTTTAGGTCTTCTCTCATTTTATGCCAATTTGGAAGGAAATGATCTTTTTAGATCTCACAAAAAAAATTATAATCTTTTTATTATTTCACCTCCCAAACATATCGTGAAATTTTGATATTTGTACTTCAATTTCCAATCACATTAAAAAGATAACAATCACATTAATAGTTTCCTTTATTAGTCTTTTATCACAACGTTTATAAAAATTTCCATTATTAATGAGAGGAAATATGTATTATTAATAAAATTAAACGAGATATGTATCCTGAAATTTTTTTAGGTCTTCTCTCATTTTATGCCAATTTGGAAGGGAATAATCTTTTTAGATCTCACAAAAAAAATTATAATCTTTCTATGATTTCACCTCCCAAACATATCATGAAATTTTGATATTTCTACGACAATTACCAATCACAATGAAAAGATAAGAATCACATTAATAGTTTCCTTTATTAGTTTTTTATCACAACCTTGATAATTGTGACATCCTCATTTTACTATTTGTACGCATTTATATATGTATATTATGAACACTTATGTACTGTATTTTATAGAAACTTTATGTATGTATTTTCTTAATGAAATTAATACAGTTCTACTCAGAAGAATTTCCTGAATCTTTAAATGTCTTTGTTTTTGCCGAAATTGATTATTGACTGGACTGCTATGTCAGACAGCTGTCCAGGATAGAATTCCAAGTGTGGAATTTTGGACTCATTTATAACTTAATAGAAAGGTAATTGAATATAGATTAAAAATATATATAGATAAATAATTAAAATGTTTATTCCGAATTGTTAGGATTTTCTGAAAGTTAGAACTTTGAGAAATTTTTACGGTAAAATTCTAAGGTAGAAAATTTAGAGAAAATTCGTAGGATATCTATAGAATTATCTAATAATTTTAATATACTTAGAATAATTATTAAAAATGTTTAACCAAGAAAAATTTTAATTAGAACCTTAACCAATCAAAAAGTGACAACTTAGGCTTTTCTAATGTCATTAAATTAAGCTAATTAGGATTGGATTAAGAGACAAGTAAGACACTACCCCAAGGTTTTTGATAGTGAGGAATCCAATGGTGGTGTTATTTTCTTCAAATTCTAATTAGTTTGTAAGATAATTAACAGCCCTAAAAATATTCTAGAAATTTCTACAATATTCTTGAAAATGTTGACTTTTGGGGTAGGCAAGTGAGCAAGTCACCCAAGGAACTCCTTTGGCTGTCCAAGTGACTTGGTGACTAATCTCCCTTGGCCAATAAGGGCTGCTGGATGTGCAGGAGCAGCTGGATGTGCAGGAGCAGCTGGATGTGAAGGAAACATTCAATTTGGCTAATAATTGTTTAAAGAAGCATTAAGCTTAAGCAAAAAGGAGAAAAAGTCACCAAAAAGCTAGCATTCCCTAAAATAGAACCGTGAGCTCTCCAAACCCAGTAGCTGCAGTTTTCATTTCAATTTCATCTTAACTTCATCATCTCATCTTAAATTAAGAAACCAAACTTCCAAAACCCTAAGCTAATTCGGCTAGTAGAGAAAGAAATTGGAGAAAATCTCAAAAATCTCAAGAAGATCAAGGAGTGAGGGAGAAAGGGATTCAAGGATTTTTCTTCCATTAAAGAGTTTAAGGTAAGGATCTAGGCATTTAATTTCAATTTAGAACCCTTGGAATTAGAAGAAAACATGTTGTAGGGTTAGATTAATTTTGTGACCTAGAATCATTAAAAGTTGAAATTGATTTAGGGGTTTTGTGTTTTTGATGCTAGTGATTGGAATTTATGGATTGGAATGATGTTTGATTGAATTTTTGATGTGTTGTGATGGTTGAAATTTTGGGTTGTTTGATTTTGATTGAATTGTGATTTGGTTAATTTTTGGTTGGAATTGGAGTTTGTTGCTTTGGAAAACATGTTGGAAATGGTATGTATACCATTCGGCCAAGCTTAAAATACAAGGGATACTATGTGGAATTTTTTGTAAAACCAAGGGCAAAATGGTCATTTTACATGTAGGAACACATTGGGTATTTTGGAAAAAGATTGAGGGCATTTTCGGAAATTACTAAAATACTAATGTTATAAGGTAAATTGCTTAAATTTTTGTATTCTTGTATGTTAATGTGTACAAATTATTTATTTGATTGTGATCATGAACAAAATTCATTGGCATGAGTCTTTTTGGGGGATTTATAAAGGTATCAAATGAGAAAGAATTATGTTGACTAATCGGGACTGCGGTAGTCATGAGAATTGAGTTGATCTATGAGAAATGACTTTTGTTGACTAGCCGGGACTGCGGTAGTCATGTGAAATGAAAATGATTGAGAAATGATTTGTTGACTAACCGGGACTGCGGTAGTCATGTGAAAATGGAAATGATTGAGAAATGAATATTTGGGTGAGCAGAATAAGTTAGGCAGGGTTGTATGGTCTGTGATTATATAACCTGTGGGGTGAGGGATATTGGCAATTCCACATGTGACCGTAATCCGGAACGGGATGCTGTCGTGGTGGCCTTCCGGGTATCCTGATCTCCTAATTCTATTTAGCTTATTTGCGTTTAGTAAGGGCTGATAGCTGAATTACAGTGCGTAATGGTAGGCTAGTTTCTTACTAAACACTCAAAGGGGAAGTCTCCATGGAGCAGGGTCAAAAATGATTTTGAGTCAAAACTGCATTTGCATAAATCATCTTGCATTTAATTATGTGTGAGAACGCTTAATTTGTATCGAATATGTATATGTTTGAAATTATTTTAATTGTATGAGAAATTAAATGCCTGATCCGGTAATTTTGTCCCCAGATTCTAGGGGAGTGTGAATTGCAGGTATTTTGAAGATTAATTAGAAGTTAAAGATGCAGATATTTTCCAGAGCTATAGGACTGGGTACTTTTGGTTATATATACTATTTGTATTAATTAGGAATATTTAGTAGTAGTATTTTTGTTAATTTTAATAATGTAGATTATAATGATACACTTTGAACTTTAATGAAATGTGTTTAGTATATATATATTTTTTTATGTGTATAGATATTAGTTGTAGAATAATTTATTAGAAGGGGGGTTACAATAATAATTTCCATTATTAATGAGAGGATATATGTATTTTTAATAAAATTAAAAGAGATATGTATCCTGAAATTTTTTTAGGTCTTCTCCCATTTTATGCCAATTTGGAAAAGAAAGATCTTTTTAGATCTCACAAAAAATAAACTATAATCTTTTCACCTCCCAGACATATCGTGAAAGTTTGATATTTCTACGACCATTACCAATCACATTAAAAAGATAATAAATCACATAAATAGTTTCCTTTATTAGTTTTTTTATCACAACACTTATAATAATTTCCGTTATTAATGAGAGGAAATATGTATTTTTAATAAAATTAAACGAGATATGTACCCCGAAATTTTTTAGGTCTTCTCTCATTTTATGCCAATTTGGAAGGGAATGATCTTTTTAGATATCACAAAAAAAAATTATAATCTTTTTCTTATTTCACCTTCCAAAAATATCGTGAAATTTTGATATTTGTACATCAATTTCCAATCACATTAAAAAAATAACAAGCACACTAATAGTTTCCTTTATTAGTCTATTATCACAACGTTTATAATAATATCCATGATTAATGAGAGGAAATATGTATTTTTAATAAAATTAAATGAGATATGTATACTGAAATTTTTTTTAGCTCTTCTCTCATTTTATGTCAATTTGGAAAGGAATGATGTTTTTAGAACTCACAAAAAAATTATAATCTTTTTATTATTTCACCTCCCATACATATCGTTAAATTTTGATATTTCTACGACAATTACCAATCCCATTAAAAAGATAACAATCACATAAATAGTTTCCTTTATTAGTTTTTTTATCACAACGTTTATAATAATTTCCATTATTAATGAGAGGAAATATGTATTTTTAATAAAATTAAACGAGATATGTATCCTGAAAATTTTTTTAGGTCTTCTCTCATTTTATGCCAATTTGTAAGGGAATAATCTTTTTAGATCTCACAAAAAAAAATTATAATCTTTCTGTGATTTCACCTCCCAAATATATCGTGAAATTTTGATATTTCTACGACAATTACCAATCACAATGAAAAGATAAGAATCACATTAATAGTTTCCTTTATTAGTTTTTTATCCCAACCTTTATAATAATTTCCATTATTAATGAGAGAAGATATGTATTTTTAATAAAATTAAACGAGATATGTATCCTAAAATTTTTTTAGGTCTTCTCTCATTTTATGCCAATTTGGAAGGAAATGATCCTTTTAGATCTCACAAAAAAATTATAATCTTTTTATTATTTCACCTCCCAAACATATCGTGAAATTTTAATATTTGTACGTCAATTTCCAATAACATTAGAAAGATAACAATCACATTAATAGTTTCCTTTATTAGTCTTTTATCACAACGTTTATAATAATTTCCATTATTAATGAGAGGAAATATGTATTATTAATAAAATTAAAAAGGATATGTATCCTGAAATTTTTTGAGGTCTTCTGTCATTTTATGCTAATTTGGAAAGGAATGATCTTTTTAGATATCACAAAAAATAAATTATAATCTTTCTATTATTTCACTTCCCAAACATATCGTGAAATTTTGATATTTCTACGACAATTACCAATCACATTAAAAAGATAACAATCACATAAATAGTTTCCTTTATTAGTTTTTTAAACCCTATACGTTTATAATAATTTCAGTTATTAATGAGAGAAAATATGTATTTTGAATAAAATTAAACGAGATATGTATCCTGAAATTTTTTTAGGTCTTCTCCCATTTTATGCCAATTTGGAAGGGAATGATCTTTTTAGATCCCACAAAAAATTTATAATCTTTTTATTATTTCACCTCCCATACATATCGCTAAATTTTGATATTTCTACGACAATTACCAATCCCATTAAAAAGATTACAATCACATAAATAGTTTCCTTTATTAGTTTTTTTATCACAACGTTTATAATAATTTCCATTTTTAATGAGAGGAAATATGTATTTTGAATAAAATTAAACGAGATATGTATCCTGAAATTTTTTTAGGTCTTCTCCCATTTTATGCCAATTTGGAAGGGAATGATGTTTTTAGATCTCACAAAAAAATTATAATCTTTTTATTATTTCACCTCCCAAACATATCGTGAAATTTTGATATTTGTACGTCAATTTCCAATAACATTAGAAAGATAACAATCACATTAATAGTTTCCTTTATTAGTTTTTTAAACCCTATACGTTTATAATAATTTCAGTTATTAATGAGTGAAAATATGTATTTTGAATAAAATTAAACGAGATATGTATCCTGAAATTTTTTTAGGTCTTCTCCCATTTTATGCCAATTTGGAAGGGAATGATCTTTTTAGATCTCACAAAAAATTTATAATCTTTTTATTATTTCACCTCCCATACATATCGTTAAATTTTGATATTTCCACGACAATTACCAATCCCATTAAAAAGATAACAATCACATAAATAGTTTCCTTTATTAGTTTTTTTATCACAACGTTTATAATAATTTCCATTATTAATGAGAGGAAATATGTATTTTTAATAAAATTAAACGAGATATGTATCCTAAAAATTTTTTTAGGTCTTCTCTCATTTTATGCCAATTTGTAAGGCAATAATCTTTTTAGATCTCACAAAAAAAATTATAATCTTTCTGTGATTTCACCTCCCAAATATATCGTGAAATTTTGATATTTCTACGACAATTACAAATCACAATGAAAAGATAAGAATCACATTAATAGTTTCCTTTATTTGTTTTTTATCCCAACCTTTATAATAATTTCCATTATTAATGAGAGGAGATATGTATTTTTAATAAAATTAAACGAGATATGCATCCTGAAATTTTTTTAGGTCTTCTCTCATTTTATGCCAATTTGGAAGGAAATGATCTTTTTAGATCTCACAAAAAAAATATAATCTTTTTATTATTTCACCTCCCAAACATATCGTGAAATTTTGATATTTGTACGTCAATTTCCAATAACATTAGAAAGATAACAATCACATTAATAGTTTCCTTTATTAGTCTTTTATCACAACATTTATAATAATTTCCATTATTAATGAGAGGAAATATGTATTATTAATAAAATTAAAAAGGATATGTATCCTGAAATTTTTTGAGGACTTCTGTCATTTTATGCTAATTTGGAAAGGAATGATCTTTTTAGATCTCACAAAAAATAAATTATAATCTTTCTATTATTTCACTTCCCAAACATATCGTGAAATTTTGATATTTCTACGACAATTACCAATCACATTAAAAGGATAACAATCACATAAATAGTTTCCTTTATTAGTTTTTTATCACAATGTTTATAATAATTTCTGTTATTAATGAGAGGAAATATGTATTTTTAATAAAATTAAACGAGATATCTATCCTGAAATTTTTTTAGGTCTTCTCTCATTTTATGCCAATTTGGAAGGGAATAATCTTTTTAGATCTCACAAAAAATAAATTATAATCTTTCTATTATTTCACCTCCCAAACATGTCGTGAAATTTTGATAATTCTACGACAATTACCAATCACATTAAAAAGATAACAATCACATAAATAGTTTCCTTTATTAGTTTTTTAGCACAATGTTTATAATAATTTCCGTTATTAATGAGAGGAAATATGTATTTTTAATATAATTAAACGAGATATGTATCCTAAAATTTTTTTAGGTCTTCTCTCATTTTATGCAATTTGGAAAGGAATGATCCTTTAGATCTCACAAAAAAATTATAATCTTTCTATAATTTCACCTCCCAAACATATCGTGAAATTTTGATATTTCTACGACAATTACGAATCACATTAAAAAGATAACAGTCGCATAAATAGTTTCCTTTAATAGTTTTTTATCACAAGGTTTATAATAATATCCATTATTAATGAGAGGAAATATGTATTTTTAATAAAATTAAACGAGATATGTATCCTGAAATTTTTTTAGGTGTTCTCTCATTTTATGCCAATTTGGAAGTGTTGCGAGTCCCACATCGGGTGGTTAACGAGCCTGGTGAGTGCTTATATAGCTGGGTAGACCGCCCCCTTATGAACCGGTTTTTAAGGGGACCTTTCGGATGCCTAGGCTGAATTTCTAATATGGTATCAGAGCCACGTTCTGCCCGGTGGTGTGGATAGTCCGCTAGCCCTCGCTTGTGGTGACGAGCCCAGGCTCGAGGGGGCGTGTTGCGAGTCCCACATCGGGTGGTTAACGAGCCTGGTGAGTGCTTATATAGCTGGGTAGACCACCCCCTTATGAACCGGTTTTTAAGGGGACCTTTCGGATGCCTAGGCTGAATTTCTAATAGGAAGGAAATGATCTTTTTAGATCTCACAAAAATCTTTTTATTATTTCACCTCCCAAACATATCGTGAAATTTTGATATTTGTACATCAATTTCCAATAACATTATAAAGATAACAATCACATTAATAGTTTCCTTTATTAGTCTTTTATCACAACGTTTATAATAATTTCCATTATTAATGAGAGGAAATATGTATTATTAATAAAATTAAAAATGATATGTATGCTGAAATTTTTTTAGGTCTTCTCTCATTTTATGCCAATTTGGAAAGGAATGATCTTTTTAGATCTCACAAAAAATAAATTATAATCTTTCTATTATTTCACCTCCCAAACATATCATGAAATTTTGATATTTCTACGACAATTACCAATCACATTAAAAAGATAACAACAACATAAATAGTTTCCTTTATTAGTTTTTTAAACCCTAAACGTTTATAATAATTTCCGTTATTAACGAGAGGAAATATGTATTTTTAATAAAATTAAACGAGATATGTATCCTGAAATTTTTTTAGGTCTTCTCCCATTTTATGCCAATTTGGAAAGGAATGATCTTTTTAGATCTCACAAAAAATAAATTATAATTTTTGTATTATTTCACCGTCCAAACATATCGTGAAGTTTTGATATTTCTACGACAATTACCAATCACATTAAAAAGATAACAATCGCATAAATAGTTTCCTTTATTAGTTTTTTATCACAACGTTTATAATAATTTCCGTTATTAATGAGAGGAAATATGTATTTTTTTTAAAATTAAACGAGATATGTATCCTGAATTTTTTTTAGGTCTTCTATCATTTTATGCCAATTTGGAAGGGAATGATCTTTTTAGATCTAACAAAAAAAATTATAATCTTTTTCTTATTTCACCTCCCAAAAATATCGTGAAATTTTGATATTTGTACGTCAATTTTCAATCACATTAAAAAGATAACAATCAAACTAATAGTTTCCTTTATTAGACTTTTATCACAACGTTTATAATAATTTCCATTATTAATGAGAGGAGATATGTATTTTTAATAAAAATAAACTAGATATGTATCCTGAAATTTTTTTAGGTCTTCTCTCATTTTATGCCAATTTGGAAAGGAATGATCTTTTTAGATCTCACAAAAAAAATTATAATCTTTCTATTATTTCACCTCCCAAACATATCGTGAAATTTTCATATTTCTACGACAATTACCAATCACATTAAAAAGATAACAATCACATTAATAGTTTCCTTTATTAGTCTTTTATCACAACGTTTATAATAATTTCCAATATGAATGAGAGGAAATATGTATTATTAATAAAATTAAACGAAATAGGTATCCTGAAATTTTTTTAGGTCTTCTCTCATTTTATGCCAATTTGGAAGGGAATAATGTAACCCCCCTTCTAATTAATTAATTTCCATCTAAAATCCATAAAAAGAATTTTCCATTAAAATAAATACATTCCATTAAAATTTAAAGTTTGTCATTATAATTTACATTATTAAAATTTACAGAAAATACTACTACCAATTTATTTCTAATTAATACAAAAGTATCTAAAGCCAAAAACACCCATTCCTATAGCTCTGGAAAATATCTGCATCTTTAACTTCTAATTAATCTTCAAAATACCTGCAATTCACACTTCCTTAGAATCTGGGGATAGCATTACCGGATCAGGCATTTAATTTCTCATACAATTAAAATAATTTCAAACATATACATATCCGATACAAATTAACCGTTCTCACACATAATTAAATGCAAGATGATTTATGCAAATGCAGTTTTGACTCAAAATCATTTTTGACCCTGCTCCATGGAGACTTCCCCTTTGAGTGTTTAGTAAGTAACTGGCCTACCATTACGTACTGCAATTCAGCTATCAGCCCCTACTAAACGCGAATTAGCTAAACAGAATTAGGATATCAGGATACCCGGAATGTAACATCCTCATTTTTACTATTTGTATGCATTTATATATGTACATTATGAACACTTATGCAATGTATTTCATAGAACCTTATGAACATATTTTCTTAATGAAATTAATACAGTTCTACTCAGAAGAATTTTCTGAATTTGCAAATGTCTTTGTTTTTACTGAAATTGATAATTGACTGGACTGCTATGTCAGACAGCTGTCCAGGATAAATTTTCAAGTATAGAATTTTGAACTCATTTATAACTTAAAAGAAAGGTAATAGAATATAGATTAAAAATATATACAGATAAAGAATTAAAATGCTTATTCAGAATTGTTAGGATTTTCTGAAAGTTAGAACTTTGAGAAATTATTACGGTAAAATTTTAAGACAGAAAATTTAGAGAAAATTCATAGGATATCTATAGAATTATCTAATAATTGTAATATACTTAGAATAATTATTAAAAATGTTTAACCAAGAAAAAATTTAACTTAGAACCTTAACCAATCAAAAAGTGACAACTTAGGCTTTTCTAAGATCACTAAATTAAGCTAATTAGGCTTGGATTAAGAGATAAGTAAGACACTACCCCAAGGTTTTTGATAGTGAGGAATCCAATGGTGATGTTATTTTCTTCAAATTCTAATCACATTGTAAAATAATCAGCAGCCCTAATTACCTTCTAGAATTTTCTACAAACTTCTTGAAACTTTGACTTTTGGGGTAGGCAAGTGGCAAGTCACCAAGGCAAGCCTCCTTGGCTGTCCAAGTGGCTTGGTGACTGATTTCCCTTGGTCAATAAGGGTGGCTGGACGTGCAGGGGCTGCTGGAACTTAAGGGAGAATTCAATTTAATTAATTACTTGATTTAAGAAACATTAAACTTAAGAAAAAGGAAAAAGTCACAAAAGCTAACCTTTGCTCAAAACAGAACCGTAAGTTTCTCCACAGCAGCTGCAGCTCCTTCATTTCAATTTCTTCTTAACTTCATCATTTCAACTCAAATTAAGAAACCAAACCATCCAAACTTCACCCTACCTCACATAATTCGGCTAGTAGAGAAAGAAATTGGAGAAAATCTCAAAAATTCCTACAAGACCAAGGAGTGAGGGAGAAAGGAATTCAAGGCTTTTTCTTCAATTAAAGAGTCTAAGGTAAGGATCTAGGCATTTAATTTCAATTAGAACCCTTGGAATTAGAAGAAAACATGTTGTAGGGTTAGATTAAAATTTTGGCCTAGAATCATGAAAACTTGAAATTGATTTAGGGGTTTTGTGTTTTTGATGCTTGTGATTGAAATTCATGGATTGGAATGATGTTTGATTGAATTTTTAAGGTGTTGTAATGGTTGAAATTTGGTTTGTTGAATTTTGATTGAATTTGTGATTTGATTGAATTTTGGTTGGAATTGGAGTTTGTAGCTTTGGAAGAATTGTTGAGAATGGCTTGTAGACCATTCGGCCAGCCCTAAATGCAAGGGATATTATGTGGAAATTTTTTTTAAAACCAAGGGCAAAATGGTCATTTTACATGTAGGGACACATTGGGTATTTTGGAAAAAGATTGAGGGCATTTTCGGAAATTATTAAAAATACTAATGTTATAATTTAAATTGCTTAAATTTTTGTATCCTTGTATGTGAATGTGTACAAATTATTTATTTGATTGTGATAATGAAAAAAAATTCATTAGCATGAGTCTTTTTGGGGGATTTATAAAAGTATCAAATGAGAAAGAATTATGTTGACTAACCAGGACTGTGGTAGTCATGAGAATTGAGTTGATTTATGAGAAATGACTTTTGTTGACTAACCGGGACTGCGGTAGTCATGTGAAATGAGATTGATTGAGAAATGAATTGTTGACTAACCGAGATTACGGTAGTCATGTGAAATGAGAATGATTGAGAAAGGATTTTTGGGTTGAGTAGAATTTGTTAGACAGGACCGTATAATCTGTGATTATATAGTCTGTGGGGTGAAGGATATTGGCAATTCCACATGTGGCTGGAAACTGGACTGAGTTGCGGTCGTGGTAGCCTTCCGGGTATCCTGATCTCCTAATTCTGTTTAGCTTATTCGCGTTTAGTAGGGGCTGATAGCTGAATTGCAGTACGTAATGGTAGGCCAGTTACTTACTAAACACTCAAAGGGGAAGTCTCCATGGAGCAGGGTCAAAATGAATTTGAGTCAAAAAAACTGCATTGCATAAATCATACTGCATTTAATTATGTGTGTAACTAATTAATTTGTTATGATATGTATTTGTTTGAAATTGTTTTAATTCTATGAGAAATTAAATGCCTGATCCGGTAATGCTGTCCCCAGATTCTAGGGGAGTGTGATTGCAGGTATTTGGAAGATTAATTAGAAGTCACAGATGCGGACATACTCCAGAACTATAGGAATAGGGGTTTTTGGTTTTAGATATTAGAAATAATTTTGTAATAGTATTTTCTGTAAACTTCAATAATGTAAATTATAAAGACAAACTTTAAACTTAATGGAATGTATTTATTTTAATTGTAAATTTTCGTGTTTATGAATTTTATTTAGAAATTAAGTAATTAAAAAGGGGGTTACACGGAAGGCCACCACGACCGCAACTCAGTCCAGTTTCCAGCCACATGTGGAATTGCCAATATCCTTCACCCCACAGACTATATAATCACAGACTATACAGCCCTGTCTAACTTATTCTGCTCACCCCAAAGATTCAATTCTCAAATCATATTCATTTCACATGACTACCGCAGTCTCGGTTAGTCAACAAAATCATTTCTCATATATCAACTCGTTTCTCATGACTACCGCAGTCCCGGTTAGTCAACATTTATTCTTTCTTTTCTTTTCTTTCTTTTCTTTTCTTTTCTTTCTTTTCATGGCTACCACAGTCCCGGTTAGCCAACATCAATTATTTTTCACTTGAATCTTTATAAATCCCCCAAAAAGACTCATGCATATGCAATATGTTAATAATCACAATTAAATAAGTAATTTTAAACAATCACCTACAAAAATATAAACATTCAACAATTTCCAACATCATTCACAACACAATCAAGCCAAATCAAGCAATTTCAATCCAACAATAAAGCAACCAATCAATTTCAATCCATCACAACACATCATCCAATCAATCAAACATGGTTCCAAACAATTATTTCAAGCTTCTAATATCAATTATATAAAAACCCAAAATCAATTTCATCTTTTCATAGTTCTTGATCAAATATTGAATCTAAACTTAACAACATGTTTTTCTACATTCCAAATGGTCTAAAAATGAAATTAAATGCCTTGATCCTTACCTTGAATCCTTAGTTTGATGGAGAAACCTTTGAATCCCTTTTCTCCTTTTCTCCTTTGTCTTGTTGAAATTTTTAGTGGGTTTTTCTCCCAAATATTTCTCTTTGACAGTACTGAATATGAGCTCTCACTGATACAAGTAAATGATCTCGGAATTTAAAAATTTTTATATCAAATCGAAGCTCTTGAAATATATTTTATAGAAAGGTATCCCACTTCTAAAATAAACATCTAGAAAATTTTATAAAAATTTTCTAAGTCAGCAGCCCTGAATTTTGAGTGATTACTGAACATAGCTCAAAGAAATGTAAATTTCTCCCACTTCCAAAACTTGTTTTGAGCTGAACTTTTTACAGTATAAAGGTGACATCTTTATATTTCTAAAAAGGTAACCCTTGCTCCCAAATTCGTTACCTACTGTTCCCAGTAAATTTATTTCTAACAGCCTACGTTTCAGACTCAAAACAGGGCTCAAAAACCCTTGCCCTGTTTCTTTTTAAAATTTAATTTGGAAATTTGATATGATAATTTTTGTAATTTATATGGTTAAAAATCTTGTTTTGTCTAGTTTTGCATGGTTCAAAAACGAAAAATAAACATTATGCAAAAAAGTGGAAATTTGAGAAAAACCGAGACATGTTCCAGGGGAAACTCGAAAACAGAACAATCATTTTGAGAGCCATGGATGAACTTCAAAACGAGGTTTTCTCTCAATGATGTCAAGATAGAAGTTGTTTATTTTTGTGTCTATTTTCATTCAAAACAAATTTCGTGAAAAACCAATGGTTAGATCTCCCAAAAATCACAAAACTGTGGGAGCTGTCCAGGGACACACGAACCTGACAGTCACTGCCACTTTGTTTTGTGGTTTGATTTTCACATGCAAAGCTTATCAAATAATTTCAAGAAAATTCGGGCATGGTCTCCTTTGTTTTAGGAGCCTTCCCAATCAATTTCAAAGATTAAAACAATCCAAAGACAACATATAAAAATCTCACACAGTCACAGGACACAAATCACAACTAGCTCATTTCGGGTTTTCAAAAGTACTTGCAACAACCAAGGTATCTACTGACCATCAACAGTAGCCACAATCAATATTTAACAAAAAAAATAGGGAAATAGCTTAGGGAAGAAGAAAACCCCTCCATACCTCCTAGTTTCTTCAACCAAATGCAACAAAAATAGGTTGGTTGAGTAGCTCTAGTCTCCCTCTATGATATATCCAAGATTAATCGGTAGAAACTTTGATTTGGAGGCTCAAATATTAGAGAGAAGATAATATTTAGAAAGAAGAAGAGAGAGCAGAGGGTGTTCGTGAAAAGGAGAAACTGAAGAAAATGAGAGAAGAGAGAAGCTCGTTCACGTATATATTTGGGTAAAATTTCATATTTTGCTATTTGCAGCCACCCTTCCTCTAAGGACACCCCCTTCATTTTTTTTCCTACAACTTACGGAACTCACGTAAAAGTCTAAAAAAATTCACAATAACACTATGAATTTAAATTTAATTTCCTTTTTCGGTATTTATCAAGCACTTAATATACGTTACGAAAAATCACAGTGTTACAATTCTCCCCAATAAGAAAATTTTCTAATTAAATCTCTCACTTTCATACTTATTGAGTTGTAATTTTCGGGGTGTTACAAATAATCTTTTTAGATCTCACAGAAAACAATTATAATCTTTCTATGATTTCACCTCCCAAATATATCGTGACATTTTGATATTTCTACGACAATTACCAATCACAATGAAAAGATAACAATCACATAAATAGTTTCGTTTATTGGTTTTTTAGCACAACCTTTATAATAATTTCCATTATTAATGAGAGGAGATATGTATTTTTAATAAAGTTAAACTAGATATGCATCCTGAAATTTTTTTAGGTCTTCTCTCATTTTATGCCAATTTGGAAAGCAATGATCTTTTTAGATCTCACAAAAAAAATTATAATCTTTCTATTATTTCACCGCCCAAACTTATGGCGAAGTTTTGATATTTCTACGACAATTACCAATCACATTAAAAAGATAACAATCACATTAATAGTTTCCTTTATTATTCTTTTATCACAATGTTTATAATAATTTCCAATATTAATTAGAGGAAATATGTATTATTAATAAAATTAAACGAGATATGTATCCTGAAATTTTTTTAGGTCTTCTCCCATTTTATGCCAATTTGGAAAGGAATGATCGTTTTAGATCTCACAAAAAATAAATTATAATTTTTGTATTATTTCACCGCCCAAACATATCGTGAAGTTTTGATATTTCTACGACAATTACCAATCACATTAAAAAGATAACAATCGCATAAATAGTTTCCTTTATTAGTTTTTTATCACAACGTTTATAATAATTTCCGTTATTAATGAGAGGAAATATGTATTTTTTTTTTAAATTAAACGAGATATGTATCCTGAAATTTTTTTAGGTCTTCTATCATTTTATGCCAATTTGGAAGGGAATGATGTTTTTAAATCTAACAAAAAAAATTATAATCTTTTTCTTATTTCACCTCCCAAAAATATCGTGAAATTTTGATATTTGTACGTCAATTTTCAATTACATTAAAAAGATAACAATCACACTAATAGTTTCCTTTATTAGACTTTTATCACAACGTTTATAATAATTTCCATTATTAATTAGAGGAGATATGTATTTTTAATAAAAATAAACTAGATATGTATCCTGAAATTTTTTTAGGTCTTCTCTCATTTTATGCCAATTTGGAAAGGAATGATCTTTTTAGATCTCACAAAAAAAATTATAATCTTTCTATTATTTTACCTCCCAAACATATCGTGAAATTTTCATATTTCTACGACAATTACCAATCACATTAAAAAGATAACAATCACATTAATAGTTTCCTTTATTAGTCTTTCATCACAACGTTTATAATAATTTCCAATATGAATGAGAGGAAATATGTATTACTAATAAAATTAAACGAAATAGGTATCCTGAAATTTTATTAGGTCTTCTCTCATTTTATGCCAATTTGGAAGGGAATAATCTTTTTAGATCTCACAGAAAACAATTATAATCTTTCTATGATTTCACCTCCCAAATATATCGTGACATTTTGATATTTCTACGACAATTACCAATCACAATGAAAAGATAACAATCACATAAATAGTTTCATTTATTGGTTTTTTAGCACAACCTTTATAATAATTTCCATTATTAATGAGAGGAGATATGTATTTTTAATAAAGTTAAACTAGATATGTATCCTGAAATTTTTTTAGGTCTTCTCTCATTTTATGCCAATTTGGAAAGGAATGATCTTTTTAGATCTCACAAAAAAAATTATAATCTTTCTATTATTTCACCGCCCAAACTTATGGCGAAGTTTTGATATTTCTACGACAATTACCAATCACATTAAAAAGATAACAATCACATTAATAGTTTCATTTATTATTCTTTTATCACAATGTTTATAATAATTTCCAATATTAATTAGAGGAAATATGTATTATTAATAAAATTAAACGAAATATTTATCCTGAAATTTTTTAGGTCTTCTCTCATTTTATGCCAATTTGGAAAGGAATGATCTTTTTAGATCTCAAAAAAAAATTATAATCTTTCTATTATTTCACCTCCCAACTATATCGTGAAATTTTGATATTTCTACGATAATTACCAATCATAATAAAAAGATAACAATCACATAAATAGTTTCCTTTAATAGTTTTTTATCACAACGTTTATAATAATTTCCGTTATTAATGAGAGGAAATATGTATTTTTAATAAAATTAAACGAGATATGTATCCTGAAATTTTTTTAGGTCTTCTCTCATTTTATGCCAATTTGGAAGGGAATGATCTTTTTAGATTTCAGAAAAATAAATTATAATCTTTTTATTATTTCACGTCCCAAACATATCATGAAATTTTGATATTTCTACGAAAATTACCAATCACATTAAAAAGATAACATTCACATTAATAGTTTCCATTATTAGTTTTTTATGACAACGTTTATAAGAATTTCCATTATTAATGAGAGGAGATATGTATTTTTAACAAAACTAAACGAGATATGTATCCTGAAATTTTTTGAGGTCTTCTCTCATTTTTTTCCAATTTGGAAGGGAATGATCTTTTTAAATCTCACAAAAGAAATTATAATCTTTTTCTTATTTCACCTCCCAAAAATATCGTGAAATTTTGATATTTGTACATCAATTTCCAATCACATTAAAAAGATAACAATCACACTAATAGTTTCCTTTATTAGTCTTTTATCACAACGTTTATAATTATTTCCATTATTAATGAGAGGAAATGTGTATTTTGAATAAAATTAAACGAGATATGTATCCTAAAATTTTTTTAGGTCTTCTCTCATTTTATGCCAATTTGGAAGGGAATGATGTTTTTAGTTCTCACAAAAAAAAATTATAATCTCTTTATTATTTCACCTCCCATACATATTGTTAATTTTTGATATTTCTACGATAATTACCAATCCCATTAAAAAGATAACAATCACATAAATAGTTTCCTTTATTAGTTTTTTATCACAACGTTTATAATAATTTCTATTATTAATGAGAGAAAATATGTATTTTTAATAAAATTAAACGAGATATGTATCCAGAAATTTTTTTAGGTCTTCTCTCATTTTATGCCATTTTGGAAGCGAATAATCTTTTTAGATCTCACAAAAAAAATTATAATCTTTCTCTGATTTCACCTCCCAATTATATTGTTAAATTTTGAGATTTCTATGACAATTACCAATCACAATGAAAAGATAAGATTCACATTAATAGTCTCCTTTATTAGTTTTTTTATCACAACCTTTCTAATAATTTCCATTATTAATGAGAGGAGATATGTATTTTTAATAGAATTAAACGAGATATGTATCCTGAAATTTTTAGGTCTTCTCTCATTTTATGCCAATTTGGAAACGAATGATCTTTTTTTATCTCAAAAAAAATTATAATCTTTCTATTATTTCACCTGCCAAACTTATCGTGAAATTTTGGTATTTCTACGACAATTACCAATCACATTAAAAAGATAACAATCACATAAATAGTTTCCTTTAATAGTTTTTTATCACAACAATTATAATAATTTCCATTCTTAATGAGAGGAGATATGTATCTTGAAATTTTTTTAGGTCTTCTCTCATTTTTTGCCAATTTGGAAGGAAATGGTCTTTTTAGATCTCACAAAAAAAAATTGTAATCTTTTTATTATTTCACCTCCCAAACATATTGTGAAATTTTGATATTTGTACGTCAATTTCCAATCACATTAAAAAGATAACAATCACATTAATAGTTTCCTTTATTAGTCTTTATCACAACGTTTATAATAATTTCCATTATTAATGAGTGGAAATATGCATTATTAATAAAATTAAACGAGATATGTATCCTGAAATTTTTTTAGGTCTTCTCTCATTTTATGCCAATTTGGAAGGGAATAATCTTTTTAGATCTCACAGAAAAAAATTATAATCTTTCTATGATTTCACCTCCGAAACATATCGTGATATTTTGATATTTCTACGACAATTACCAATCTCAACGAAAAGATAAGAATCACATTAATAGTTTCCTTTATTAATTTTTTATCACAACCTCTATAATAATTTCTGTTATTAATGAGAGGAGATATGTATTTTTAATAAAATTAAACGAGATACATTTTGTAACACCCCGAAAATTTCAACCCAATAAGTATGAACGTGAGAGATTTAATTAGAAAATTTTCTTATTGAGGAGAATTGTAACACTATGATTTTTCGTAACGAATATTAAGTGCTTGATAAATACCGAAAAAGGAAATTAAGTTTAAATTCATAGTGTTATTTTGAGATTTTTGGGATTTTTACGTGAGTTTCGTAAGTTGTAGAAAAATAAAAAAAAATAAAAATAAGATAAGGGGGTGTCCTTAGAGGAAGGATGGCTGCAAATAGCAAAATTGTAAAATTATCTCAAATAAGAGTCGTGCCCAGCTTCTCTTTCCCTCACTCTTCATTCTTCTCTCCTTCCCGAAACCCTCTGCTCTCTCTCCTCCTTCTCTCTAAATATTATCTTCTCTCTAATATTTGAGCCTCCAAATCAAAGTTTCTACCGATTAATCTTGGATATATCATAGAGGGAGACTAGAGCTACTCAACCAACCTATTTTTGTTGCATTTGGTGGAAGAAACTAGGAGGCATGGAGGGGTTTTCTTCTTCCCTAAGCTATTTCCCTGTTTTCTTGTTAAATATTGATTGTGGCTGTTGTTGATGGTTAGTACACCTTGGTTGTTGTAAGAACTTTTGAAAACTCGAAATGAGCTAGTTGTGATTTGTGTCCTGTGACTGTGTGAGATTTTTATATGCTGTATTTGGATTGTTTTTGTAACACCCTAGAGGATATTACCTTTTTCTCCTTATATTGCTAAATTAATAGAGATTAGCATATAAGAATATCAGAGTTAACTATGCGGAAATTAAAACGTAAACTTATATTACATGAAATAAATCTAGTACAAAGCTCTTGGCACTTATGTGCCGTACAAGACATAAGCAATATACATAAAACATAAACTAAATTCCCATCCATTGGGAATTATACAAAAACTATACTAACAACATCTTCCTCCGGGAAAGCAGCTCCATGCTCCAAGCTCTTCCCACAAGGTGTCCACCTGCTAACCTGTAAAAACATGGAAACTAAACGGGATGAGACATAATGTCTCAGTGAGTGTTCCAAGGACTCTAGGCTGACTCTCTATTCTAGAGATCCTTTTCTTAACTCTCATGGCTTCTCTTTTCTTTTATAGATGCTCACACTCACAACTATAACCTCATCACCTCTACGTCACTATTTCTTAGGATCATACCTTGACCCTTGCTGAGGCACATAGAGTTGGCCTCCTATGCCAAATCTATGGCCACTAGTGCACTAAGGCACCTAAACATCTTTCTGTTACTCTTGACCCCTCACTAGGGTCTCACTTTGCTATAGCATCGGATGGGAACGTGCATAATCTTTCCTTCCTTTGACCTGCCCAACTTGGGCTTACATCACCTCTCTCTGTGAGGCATAACATCTTGCATACCTCTCTCGGTAGCTTACATTAACTTTCTATGGGTATAAACCCTCTCTTACCTCAAAGGTAGTATACAATTACACACGTCCTCATCTAATGTCTAGGCTTATCTTACGTCACTCACCTACAACTAGGCTTATGACTCCTCTCATGTTCTAACATAGAACATACATACATCAAGGAAAACAATATATCCTAGTTTGTTTCTACAACTGTGTGGTTTGCATTATCTCTTTATTTAAATTTCACTTTCACCGCCTATTTTCTTAATTTGGCTGAGCTCTAGCCAAACAAGAGGCGTCCCTCTTGAAACAACCTTTAATTAATCCCCACCGGTCCAAGTGGGTTGACTACATCTCCGTTACAAGGAGGAGTCTCCTCTCTAACTTGTTCTTCTCTATGAAGAACCCCTTCTCCCTATGAAGAAGGTTGTTTTCCCCATGGGTGTCAGGGTGACGGTCCCCATCTCCCACCCCTGGGGGCCTCTTAGCCTTAAAACATAACTTATTGCCTTTATTGGGATCATAACTTTCCTTTAAAAACTCTTTCATAAAACCTTTTCATAAATAATCCTTTTCATAACCATTCTGAAACTCATCACTCCTTGGTGACATATAGGATTCTTAGCCCTTTGCACACCGTTGTACGCCGAGCGTGCGGCTCTCGGACGTGACTGGTACCGGGGAAGGTTCCATCTTATGTCACTGAGGCGATATATTTTTCTAAAAACCTTTCTTGAAACTATAAACTTTGCTAAAAAGCCTTTTCTGAAACATAGGGGTAACTCCCCATCTTTTTACTAAGAGGCTTAGGTATAGTCTTAAGTGTTTTATGTATCTTTTATTAAAGATGGTTTATCGTAACATACAATCTCAAGCATATGCAACAACCACATGATTGCAATAAGGTTGCAAGCATAACATCACAAATACAACTACCATACAATAATCTAAACACCTCAAAACAACATGATTTCTTTAATATCACATCACTATATTTTCATAAGAAAACACAAGTCTAAGTGACTCATGTAGAGAAAAAGATAAACATATCATCATTTGCATAAACTTTTAAAATCATTTAAATACTCAAAAAGGGAAATATTTTAAAAGAATTTAAACAAATATCAAATTCTAGCCCAGCCGGCCACAATCGCGGCCCAGCCGGAGATCCCTTAAATCTGTTTATTGTTCCTCTGTCACGTTTCAGCCCAGCTGCACCAAGTTTCGGCTGGGCCGAAACTCCCCTGGAGCTAATTTCTCCTCTGCCCAATTTCGGCCCAGCTGCACCATGTTTCGGCTGGGCCGAAACTCCCCTGAAGCTTATTTTCTCCCTTCTAACGCATTCCGGCCCAGCTGAACCAAATTCCGGCTGGGCCGGGACGAACCTGGGTTTACGAAAATGCAAGTTCTATGGCTATCAATGGAATACCCAATCATCCCAACCTTATAAAACCAAATCTTAAACACTTCTATTACATTTCTAACCGATTGATTTACTCAAAAACATCCTTAAACATGCATAATCATCAAAATCCCAATTCTCCAAACCTAAGGATTCAAAAGGGGAAAAAGGGATAAACAAGAGAACTAGAACCATGGAAGGATGAAGAAGACAAGGGGAGGAATCACTCACCTTCCAGGACACGTAGAGATGAGTTCCCGGCACTGGGTCTTTAGATCTCTGCTCTATCTCCTCCTTCCTCTTCTTCCTCTTCTTCTCCTCCTTCTCTCTAACTCTTCTTCTTTCTTTTTCTTTCTCTCTCTAACTCTCTCTCTCCCTTTCTATTTAAACGTGGGGTGTGTGTGTAGTTGTGTGGTTCTTGGTCTATCTTGGGCCTTGGCTCCCCATCTGGGTCCTATTATCTTATTTCTATTGTATCTTATTATAAGGTAACTATTATTAATAATGCCTAAGGGTATCCTTTAACCATTAATTACCAAACTATTCTATAAAGATATCTCTTTATTATTTATTTCTAAGGTCCGTAAATTAGGGATGTTACATTTCTCCCCACCTTAAAAAGATTTTCGTCCTCGAAAATCGAAACTCCACTATATCCTTATATCGCCATACATCTTTACTTTCAAGGTCCTAAGGAATCTTATTCTTTGGGCTTTTCTAACTAAAACCATTGTTAAATTAACCATCCATTTTTAATTCTAATCTTTCCTAGAAATTCACATTCCTAAGATCACTATAGGTTCCTTATGATCTAACACCACACTAGTTTGGGTTCTATCTTAAGAAACAACTACTACCCTCTCTTAGGCATAAGGCTTTCTATGTTTAATCCTCTTATAACACTTCTAGACAACTATTTTTTTTTTCCACTGATCCATTCTAGGTTTCTACTACTCAAAAGATTAATAGATTCTCTCTTAACTTTACTTAGGAAAAACTTACTTCTAAGGTCCATCTGAGGTGATATCCAAACTCAGAGTTCTACTCTCCTATGATTGCAATCACTATATTTCTCTAACCCAAAGAGTAGGCTTCTTTCTAACTACTTGTCCAGTGACAATTCTCTGTTCTCATATTCTTATCCTATGTCTTCTGTCCTTATCTCAACTCTTAGGTGGTTTATCTCTTAATAACTCAAGAAAATCCTATTCTTGAAGTCTCCCAAAAATTCTTTCACTATTTTACTTCCTCCACCATATTCAATTTCATCTTATTAAAGCTTTCTAGAACTAGGTTCAACCTTAAAAGGATCTCTAACTCTTTCTTAACTCCTTTTCAAAAAAACTACCTCTTTTTCACTAAAGTGGTTCTATGTTCTTTTACTCTCAATCTTAGGCTATAACTAGGTTGGTAACTATTGGGTAAATATTTACCATAACCAATCTATTCCTTCACCAATCATACCCCTTAGGTTCTCATTTTAGCTAAAAAGGTTTCTATCTTATTCTAATCCTCTTGGTTTTTTTTTTAATCTAACCTTAACTATGGTTTTCTAGCTTAACCTTAACTATGGAGGGTTTAGGTAACTTCCTCTTAACTCCACTTTGGTTAATTCTACTCTTAAGGTGTCTAAGGACTCCTCACATTCTTAGACTAGAGCTAACCATAAAGGTAGGTTTGTTTTATCTACTGGGTATCCATCACAATTTCCTTCCTTTATTCTAGGTTTAACCCTTGAACATAACTCTCGGTTAACATGGTTCTCTTAGCTTAGGTGTCTATTTATGAGACAGGTGTTACTAGGAAATTTATATTATTATGGGTTTTTGCTCTATGTGACTTCCTAAGGCTCATCTCTTCTAAGCGGCTCTACCTTTTCCCATTCCAAACACTACTTAGGTTGAATATTCTATCTATCTTACTATCCTTATCTTGAGATGTTGGTAGGGATCTCTAGTCTATAAGGCTCGCTATTACACTGAACTCTCTAGGATGATACTCTTACCTTATGAGGTTTGGCTACTAAAAAAAAACTAGGTTGCTACAAACTCATCTTAGGTCAACTATATTCTACTTCCCATTCCAAAGGTAAAAGTGTAGCTAACTCTATGTCCTCTCCCTGACAAGCTCACCTGAAACTCAGAAAACTCACCAGACAAACAGAACAACAACTATCTATCACATCTTAAACTTAACTTGGTTAGTCTTGGAACAAGCCACACCAAGTGTCACATCATTCCCATTTAAGGGCTATAACATCAAGCACAAAAACGTATATTGCAAAACATAGAGAAACATGCTACACAAACAAGGAAAACAAGAAGCACTTCGTTCCTAGGATGTTCAAACAACCAAAGAAAACATACCACTCCAAAACATAAGGCAAACATAGGTTGGTTAGGGAAACACATACCTAAGGTAGGTCCATCATCTTGGTTTGTCCTCCTAACACATAGGGTAGAAGGCCAAACTGTGGTTAAAGGTGTTGGCTCCTCTGGCTCTTTCCTTTTCCTATTGGGGCACTCCTTCATGTAGTGTCCCGGCATCTGACACTTGTAGCACACACTATGTGCCATCAAACAAACTCCCCTATGGCCCTTACCACATTTGGGACATCCCTTAGCTCTTGGATTTCTCGAAGGTTGCGCTCCCTTACCTTTAAACTTATTTTTCTTTGGTCTCTCAGGTTAATTGGGTCCTGAACCCTTTCTTTCATCAGAAGTACGCTTTCGCTGCGTACTCTGAACTTCCTCTTGTGGTCTCTCACTACCCATGATGTACTTGTCCAAAAATATTGCCTTGAAGTTCTCCCACTCCAAGGGTATTCCGGAAAAAGCCATCTTATCCTTTACACTTCTCCACCAAAACTCAGCCTCATCCTCTAACATGAAAGAGGCATAAGCCACCCTCTGCTCAGATGAGCAAGGTACTCCCTCAAGGATTCTCTCTATCTCCCTCAACCATAATCTCGCCTCTGCGGGACTATAGCCCCTAAAGGATGGTGGTCTCCTACTTTGGAATTCCACAAATCCTGAACTTTGGTTTCCTACAGTTGGCCCACTATGGATACTCTCGGCTCTCCCAAAGGTTTCCCATCTAAGGTTTGCTTGGTTTGGTGGAATAGGTCCTAAGGGATTCAAGAACGGTTGTCCTAGGCCTCGGTTTCTACCTGCCATAATTCCTACCTGCAATGCACAGAGTATTGAGGTGATCAGTCTCAATATCCCATGTCAAAGCAAATCAGGACATATAGCATGGCAGACAACCAACACACTCAAACAAATATGACTATACTATCATAACATACCATCTAATCTAACGATACTAACCACAGTCCGATTTGAATCGAACCGCTCTGATACCAAAATGTAACACCCTAGAGGATATTACCTTTTTCTCCTTATATTGCTAAATTAATAGAGATTAGCATATAAGAATATCAGAGTTAACTATGCGGAAATTAAAACGTAAACTTATATTACATGAAATAAATCTAGTACAAAGCTCTTGGCACTTATGTGCCGTACAAGACATAAGCAATATACATAAAACATAAACTAAATTCCCATCCATTGGGAATTATACAAAAACTATACTAACAACATCTTCCTCCGGGAAAGCAGCTCCATGCTCCAAGCTCTTCCCACAAGGTGTCCACCTGCTAACCTGTAAAAACATGGAAACTAAACGGGATGAGACATAATGTCTCAGTGAGTGTTCCAAGGACTCTAGGCTGACTCTCTATTCTAGAGATCCTTTTCTTAACTCTCATGGCTTCTCTTTTCTTTTATAGATGCTCACACTCACAACTATAACCTCATCACCTCTACGTCACTATTTCTTAGGATCATACCTTGACCCTTGCTGAGGCACATAGAGTTGGCCTCCTATGCCAAATCTATGGCCACTAGTGCACTAAGGCACCTAAACATCTTTCTGTTACTCTTGACCCCTCACTAGGGTCTCACTTTGCTATAGCATCGGATGGGAACGTGCATAATCTTTCCTTCCTTTGACCTGCCCAACTTGGGCTTACATCACCTCTCTCTGTGAGGCATAACATCTTGCATACCTCTCTCGGTAGCTTACATTAACTTTCTATGGGTATAAACCCTCTCTTACCTCAAAGGTAGTATACAATTACACACGTCCTCATCTAATGTCTAGGCTTATCTTACGTCACTCACCTACAACTAGGCTTATGACTCCTCTCATGTTCTAACATAGAACATACATACATCAAGGAAAACAATATATCCTAGTTTGTTTCTACAACTGTGTGGTTTGCATTATCTCTTTATTTAAATTTCACTTTCACCGCCTATTTTCTTAATTTGGCTGAGCTCTAGCCAAACAAGAGGCGTCCCTCTTGAAACAACCTTTAATTAATCCCCACCGTTCCAAGTGGGTTGACTACATCTCCGTTACAAGGAGGAGTCTCCTCTCTAACTTGTTCTTCTCTATGAAGAACCCCTTCTCCCTATGAAGAAGGTTGTTTTCCCCATGGGTGTCAGGGTGACAGTCCCCATCTCCCACCCCTGGGGGCCTCTTAGCCTTAAAACATAACTTATTGCCTTTATTGGGATCATAACTTTCCTTTAAAAACTCTTTCATAAAACCTTTTCATAAATAATCCTTTTCATAACCATTCTGAAACTCATCACTCCTTGGTGACATATAGGATTCTTAGCCCTTTGCACACCGTTGTACGCCGAGCGTGCGGCTCTCGGACGTGACTGGTACCGGGGAAGGTTCCATCTTATGTCACTGAGGCGATATCTTTTTCTAAAAACCTTTCTTGAAACTATAAACTTTGCTAAAAAGCCTTTTCTGAAACATAGGGGTAACTCCCCATCTTTTTACTAAGAGGCTTAGGTATAGTCTTAAGTGTTTTATGTATCTTTTATTAAAGATGGTTTATCGTAACATACAATCTCAAGCATATGCAACAACCACATGATTGCAATAAGGTTGCAAGCATAACATCACAAATACAACTACCATACAATAATCTAAACACCTCAAAACAACATGATTTCTTTAATATCACATCACTATATTTTCATAAGAAAACACAAGTCTAAGTGACTCATGTAGAGAAAAAGATAAACATATCATCATTTGCATAAATTTTTAAAATCATTTAAATACTCAAAAAGGGAAATATTTTAAAAGAATTTAAACAAATATCAAATTCTAGCCCAGCCGGCCACAATCGCGGCCCAGCCGGAGATCCCTTAAATCTGTTTATTGTTCCTCTGTCACGTTTCAGCCCAGCTGCACCAAGTTTCGGCTGGGCCGAAACTCCCCTGGAGCTAATTTCTCCTCTGCCCAATTTCGGCCCAGCTGCACCATGTTTCGGCTGGGCCGAAACTCCCCTGAAGCTTATTTTCTCCCTTCTAACGCATTCCGGCCCAGCTGAACCAAATTCCGGCTGGGCCGGGACGAACCTGGGTTTACGAAAATGCAAGTTCTATGGCTATCAATGGAATACCCAATCATCCCAACCTTATAAAACCAAATCTTAAACACTTCTATTACATTTCTAACCGATTGATTTACTCAAAAACATCCTTAAACATGCATAATCATCAAAATCCCAATTCTCCAAACCTAAGGATTCAAAAGGGGAAAAAGGGATAAACAAGAGAACTAGAACCATGGAAGGATGAAGAAGACAAGGGGAGGAATCACTCACCTTCCAGGACACGTAGAGATGAGTTCCCGGCACTGGGTCTTTAGATCTCTGCTCTATCTCCTCCTTCCTCTTCTTCCTCTTCTTCTCCTCCTTCTCTCTAACTCTTCTTCTTTCTTTTTCTTTCTCTCTCTAACTCTCTCTCTCCCTTTCTATTTAAACGTGGGGTGTGTGTGTAGTTGTGTGGTTCTTGGTCTATCTTGGGCCTTGGCTCCCCATCTGGGTCCTATTATCTTATTTCTATTGTATCTTATTATAAGGTAACTATTATTAATAATGCCTAAGGGTATCCTTTAACCATTAATTACCAAACTATTCTATAAAGATATCTCTTTATTATTTATTTCTAAGGTCCGTAAATTAGGGATGTTACAGTTTTAATCTTTGAAATTGATTGGAAAGACTCCTAAAACAAAGAAGACAATGTCCAAATTTTCTTGAAATTGTTTGATAAGCTTTGCATGTGAAAATCAAACCACAAAACAAAGTGGCAGTGGCTGTTTGGTTCGTCCAGCCCTGGACAGCCTCCACGATTTTGTGATTTTTGGGAGATCTAACCGTTGGTTTTTCACAAAATTTGTTTTTAATGAAAATATACACAAAAAGGAACAACTTATATCTTGACACCATGGAGAGAAAACCTCGTTTTGAAGTTCATCGATGGCTCTCAAAATGGTTGTTCTGTTTTCGAGTTTCCCCTGGAACATGTCTCGATTTTTCTCAAATTTCCACTTGTGTGATTAATGTTTCTTTTTCGTTTTTGAACCATTAAAAACTAGATAAAACAATATTTTTAACCATATAAATTACAAAAATTATCATATCCAATTTCTAAATTAACTTTTAAAAAGAAACAGGGCAAGGGGTTTTGAGCTCTGTTTTGAGTCTGAAACTGAAGCTGTTAGAAACAAATTTACTGGGAACAATAGGGAAAGAATTTGGGGGAAAGTTTTATCTTTTTAGAAAGATAAACATGTTACCTTTCTACTGTAAAAATTCCAGCTCAAAACAAGTTTGGGAAGTGGGAGAAATTTACATTTCTTTGAGCTATGTGAGCACGTAAAATTCAGGGCTGCTGACTTAGAAAATTTTTATAAAATTTTCATAAAATTTTCTAGATGTTGATTTTAGAAGTGGGATACCTTTCTATAAAATAGATTTCAAGAGCTTCGATTTGATATAAAAAAATTTAAATTCCGAGATAATTTGCTTGTATCAGTGAGAGCTCATATTCAGTACTGTCAAAGAGAAATATTTGGGAGAAAAACCCTAAAAAATTTCAAGAAGATAAAGGAGAAAAGGAGAAAAGGGATTCAAAGGTTTCTCCATCAAACTAAGGATTCAAGGTAAGGATCATGGCATTTAATTTCATTTTAGACCATTTGGAATGTAGAAAAACATGTTGTTAGGTTTAGATTCAAGATTTGATCAAGAGCCATAAAAAGATGAAATTGATTTATATAATTGATATTAGAAGCTTGAAATAATTGTTTGGAACCATGTTTGATTGATTGGATGATGTGTTGTGATGGATTGAAATTGATTGGTTGGTTTATTGTTGGATTGAAATTGCTTGATTTGGCTTGATTGTGTTGTGAATGATGTTGGAAATTGTTGAATGTTTATATTTTTGTAGGTGATTGTTTAAAATTACTTATTTAATTGTGATTATTAACATATTGCATATGAATGAGTCTTTTTGGGGGATTTATAAAGATTCAAGTGAAAAATAATTGATGTTGGCTAACCGGGACTGCGGTAGTCATGATAACCAAGTTGATATATGAGAAATGATTTTGTTGACTAACCGGGACTGCGGTAATCATGAGAAACGAGTTGATATATGAGAAATGATTTTGTTGACTAACCGAGACTGCGGTAGTCATGTGAAATGAATATGATTTGAGAATTGAATCTTTGGGATGAGCAGAATAAGTTAGACAGGGCTGTATAGTCTGTGATTATATAGTCTGTGGGGTGAAGGATATTGGCAATTCCACATGTGGCTGGAAACTGGACTGAGTTGCAGTCGTGGTGGCCTTCCGGGTATCCTGATCTCCTAATTCTGTCTAGTTTATTCGCGTTTAGTAGGGGCTAATAGCTGAATTGCAGTGCGTAATGGTAGGCCAGTTTCTTACTAAACACTCAAAGGGGAAGTCTCCATGGAGCAGGGTCAAAATGATTTTGAGTCAAAACTACATTTGCATAAATCATACTGCATTTGCTTATGTATGTGATTGATTAATTATTATATGAAATGTACATGGTTGATATGGATTCTAATTGTATGAGAAATTAAATGCCTGATCCGGTAATTTTGTCCCCAGATTCTAAGGGAGTGTGAATTGCAGGTATTTTGAAGATTAATTAGAAGTTAAAGATGCTGATATTTTCCAGAGCATATAGGAGGGGACTATTTTGGGTAGACAATAATTGTATGACTTATAATTATTTTGTATTAGTGTTTCTATAAATTTTAATGATGTAAATTATAGAACATATTTTGGATTGTAAGGGAACGTATCAGAACTTTGAAATAAATATATAAAATAAATTAAATAATTAAATTATGTTTTATAAGAAAGGGGGTTACACATTTCCTGAAATTTTTTTAGGTCTTCTCCCATTTTATGCCAATTTAGAAAGGAATGATCTTTTTACATCTCACAAAAATTATAATCTTTCTATTATTTCACCTCCCAAACATATTGTGAAATTTTGATATTTCTACGACAATTACCAATCACATTAAAAAGATAACAATCACATAAATAGTTTCCTTTTTTTTGTTTTTTATCACAACGTTTATAATAATTTCCGTTATTAATGAGAGGAAATATGTATTTTTAATCAAATTAAACGACATACGTATCCTGAAATTTTTTTAGGTCTTCTCTAATTTTATGCCAATTTGGAAGGGAATAGTCTTTTTAGATCTCACAAAAAAAAAAATATAATCTTTCTGTGATTTCACCTCCCAAATATCTCGTGAAATTTTGATATTTCTACGACAATTACCAATCACAATGAAAAGATAAGAATCATTTTAATAGTTTCCTTTATTAGTTTTTTATCACAACCTTTATAATAGTTTCCATTATTAGTGAGAGGAGATATGTATTTTTAATAAAATTAAACGAGATATGTATCCTGAAATTTTTTTAGGTCTTCTCTCATTTTATGCCAATTTGGAAAGGAATGATCTTTTTAGATCTCAAAAAAAAATTATAATCTTTCTATTATTTCACCTCCCAAACATATCGTGAAAATTTGATATTTCTACGACAATTACCATCACATTAACAAGATAACAATCACATAAATAGTTTCCTTTAATAGATTTTTATCACATCGTTTATAATAATTTATGTTATTAATGAGAGGAAATATGTATTTTTAATAAAATTAAACGAGATACGTATCCTGAAAATTTTTTAGGTCTTCTCTCATTTTATGCCAATTTGGAACGGAATAATCTTTTTAGATCTCACAAAAAAAAATTATAATCTTTCTGTGATTTCACCTCCCAAATATATCGTGAAATTTTGATATTTCTACGACAATTACCAATCACAATGAAAAGATAAGAATCACATTAATAGTTTCATTTATTAGTTTTTTTATCACAACCTTTATAATAATTTCCATTATTAATGAGAGGAGTTATCTATTTTTAATAAAAATTAAACAATATATGTATCCTGAAATTTTTTTAGGTCTTCTCTCATTTTATGCCAATTTGGAAAGGAATGATCTTTTTAGATCTCAAAAAAAATTATAATCTTTCTATTATTTCACCTCCCAAACATATCGTGAAATTTTGATATTTCTACGACAATTACCATCACATTAAAAAGATAACAATCACATAAATAGTTTCCTTTAATAGATTTTTATCACTTCGTTTATAATAATTTATGTTATTAATGAGAGGAAATATGTATTTTTAATAAAATTAAACGAGATATGTATCCTAAAAATTTTTTAGGTCTTCTCTCATTTTATGCCAATTTGGAACGGAATAATCTTTTTAGATCTCACAAAAAAAAATTATAATCTTTCTGTGATTTCACCTCCCAAATATATCGTGAAATTTTGATATGTCTACGACAATTACCAATCACAATGAAAAGATAAGAATCACATTAATAGTTTCATTTATTAGTTTTTTTATCACAACCTTTATAATAATTTCCATTATTAATGAGAGGAGTTATGTATTTTTAATAAAAATTAAACGAGATATGTATCCTGAAATTTTTTTAGGTCTTATCTCATTTTATGCCAATTTGGAAGGAAATGATCTTTTTGGATCTCACAAAAAAAAATTAAAATCATTTTATTATTTCACCTTCCAAACATATCGTGAAATTTTGATATTTGTACGACAATTACCAATCACATTTAAAAGATAACAATCACATTAATAGTTTCCTTAATTAGTATTTTATCACAATGTTTATAATAATTTCCATTATTAATGAGGAGAGATATGTTTTTTAATAAAATTAAACGAGATATGTATCTTGAAATTTTTTGAGGTCTTCTGTCATTTTATGCCAATTTGAAGGGAACAATCTTTTTAGATCTCACAAAAAAAATTATAATCTTTTTATTATTTTACCACCCAAACATATCGTGAAATTTTGATATTTCTACGACAATTACCAATCACATTAAAAAGATAACAATCACATTAATAGTTTCCTTTATTAGTCTTTTATCACAACGTTTATAATAATTTCCATTATTATTGAGAGGAAATATGTATTTTTATTAAAATAAAACGAGATATGTATCCTGAAATTTTTTGAGGTCTTCTGTCATTTTATGCCAATTTGAAGGGAATAATCTTTTTAGATCTCACAAAAAAAAATTATAATCTTTTTATTATTTTACCTCCCAAACATATCGTGAAATTTTGATATTTGTACGACAATTACCAATCACATTTAAAAGATAACAATCACATTAATAGTTTCCATTATTAGTTTTTTATGACAACGTTTATAATAATTTCCATTATTAATGAGAGGAGATATGTATTTTTAACAAAACTAAACGAGATATGTATCCTGAAATTTTTTGAGGTCTTCTGTCATTTTATGCCAATTTTGAAGGGAATGATCTTTTTAAATCTCACAAAAAAAATTATAATCTTTTTATTGTTTCACCTGTAACCCCCCTTTCTTATAAAACATAATTTAACTATTTAATTTATTTTATATATTTATTTCAAAGTTCTTATATGTTCTCTTACAATCCAAAATATGTTTTATAGTTTACATCATTAAAATTTATAGAAACACTAATACAAAATAATTATAAGTCATACAATTATTGTCTACCCAAAATAGTCCCCTCCTATATGCTCTGGAAAATATCTGCATCTTTAACTTCTAATTAATCTTCAAAATACCTGCAATTCACACTCTCCTAGAATCTGGGTCAAAATTACCGGATCAGGCATTTAATTTCTCATACAATTAGAATCCATATCAACCATGTACATTTCATATAATAATTAATCAATCACATACATAAGCAAATGCAGTATGATTTATGCAAATGCAGTTTTGACTTAAAATCATTTTGACCCTACTCCATGGAGACTTCCCCTTTGAGTGTTTAGTAAGAAACTGGCCTACCATTACGCACTGCAATTCAGCTATCAGCCCCTACTAAAAGCGAATAAACTAGACAGAATTAGGAGATCAGGATACCCAGGAAGGCCACCACGACCGCAACTTAGTCCAGTTTCCAGCCACATGTGGAATTGCCAATATCCTTCACCCCACAGACTATATAATCACAGACTATACAGCCCTGTCTAACTTATTCTGCTCACCCCAAAGATTCAATTCTCAAATCATATTCATTTCACATGACTACCGCAGTCTCGGTTAGTCAACAAAATCATTTCTCATATATCAACTCGTTTCTCATGACTACGGCAGTCCCGGTTAGTCAACAAAATCATTTCTCATATATCAACTTGTTTCTCATGACTACCGCAGTCCCGGTTAGTCAACATTTATTCTTTCTTTTCTTTCTTTTCTTTTCTTTTCTTTCTTTTCATTTCTTTCTTTTCTTTTCTTTTATTTCTTTTCATGGCTACCACAGTCTCGGTTAGCCAACATCAATTATTTTTCACTTGAATCTTTATAAATCCCCCAAAAAGACTCATGCATATGCAATATGTTAATAATCACAATTAAATAAGTAATTTTAAACAATCACCTACAAAAATATAAACATTCAACAATTTCCAACATCATTCACAACACAATCAAGCCAAATCAAGCAATTTCAATCCAACAACAAACCAACCAATCAATTTCAATCCATCACAACACATCATCCAATCAATCAAACATGGTTCCAAACAATTATTTCAAGCTTCTAATATCAATTATATAAATCAATTTCATCTTTTTATGGCTCTTGATCAAATCTTGAATTTAAACCTAACAACATGTTTTTCTACATTCCAAATGGTCTAAAATGAAATTAAATGCCATGATCCTTACCTAGAATCCTTAGTTTGATAGAGAAACCTTTGAATCCCTTTTCTCCCTTTCTCCTTTGTCTTCTTGAAATTTTAGGATTTTTCTCCCAAATATTTCTCTTTGACAGTACTGAATATGAGCTTTCACTGATACAAGCAATTCACATGCACAAACAAATTCCAGCACTCTTTGCCCGATGATCACATTCCTCCCGGTCTCCAATTCACAGTTAATAATAGAACAATCATTAATAACCAATAATCCAATAACTCAAACTCAATCCATCACAAATCATTGCATTCATATTTCTATGGAAACTTCCCTTTTTAGGTGAAATTATTCCTTAACAAGTACAATTAAAAGCATTAAAACCAAATACACAATTAATACAATTAAATTTCATGTGGACACATAGAGCTGTACACACACACCAAAAATTATTTGATACATCATATCAATTTTAAATTTCATGAGATTTCATAGAGAAACTATACATCATTCATATTTCATCATATAAATTTATCTCACGAAAATTCAACCCACAAATATTATTTTTGAATCAAAAATAGTGGCTGGACATGCTCTGTAAAACACAATTCCATATTTTTAGAAAATAGCATATCAAATTTGTTTTATGTACAATTTTACAGAGAATGTCTCCAACATGTGGACCATCACATATAATTTCCTCAGTACCAAAAATCCACCAAAAATACCCTTTTTGAATTTCCAAATCATTATTCCTCCAGAACAGAGTTTTCAATAAGAAAATGTAAATAATTACAAAAGGTACTTACAAAATTATGAGAAAATCCATGGATATTCCACATGGTCAAAAATAAATTTTCTCAAGACCAAATTCTCACAAAAAGTAATTTTCTACATTCAATTTCTCTGCTGTCCAGCTATTCGGTTTTTCCAACATTAAATCACTAAAAATACTTCCTAGGCTTTTTTGACCTTACAAAAATTCAGAGATGACCCTCATGATACATAAAATGAACTCATGGTTCCAGTTTTCCAAAATCACATCCCAAAATTCTTGTAAAAATCAAAACAGTCCCATTCTCAGAATCAACAGTTTTCGAAAATAATTCTGGTAAAAATAGTTACAGTGCTCAAAAAAATCTGAAAAAAATACCACGACATCCAGAGGCATCAAAACATAGGAAAATGTATTTACATCCTCAAAAAGATGCACGAAAATGGAGACGAAAAATCCACACAGTCACAGGACACAAATCACAACTAGCTTATTTCGGATTTTTCAAAATAACCATGGTATTTACAGACCATCAACAATAGCCACAATCCATATTTAACAAGAAAACAGGGAAATAGCTTAGGGAAGAAGAAAACCCCTCCATACCTCCTAGTTTCTTCCACCAAATGCAACAAAAATAGGTTGGTTGAGTAGCTCTAGTCTCCCTCTATGATATATCCAAGATTAATCGGTAGAAACTTTGATTTGGAGGCTCAAATATTAGAGAGAAGATGCAGAATATTTAGAGAGAAGGAGGAGAGAGAGCAGAGCTTCCGCAGAAATGAAGAAGCATGAAGAGAATGAGGGAAATAGAAGCTATTCACGTCTCTTATTTGAGATTATTTTGCAATTTTGCTATTTGCAACTACCCTTCCTCTAAGGACACCCCCTTTTTTTTTCTACAACTTACGGAACTTACGTAAAAGTTCCAAAATCTCACAATAACACTATGACACATAACAAAACATAGAACTTAAGTTAATTATTATATCACTCAACATAATTTAAATTTAGTTTGCTCTTCCATTATTATTCAAACGCTTAATCATACAATTAAGAAAACCACAACGTTACAATTCTACGCAACAAGAAAATTTTCTAATTAAATCTCTAATATTCATACTTATTGGGTTGTAATTTTTGGGGTGTTACATCACCTCCCTAACATATCGTGAAATTTTGATATTTGTACGACAATTACCAATCACATTAAAAAGATAACAATCACATTAATAGTTTGCATTATTAGTATTTTATCACAACATTTATAATAATTTCCATTATTAATGAGAGGAGAAATGTTTTTTTAATAAAATTAAATGAGATATGTATCTTGAAATTTTTTTAGGTCTTCTCTCATTTTATGCCAATTTGGAAGGGAATGATCTTTTTCGATCTCACAAAACAAAATTATAATCATTTTATTATTTCACCTCCCAAACATATCGTGAAATTTTGATATTTGTACGACAATTACCGATCATATTAAAACGATAACAATCACATTAATAGTTTCCTTTGTTAGTATTTTATCACAACGTTTATAATAATTTCCATTATTAATGAGAGGAGATATGTATTTTTAACAAAACTAAACGAGATATGTATCCTGAAACTTTTTTAGGTCTTCTCTCATTTTATGCCAATTTGGATGGGAATGATCTTTTTAAATCTAACAAAAAAAATTATAATCTTTTTGTTGTTTCACCTCCCAAAGATATCGTGAAATTTTGATATTTCTACGAGAATTACTAATCACACTAAAAAGATAACAATCACATTAATAGTTTCCTTTTTAGTTTTTTATCACAACCTTTATAATAATTTCCATTATTATTGAGAGGAAATATGTATTTTTAATAAAATTAAACGAGATATGTATCCTAAAATATTTTTAGGTCTTCTCTCATTTAATGCCAATTTGGAAGGGAATGATATTTTTCGATCTCACAAAAAAAAATTATAATCTGTCTATTAGTTCACCTCCCAAAAATATCGTGAAATTTTGATATTTGTACGTCAATTATCAATCACATTAAAAAGATAACAATCACATTAATAGTTTCCTTTATTAGTTTTTTTATCACAACATTTATAATAATTTCCATTATTAATGAGAGAAGATATATATTTTTAATAAAATTAAACGAGATATGTATCCTGAAATTTTTTTAGGTCTTCTCTCATTTTATGCCAATTTGGAAGGGAATGATCTTTTTAGATCTCACAAAAAAAAATTATAATCATTTTATTATTTCACCTCCCAAAAATATCGTCAAATTTTGATATTTGTACGTCAATTTCCAATCACATTAAAAAGATAACAATCACATTAATAGTTTCCTTTTTTAGTCTTTTATTACAACGTTTATAATAATTTCCGTTATTAATGAGAGGAAATATGTTTTTTTAATAAAATTAAACGTGATATGTATCCTGAAATTTTTTAGGTCTTCTCTCATTTTATGCCAATTTGGAAGGGAATGATCATTTTATATCTCTCAAACAAAAATTATAATCTTTCTATTATTTAACCTCCCAAATATATCGTGAAATTTTGATATTTCTACGACAATGACCAATCACGTTGAAAAGATAAGAATCACATTAATAGTTTCCTTTATTAGTTTTTTATCACAACATTGATAATAATTTCCATTATTAATGAGAGGAGATATGTAATTTTAATAAAATTACACGAGACATGTATCATGAAATTTTTTTAGGTCTTCTCTCAATTTATTCCAATTTGGAAGGGAATGATTTTTTTAGATCTGACAAAAAAATTATAATCTTTTTATTATTTTACCTCCCAAACATATCGTGAAATTTTGATATTTGTACGTCAATTTCCAATCACATTAAAACGATAACAATCACATTAATAGTTTCCTTTATTAGTTTTTTATCACAACGTTTATAATAATTTCCATTATTAGTGAGAGGATATATGTATTTTTAATAAAATTAAACGTGATATGTATCCTGAAATTTTTTTAGGTCTTCTCTCATTTTATGCCAATTTGAAAGGGAATGATCTTTTTAGATCACTCCAAAAAAAATATACAATCTTTTTATTATTTCACCTCCCAAACAAATCTTGAAATTTGAAATTTTGATATTTCTACGACAATTACCAATCACATTAAAATGATAACAATCACATTAATAGATTCCTTTATTAGTTTGTTTATCACAACGTTTATAATAATTTCCATTATTAATGAGAGGAAATATGTATTTTAAATTAAGTTAAACGAGATATCATGAAATTTTTTTAGGTCTTCTCTCATTTTATGCCAATTTGGAAGGGAATGATCTTTCTAGATCTCACAAATAAAATTATAATCTTTTTATTATTTCCCCTCCCAAAGAAATCTTGAAATTTTGATATTTCTACGACAAGTACCAATCACATTAAAATGAGAACAATCACATTAATGGATTCCTTTATTAGTTTGTTTATCACAACGTTTATAATAATTTCCATTGTTAATGGGAGGAGATATGTATTGTTAATTAAATTAAACGATATGTCATGAAATTTTTTTAGGTCTTCTCTCATTTTATGCAAATTTGGAAGGGAATGATCTTTTTAGACGTCACAAAAAAAATTATAATCTTCTTATTATTTCACCTCTTAAACACGTTGTGAAATTTTGATATTTCTACGATAGTTACCAATCACATTAAAAAGATAACAATTACCTTAATAGTTTCCTTTATTAGTTTTTTTATCACATTGTTTATAATAATTTCCATTATTAATGAGAGGAGATATGTATTTTTAATAAAATTAAGCGTGATATGTATCCTGAAAATTTTTGAGGTCTTCTGTCATTTTATGCCAATTTGGTAGGGAATGATCTTTTTAGATCTCACAAAAAAAAATTATAATCATTTTATTATTTCACCTCCCAAACATATCGTGAAATTATGATATTTGTACGACAATTACCAATCACATTTAAAAGATAACAATCACATTAATAGGTTCCTTTACTAGTATTTTATCACAACGTTTATAATAATTTCTATTGTTAATGAGAAGAGATATGTTTTTTTAACAAAACTAAACGAGATATGTATCCTGAAATTTTTTTAGGTCTTCTGTCATTTTATGCCAATTTGAAAAGGAATAATCTTTTTAGATCTCACAAAAAAAAATTATAATCTTTTTATTATTTCACCTCCCAAACATATCGTGAAATTTTGATATTTGTACGACAATTACCAATCACATTAAAAAGATAACAATCACATTACTAGTTTCCTTTATTAGTATTTTATCACAACGTTTATAATAAATTCCATTATTAATGAGAGCAAATATGTTTTTTTAATAAAATTAAACGAGATATGTATCTTGAAATTTTTTTAGGTCTTATCTCATTTTATGCCAATTTGGAAGGGAATGATCTTTTTAGATCTCACAAAAAAAAATTATAATCTTTTTATTATTTCACCTCCCAAACATATCATGAAATTTTGATATTTCTACGACAATTACCAATCATATTAAAAAGATAACAATCACATTAATAGTTTCCATTAATAGTTTTTTATGACAACGTTTATAATAATTTCCATTATTAATGAGAGGAGATATGTATTTTTAATAAAACTAAACGAGATATGTATCCTGAAATTTTTTGAGGTCTTCTCTCATTTTATGCCAATTTGGAAGGCAATGATCTTTTTAAATCTCATAAAAAACATTATAATCTTTTTATTGTTTCACCTCCCTAACATATCGTGAAATTTTGATATTTGTACGATGATTACCAATCACATTAAAAAGATAACAATCACATTAATCGTTTCCTTTATTAGTATTTTATCACAACATTTATAATAATTTCCATTATTAATGAGAGGAGATATGTTTTTTTAATAAAATTAAACGAGATACGTATCTTGAAATTTTTTTAGGTCTTCTCTCATTTTATGCCAATTTGGAAGGAAATGATCTTTTTCGATCTTACAAAACAAAATTATAATCATTTTATTATTTCACCTCCCAAAAATATCGTGAAATTTTGATATTTGTACGACAATTACCGGTCACATTAAAAAGATAACAATCACATTAACAATTTCCTTTATTAGTATTTTATCACAACGTTTATAATAATTTCCATTATTAGTGAGAGGAGATATGTATTTTTAACAAAACAAACCGAGATATGTATCGTGAAATTTTTTGAGGTCTTTTCTCATTTTATGCCAATTTGGAAGGGAATGATCTTTTTATATCTCACAAAAAAAATTATAATCTTTTTATTATTTCACCTCCCAAAAATATCGTCAAATTTTGATATTTGTATGTTAATTTCCAATCACCTTAAAAAGATAACAATCACATTAATAGTTTCCTTTTTTAGTCTTTTATCACAGCGTTTATAATAATTTTCATTATTAATGAGAGAAAATATGTTTTTTTTTAATAAAATTGAACGAGATATGTATCCTGAAATTTTTTTACGTCTTCTCTCATTTTGTGCTAATTTGGAAGGGAATGATCATTTTATATCTAACAAACAAAAATTATAATCTTTCTATTATTTCACCTCCTAAACATATCATTAAATTTTGATATTTCTACGACAATTACCAATCACATTAAAAAGATAACAATCACATTAATAGTTTCCTTTTTAGTTTTTTATCACAACGTTTACAATAATTTCCATTATTAATGAGAGGAGATATGTATTTTTAACAAAACGAAACGAAATATGTATCCTGAAATTTTTTTAGGTCTTCTCTCATTTTATGACAAATTGGAAGGGTATGATCTTTTTAAATCTCACAAAAAAAATTGTAATCTTTTTATTATTTCACCTCCCAAACATATCGTGAAATTTTGATATTTCTACGAAAATTACTAATCACATTAAAAAGATAACAATCACATTAATAGTTTACTTTTTAGTTTTTTATCACAAGGTTTACAATAATTTCGATTATTAATGAGAGGAGATATGTATTTTTAACAAAACTAAACGAGATATGTATCCTGAAATTTTTTTAGGTCTTCTCTCGTTATATGACAAATTGGAAGGGAATGATCTTTTTAAATCTCACAAAAAAAATTATAATCTTTTTGTTGTTTCACCTCCCTAAGATATCATGAAATTTTGATATTTCTACGACAATTACCAATCACATTAAAAAGAGAACAATCACATTAATAGTTTCCTTTATTAGTTTTTTACACAATGTTTATAATAATTTCCATTATTAATAAGAGGAGATATGTATTTTTAATAAAATTAAACGAGATATGTATCCTGAAATTTTTTTAGGTCTTCTCTCATTTTATGCCAATTTGGAAAGAAATGATCATTTCAGATCTCACAAAAAAAATCGGTCTATTATTTCACCTCCCAAACATATCGTGAAATTTTGATATTTCTACGACAATTACCAATCACAATGAAAAATAACAATCACATTAATAGTTTCCTTTATTAGTTTTTTATCACAACATTTATAATAATTTCCATTATTAATGAGAGGAGATATGTTTTTTTACTAAAATTAAACGAGATATGTATGTTGAAGTTGTTTTAGCTCTTCTCTCATTTTATGCCAATTTGGAAGGGAATGATCTTTTTAGATGTCACAAAAAAAATTGTAATCTTTTTATTATTTCACCTCCCAAACATATCGTGAAATTTTGATATTTCTACAACAATTACCAATCACATTAATAGTTTCCTTTATTAGTTTTTTATCACAACATTTATAATAATTCCCATTATTAATTAGAGGATATATGTATATTTAATAAAATTAAACGAGATATGTATCCTGAAATTTTTTTAGGTCTTCCCTCATTTTATGCCAATTTGGAAAGGAATGATCATTTAAGAGCTCACAAAAAAAAATTATAATATGTCTATTATTTCTCCTCCCAAACATATCGTGAAATTTTGATATTTTTACGATAATTACCAATCACATTAAAAAGATAACAATCACATAAATAGTTTCCTTTATTAGTATTTTATCACAACATTTATAATAATTTCCATTATTAATGAGAGGAGATATGTTTTTTTTAATAAAATTAAACGAGATATGTATCTTGAAATTTTTTTAGGTCTTCTCTCATTTTATGCCAATTTGGAAGGGAAAGATCTTTTTAGATCTCACCAAAAAAATTGTAATCTTTTTATTATTTCACCTCCCAAACATATCGTGAAATTTTGATATTTCTACGACAATTGCTAATCACATTAAAAAGATAACAATCACATTAATAGTTTTCTTTTTAGTTTTTTATCACAATGTTTACAATAATTTCCATTATTAATGACAGAAGATATGTTTTTTTAACAAAACTAAACGAGATATGTATCCTGAAATTTTTTTAGGTCTTCTCTCATTTTATGACAAATTGGAAGGGAATGATCTTTTTAGATCTCACAAAAAAATTATAATCTTTTTGTTGTTTCACCTCCCTAAGATATGAAATTTTGATATTTCTACAACAATTCCCAATCACATTAAAAAGATAACAATCACATTAATAGTTTTCTTTATTAGTTTTTTATCACAACGTTTATAATAATTTCTATTATTAATGAGAGGAGATATATATTTTTAATAAAATTAAACGTGATATCTATCCTGAAATATTTTTAGATCTTCTGTCATTTTATGCCAATGTGAAAAGGAATGATCGTTTAAGATCTCACAAAAAAAATTATAATCTGTCTATTATTTCACCTCCCAAACATATTATGAAATTTTGATATTTCTACGACAATTACCAATCACATTAAAAAGATAACAATCATATTAATAGTTTCCATTATTAGTTTTTTATGACAGCGTTTACAATAATTTCCATTATTAATGAGAGGAGATATGTATTTTTAATAAAATTAAACGAGATATCCTGAAATTTGTTTATGTCTTCTCGCACTTTATGCTAATTTGGAAGGGAATGATCTTTTTAGATCTCTCAGGAAAAAAAAATTATAATCTTTTTATTGTTTCACCTCCCAAACATATCCTGGAATTTTGATATTTCTACGACAATTACTGTAACATCCCTAATTTACGGACCTTAGAAATAAATAATAAAGAGATATTTTTATGGAATAGGTTTGTATTTAATGGTTTAAGGATACCCTTAAGCATTATTAAAAATAGTTACCTTATAATAAGATACAATAGAAATAAGATAATAGGACCCTGATGGAGAGCCAAGACCCAAGATGGACCAAGGCCCACTAAGCCACACACATGCACCTTGGCTTTAAATAGAAGAGGAGAGGGAGAGTTAGAGAGAGAAAATGAAAGAAAGAAAGAAAGTTAGATAGAAGGAAGAGAAGAGGAGAAGAAGAGGAAGAAGAGGAAGGAGGAGATGGAGCAGAGATCTGAAGACCCAGTGCCGGGAACTCATCTCTACGTGTCCCGGAAGGTGAGTGATTCCTCCCCTTGTCTTCTCCATCCTTCCATGGTTCTTGTTCTCTTGTTTTCCCCTTTTGAATCCTTAGGTTTGGAGATTTGGGATTTTGATGATTATGCATGTTTAAGGATGTTTTCAGTAAATCAATCGGTTGGAAATGTAATAGAAGTGTTTAAGATTTGATTTTATAAGGTTGGGATGATTGGGTATGCCATTGATAGCCATAGAACTTGCAATTTCGAAAACCCATGTTCGTCCCGGCCTAGCCGAAATTTGGTTCAGCTGGGCCGGAATGCGTTAAAATGGAGAAAATAAGCTTCAGGGGAGTTTCGGCCCAGCCGAAACTTGGTGCAGCTGGGCCGAAATGTGGCAGAGGAGAAATTAGCTCCAGGGGAGTTTCGGCCCAGCCGAAACTTGGTGCAGCTGGGCCAAAACGTGACAGAGGAGCAATAAACAAATTTAAGGGATCTCCGGCTGGGCCGTGATTGTGGCCGGCTGGGCTAGAATTTGATATTTGTTTAAATTCTCTTAAAATATTTTCCTTTTTGAGTATTTAAATGATTTTAAATGTTTATGCAAATGATGATATGTTTATCTTTTTCTCTACATGAGTCACTTAGACTTGTGTTTTCTTATGAAAATATAGTGATGTGATATTAAAGAAATTATGTTGTTTTGAGGTGTTTAGAATATTGTATGGTAGTTGTATTTGTGATGTTATGCTTGCACCCTTATTGCAATCATGTGGTTGTTGCATATGCTTGTGATTGTATGTTACGATAAACCCTCTTTAATAAAAGATACATAAAACACTTAAGACTATACCTAAGCCTCTTAGTAAAAAGATGGGGAGTTACCCCTATGTTTCAGAAAAGGCTTTTAAGCAAAGTTTATAGTTTCAAGAAAGGTTTTTAGAAAAAGGTATCGCCTCAGTGACATAAGTTGGAACCTTCCCCGGTACCAGTCACGTCCGAGAGCCGCATGCTCGGCGTACAACGGTGTGCAAAGGGCTAAGGATCCTTTATGTCACTAAGGAGTGATGAGTTTCAGAATGGTTATGAAAAGGATTATTTAAGAAAAGGTTTTATGAAAGAGTTTTCAAGGAAAGTTATGATCCCAATAAAGGGAATAAGTTATGTTTTAAGGCTAAGAGGCCCCCAGGGTGAGAGACGGGGACCGTCACCCTGACACCCATGGGGAAAACAACCTTCTTCATAGGGAGAAGGGGTTCTTCATAGAGAAGAACAAGTTAGAAAAGAGACTCCTCCTTATAACGGAGATGTAGTCAACCCACTTGGACCGGTGGGGATTAATTAAAGGTTGTTTCAAGAGGGACGCCTCTTGTTGGCTAGAGCTCAGCCAAATTAAGAAAATAGGCGGTGGAACTGAAATTTAAATAAAGAGATAATGCAAACCACACAGTTGTAGAAACAAACTAGGATATATTGTTTTGCTTGATGTATGTATGTTCTATGTTAGAACATGAGAGGAGTCATGAGCCTAGTTGTAGGTGAGTGATGTAAGATAAGTCTAGACATTAGATAAGGAAGTGTGTAATTATATACTACCTTTGAGGTAAGAGAGGGATTATAACCATAGAAAGTTAATGTAAACTACCGAGAGTGGTATGCAAGATGTTATGCCTCACAGAGAGAGGCGATGTATGTAACACCCTAAAAATTACAACTCAATAAATATATATTTGTGTGATTGAGTTATGATTTAATTGGAATTTATTTCTTTTAAATAAGAAAAGATATGTTTGAGTAATTAAAATATAGTTAGTATTATTGTGAGAATTTTGGGAGTTTTCGTGAGTTCCGTAAGTTATAAAAAAAAAAGAGAAGGGGGATGTTCTTAGAGGAAGTAAGGTGCAAAAAGTAAAAATCTTAATTTAAAACCAGAATGTACGTGAAGCTTCCCTTATGCGATTTTCTTCATTTCTGCCTCCGTTTTCTCTCCAACTGAGCTCTAACTTCTCTCTAAGTTTTGAGCATCAATTTTCATCTTTCACCGTTCATTTTTGGATATGTTAGAGAAGAGTTCAAGAGCTTCAAAACCCACCGATTGGATTTCGATTTCGTTGAGGTATGGAGGGATTTCTTTTTCCCTAAGCTATTTCCTTGTTTTCTTGTTAAATATGGATTGTGGTTGCTGTTGATGGTCTGTAGACACCATGGTTCTTGCAAGAACTTTTGAAAAACCCGAAATAAGCTAGTTGTGATTTGTGTCCTGTGACTGTGTTGGATTTTTCGTCTTGATTTTCGTGCATGTTTTTGAGGATGTAAATACATTCTCCTATGTTTTGATGCCTCTGGATATCGTGGTATTTTTTTCAGATTTTTTTGAGTAATGTAACTATTTTTACCGGAATTATTTTAGAAAACTATTGATTCTGAGAATGGAACTGTTTTGATTTTTACAAGAATTTTGGGACGTGATTTTGGAAAACTAGAACCATGAGTTCATTTTATGTATCATGAGGGTCATCTCGAAATTTTTTCAAGGTTAGGAAAAGTCGGGAAGTAATTTTAGAAAATTATTGTTGTGAAAAACGAAAACTGGACAGTGGACAATTTAAATGGGGAAAATATCCTTTTTGAGCGAATTTGGCAATTAGAAAACTTTTTAACCTTATTTGGATTATTTGGAATATCTGGGAATTTTATCGGAATTTTATAGGAAATTTTGGTAATTATTTATGTTTTTATATGGGAGACTCTGTTCTGAGACAGAAATCCTTTAAAAATACAAAAAAGGTATTTTGAATAGGTATTTGGTGCTGAGAAAATTCCATATGCTATCTCACATGCTTAGGACATACCCTGTAAATCTTCACATGAAAAAAAGTTGATTTGCTTTTTACCAAAAATGTAAAAGTGCACTTTACAGAGCTTGTTCAGCAACCATAATTAATTCCAAAATAATATTTACAGGTGTAATTTCAGTGAGAAAAATTTATATGATGAAACATATATGATATATTATGTTCCTGTAAAATTTCACGAAATTATAAGTTAATTTGCTAAGTTAAATAATTTTTGATATGTAAGTACAGCCATAAGTTTATGCATGAAATTTAATTATGTGATTGTGTTATTGGGCCTAATGTTATTGATTTGATTTGCTAATGGACATTTCACCTCAAAAGGGATTCAAATGTTTCTCCATCAAACTAAGGATTCTAGGTAAGGATCATGGCATTTAATTTCATTTTAGACCATTAGGAATGTAGAAAAACATGTTGTTAGGTTTAAATTCAAGATTTGATCAAGAGCCATAAAAAGATGAAATTGATTTATATAATTGATATTAGAAGCTTGAAATAATTGTTTGGAACCATGTTTGATTGATTGGATGATGTGTTGTGATGGATTGAAATTGATTGGTTGGTTTGTTGTTGGATTGAAATTGCTTGATTTGGCTTGATTGTGTTGTGAATGATGTTGGAAATTGTTGAATGTTTATATTTTTGTAGGTGATTGTTTAAAATTACTTATTTAATTGTGATTATTAACATATTGCATATGCATGAGTCTTTTTGGGGGATTTATAAAGATTCAAGTGAAAAATAATTGATGTTGGCTAACCGGGACTGCGATAGCCATGAAAAGGAAAAAGAAGAAAAGAAAGAAAAGAAAGAAAGAATAAATGTTGACTAACCGGGACTGCGGTAGTCATGAGAAACAAGTTGATATATGAGAAATGATTTTGTTGACTCATGAGAAACGAGTTGATATATGAGAAATGGTTTTGTTGACTAACCGAGACTGCGGTAGTCATGTGAAATGAATATGATTTGAGAATTGATTTTTGAGCAGAATTGGTTAAACAGGACCTTATAGTCTGTGATTATATAGTCTGTGGGGTGAAGGATATTGGCAATTCCGCATGTGGCTAGAAACTGGGCTGAGTTGCGGTCGTGGTGGCCTTCCGGGTATCCTGATCTCCTAATTCTGTTTAGCTTATTCGCGTTTAGTAGGGGCTGATAGCTGAATTGCAGTGCGTAATGGTAGGCCAGTTTCTTACTAAACACTCAAAGGGGAAGTCTCCATGGAGCAGGGTCAAAATGATTTTGAGTCAAAACTACATTTGCATAAATCATACTGCATTTGCTTATGTATGTGATTGATTAATTATTATATGAAATGTACATGGTTGATATGGATTCTAATTGTATGAGAAATTAAATGCCTGATCCGGTAAATTTTGTCCCTAGATTCTAGGAAAGTGTAAATGCAGGTGAATGAAGAATAGTGAAAAGAAAAGATGCAGAGATCACCAGAGCTGTAGGATGGGAAATATTTGGGTAGACAATATTTGTATGACTTAGAATTATTTTGTAGCAGTGTTTATGTAAATTTTGGTGATGTAAATTACAGAACATATTTTGAATAGTAAGAGAACGTATCAGAACTTTGAAATAAATATATAATATAAATTAAATAGTTAAATTATGTTTAATAAGAAAGGGGGGTTACAATGTAAGCCCAAGTTGGGCAGGTCAGAGGAAGGAAAGATTATGCACGTTCCCATCCGATGCTATAGCAAAGTGAGACCTTAGTGAGTGGTCAAGAGTAACAGAAAGATGTTTAGGTGCCTTAGTGCACTAGTGGCCCTAGATTTGGCATAGGAGGCCAACTCTATGTGCCTCAGCAAGGGTCAAGGTATGATCCTAAGAAATAGTGACGTAGAGGTGATGAGGTAATAGTTGTGAGTGTGAGCATCTATAAAAGAAAAGAGAAGCCATGAGAGTTAAGAAAAGGATCTCTAGAATAGAGAGTCAGCCTAGAGTCCTTGGAACACTCACTGAGACATTATGTCTCATTCCGTTTAGTTTCCATGTTTCTACCGGTTAGCAGGTGGACACCTTGTGGGAAGAGCTTGGAGCATGGAGCTGCTTTCCCGGAAGAAGATGTTGTTAGTATAGTTTTTGTATAATTCCCAATGGATGGGAATTTAGTGTATGTTTTATGTATATTGCTTATGACTTGTACGGCACATAAGTGCCAAGAGCTTTGTACTAGATTTATTTCATGTAATATAAGTTTAAGTTTTAATTTCCGCATTCTTAACTCTGATATTCTTATATGCTAATTTCTATTAATTTAGCAATATAAGGAGAAAAAGGTAATATCCTCTAGGGTGTTACAATTACCAATCACATTAAAAGGATAACAATCACATTAATAGTTTCCTTTATTAGTTTTTTATCACAACGTTTATAATAATTTTCATTATTAATGAGAGGAGATATGTATCTTGAATTTCTTTAAGGTCTTCTCTCATTTTATGCCAATTTGGAAGGGGATGATCCTTTTAGATCTCACAGGAAAAAAAATTATAATCTTTTTATTATTTCACCTCCCAAACATATCCTAAAATTTTGATATTTCTACGACAATTTTCAATCACATTAAAAAGATAACAATCACATTATTAGTTTCCTTTGTTTGATTTTTATCACAACGTTTATAATAATTTCCATTATTAATGAGAGGAGATATGAATTTTTAATACAATTAAACGAGATATCCTGAAATTTTTTTTAGGTATTCTCTCATTTTATGCCAATTTGGAAGAGAATGATCTTTTTAGATCTCACAGAAAAAAATCTAATCTTTTTATTGTTTCACCTCCCAAACATATCTTGAAATTTTGATATTTCTACGACAATTACATATCACATTAAAAAGACAACAATCACATCAATAGCTTCCTTTATTAGTTTTTTATCACAATGTTTATAATAATTTCCATTGTTAATTAGAGGAGATATGTATTTTTAATAAAATTAAACGAGATATCCTGAAATTTGTTTAGGTGTTCTCGCATTTTATGCCAATTTGGAAGGAAATGATCGTTTTAGATCTCTCAGAAAAAAAATTTATAAGCTTTTTATTGTTTCACCTGCCAAACATATCCTGAAATTTTGATATTTCTACAACAATTACCAATCACATTAAAAAGATAACAATCACATTAATAGTTTCCTTTATTAGTTTTTTATCACAACGTTTATAATCATTTCCATTATTAATGAGAGGAGATATGTTTTTTTAATAAAATTAAACGAGATATGTATCTTGAAATTTTTTTAAGTCTTCTGTCATTTTATGCCAATTTGGAAGGGAATGATCGTTTTAGATCTCACAGAAAAAAAAAATTATAATCATTTTATTATTTCATCTCCCAACACATATCGTAAAATTTTGATATTTCTACGACAATTACCAATCACATTAAAAAGAAAGCAATCACATTAATAGTTTCCTTTGCTTGTTTTTGATCACAACGTTTTTAATAATTTCCATTATTACTGAGAGGAGATATGTATTTTTAATAAAATTAAACGAGATATCATGAAATATTTTTAGGTCTTCTATCATTTTATGCCAATTTGGAAGGGAATGATCTTTTTAGATCTCACAGAAAAAAATTCTAATCTTTTTATTGTTTCACCTCCCAAACATATCGTGAAATTTTGATATTTCTACGACAATTATCAATCACATTAAAAAGACAACAATTAGATCAATAGTTTCCTTTATTAGTTTTTTATCACAACGTTTATAATAATTTCCATTATTAATGAGAGGAGATATGTATTTTGAATAAAATTAAACGAGATATCCTGAAATTTGTTTAGGTCTTCTCGTATTTTATGCCAATTTGGAAGGGAATGATCTTTTTAGATCTCATAAAAAAAATTATAATCTTTTTATTGTTGCACCTCCCAAATATATCGCGAAGTTTTGATATTTCTACGATAATTTCCTATCACATTAAAAAGATAGCAATCACATTAATAGTTTCCTTTATTAGTTTTTTATCACAACGTTTATAATAATTTCCATTATTAATGAGAGGAGATATGTTTTTTTAATAAAATTAAACGAGATATGTATCTTGAAATTTTTTTAGGTCTTCTCTCATTTTATGCCAATTTGGAAGGGAATGATCCTTTTGGATCTAACAGAAAAAAAAATTATAATCTTTTTTTTATTTCACCTCCCAACACATATTGTGAAATTTTGATGTTTCTACTACAATTACCAATCACATTAAAAAGATAACAATCACATTGATAGTTTCCTTTGTTTGTTTTTTATCACAACGTTTATAATAATTTCCATTATTAATGAGAGGAGATATGTATTTTTAATAAAATTAAACGAGATATCCTGAAATTTTTTTAGGTCTTCTCTCATTTTATGCCAATTTGGAAGGTAATGATCTTTTTAGATCTCTCAGAAAAAAAATTATAATCTTTTTATTGTTTCACCTCCCAAACATATTGTGAAATTTTGATATTTCTACGACAATTGTCAATCACATTAAAAAGACAACAATTGTAACGCCCTAGTTCTAACTTGGAAAATATGCCATATTTAATTCAATTAATTATTTTCTAAAGCTCTTTAATAAATTTGTACTTGTGAAAATGAGTGAAGTTAAAACGTAGTAGGTGGAATTTTAGTGAATTTTTAAAACTTTTTAATTGAACTATGCACTTCAAATCTTTAAACTTTAATTTCGAATGTTCTCATTTGTTTTAGCATTTATTAACGCGTCATTTTAATGGGAAAGATATTAACGTGTTTATCATTGCAAAAGACCACTTTGAATTTTTTAAATATGTGGAATAAATAAATAAGATAATAATTAAAGACAGAAGTGAACAACTGAAAGATACACTGCATAAATATAAATAAAGAGTCTAATGAGCATCACGAGGTTCCCAGTAACTGTGTGTAGCAAATACCTAATGTGGTACGCAAGATGACTGAAACATATATAACAAAACATCTGAATGCCTAGATCTACCCAACAAAATACATGGTAAAGATAAAAGAAGATCCTAACATTCAGAGCAGTCATCTACCATCTACCCCAAGAAACTCCGCCCACACCTACGGGAACTATCGACCCGCGGAGGACTAAGTGTGCGACTCACGAGAAGAGACCTCGAAGGAATCCTCAGAAAGATCCTCCTCTGGATCCTCCTCTAGATCCTCCTCGGGATCCTCCTCGGGGTTCTCCTCGTCCTCTGCTGGCAACCAGCCAACTCCCTCGGCAGGAGCCTCTTCCACCTCCTCTACAGCAGCTGCTGCTGGCTCCTCCCCATCTACCTCCATCGTCGCTGGAGCGGCCTCATCATCCTCCTCTACTGCCTCATACTCCGGCTGGGGTACGTAGTTAGGCACCGCAGAGGAACTCCCCTCAGTAGGAGTTTCCTCTCTGTCGGAGTCATCTAACTCCTCTAACTGCACTCCCGAAGAATGAAAAGCAGTCTCTGCGTGCTCGGACAAAAGAAGGGATAAGGAGATCATCACTACGTCGACGGGCTCCACATGACGGTAGTATGGCGGCGTTGGCTGCGTCCACCATGCAAAGTATTTCGCTACTACTGGGTGCACTCCTATAGGCTCGTCAATGGGCGTCTGTGTAAATCGTATGTAGCCGGTAAAGTGGTCTACGCCCGCAACCACGTTGGCTATCCATCTTCCGAAATAGCAATCAACCTCCCAATGGAGGGCTGGTTCCTCGTCCGCCATCTGGACCTAAAGAAAATAAACACACAAAGGGTAAACTCTTCGCTTCATCAAGTCAATCACACAGAAATGACTGTAGAAGTCACACACAATCCTGCCAACCACTACGGGGTGGTTCTCTAACGTTCACTCTCAGAACCTACTCGCTTTCATGACTAAAATCTGTAAACTATAACATACTGGCCAGCTGCCACTTGGAACTCCCAGAACTCAGTGGTCTTACATATATTGAGTGGAATGACTGCTGGGAGTACACCATCACCCTGGTATAAGGTGGGCTCTCACCAACTGAGATTTTCTCGTGGTTATTGTCAGGGTCGCCAAGTCGGTTTGTGTGAACGAAGTCACAACTCGACGCCTACCCTCCAAGGTCATAATGCCTCACGATCATCTCCCAGGTACCAATATGTGGTCATTCATACTCCGAGGACTTATTCCTCGCACACTCTCTCACGGAGATTTTCTTTGCCCGTCGCCGTGGGTTTCCGCTATAGGGGATATTAGACGGATCGAAATTGACGCCAAGCTCAAGACCTTGTCTTGGCTCCACAAAATTATACCATATGAGAATATGCTCTCCATCACCTATTGGTGAACACGTTGTTCAATCTCTGTTAACATCGTAGCAACTTTCACTCATCCGGAATCATCCCACGCGACTTCCTTCATGAGTCCACCATACACGCGTTTTTCCTCGTTGCACGACTCTCAAGGCGTATATCGCCCTCACGTATCAAAGTCCTTTATTACATTTTATTTGTGCCTTACCCTCTCAATTTTTAAAGTTTTTAATAATTCATACTTACCGACGATTCCTCCACGCAAGGGTCCTAGTATATTTATCTAAGTCCAAAGCACAAATCAAAGAGTTAATTTATTAAGCCTAGAAAAATAAATAAATTCCTTAGTCTAAATTAGTTGTTCTCACTGTTGGAATTTATATTATTATTACCGGTACAATTTTCCCGGATCACTAGGACAATGTCCTAGTCCACATAAGCACTCACGATCGAGTCTTATGCTCACAGATCACAGACATCACAGAGAAATTTAAATCACACTACAGTCCACATGACTGTATCACAGAGCATTTCCAAACGCACAATCACACACACAGAGATGCCCTAGGTTCACATTCCAAGGGTCTTACAATCACATGAGGCAAGAGTCAATTTTACCCACTGTCTTGCACATACATATTTAAAATTAATTCACATATTCAAATATATCATAGTTCAAATATCACATATCAAGGCAATTTTAAGAACATAATTCCTCTCTGGCAGCACCCAATATCTGTCCAAAATTAATTTAGTAAACAATTTTTGTTTGGTGAAATTCTTATATCAAATTAAAGATCTTAAAACCTATTTTTCAGAAAGGTAATCCACACTCTCATATTAAATCTACAAAAATTATGAAAATTTCTAAAAGTTCACAGGTCAGCATGCTCCTCACAGTGAGCATACCTTAAAGATGTGAAATTTTCTCAACCTTTCCAAAGGAGATTTTCTCTCAAATTTTTATGGTACAAATCTAACATTCATACCTTTCAGAAAAAGTAAAACTTGATTGCTAATTCCTCCTACATTTTTCCCAGTAATTTCTTTTCTAAGACCTATGTCTCAGGTTCAAAATTTGGGATCCATGTATGAGATCTGTCTAAACCAAATTAATTAACTTAGCTATTGTGGGTGAAAAATTTCAAAACTTACATCATTTTAAATATCTGTTTGTCTAGTTTTATGATCAAAAATTATATTTTAAAAACAGTCATTATTTTGTTTAAAAGGTCAAAAACCGAACCTTGCCAGAACCAGTTTTCACAAGCAGAATAGTCCCATTGAATGTCACGGATGAACCTTCATTTGAGGTTATCTCACAATGGTCTCAAAAGAAAAGTTGGTGCATTTTGAGTCGACTTTAACTGGGGACAAGTTTCATTAAAATCCAACGGTTAGATTAAAATTTATGTTCAAAAACGTAAACGTTATCCAGGGCTTCTACGTGAAACAGCCACTGCCCAACCAGTTTCCGAAAGTAGAATGGTCCCATTGCAGGTCATGGATGAACCTTCGTTTAAGGTCATCTCGCAATGGTCTCAAAAGAAAAGTTAGTTCATTTTGAGTCTACTTCACTGAGAATAAGTTTCATCAAAATCTAAAGCTAGATAAAAAGTTATGATCGAAAACATAAACACTGTCCAGGGCTTCTATCATGAGACAGCCACTGCCAGCATCACTTTTTTTTGAAATTTCTTGAAAGTGCATGAGTTTCTAACAAATTTTGGGCATGGTCTCCTTTGTATTGGAGCCATCCCACGATTTTGAGGCAAGAAGAAGATGAGGAGAAAAGTTTTGACATAGACACAGCCACTGCCAAAGAGAAATAAAAGAAAACAAAATCAGTCACACACATACAACTACACATTTCATGCAACCAGTTCACATGGGAGGCATTTAGGGTGAGAGTGGCTGGATCCTCCACCTCCAGCCACTTGAATCCATCAAAGAGTCCCCTTACAGTGATGAGGATCTTGTTGGACAGAGGAGAAGAGGCTGGTTAGCTTCCTTCAAAGGAGTATTGGCTGCAGGACACTCCAACTAGAGTATGCAAGAGGAAGAAGAAGCTGAAAAAATGGTGTTTGTGAGGGAGAGAGTGAGCTGCATCCAGAGAAGGGAAGAGAGAGGGAGGAGCTGTTTTAATCTTCTCCTTTGGTAAAGGTGGTTTTGGCTGGAGTTAAATGAGTGAGTGATTGAGTGAGTGTAGGTGAGTGTTAGCCTTAAGTGTGATTTGAGTGATGCTTAGCTAGGGAGGCTGAAAAAGTGTGATAGGGCTGGCTGCTGGCTTTGGCAGCAATGAAGCTGCCCTTGCATGAGATGCAAGTGGCCAATGGTCACTTGATTTGATGGTTGAGGGTCATGTCAATTTACACAGTGTAGAAATACATTGTGTAATTTAACTCAGAAAGCGATTTTTACAATGAAAACTAATCGATAACTATCTAATTTAAATTTTAGAAATTCTTTACAATTGAAAAACTTTTTAAAGTGATTTTCTTAAAATTTCTCTATAGAGTAATCACTCACAGATGAATTTTACGAAAGGTTACTTGTCTCACAAGTCTTAAAAAAAATTCAAAACGGCTTTTTTTCAGACAAATAATTTTTTTTAACAACATAGAGACACAAACTACAAATAAACACAGACAAATTTTTTTTCTACTGGCAGATGAATTCACATATGTTTCATTAGATATTTCAAACAGAGAAATTATCTATTTTTCACTGATGAATTTAAACACTGCAATTTAAATTTTCTTTACACCACACATCATCAATCCAAATAAAATAACACAGGTTATTTTATTTTCATCGAAACTTAAAATCAAACTAACAGTCAATTATACAGAAAATCAACTATAGAGAATTTATTCCAGCGAATTAATTTCTGTCAATTACTTGCAGAGATTTATATACAGATAAATATAATTATGCATATTTATATATCTAATTCGAGTTGATATTTTCAGGGTGTTACAACATTCACATCAATAGTTTCCTTTATTAGTTTTTGATCACAACGTTTATAATAATTTCCATTATTAATGAGAGGAGATATGTATTTTTAATAAAATTAAACGAGATATCCTAAAATTTGTTTAGGTCTTCTCGCATTTTATGCCAATTTGGAAGGGAATGATCTTTTTAGATCTCTCAGAAAAAAAATTATAATCTTTTTATTGTTTCACCTCCCAAACATACCCTGAAATTTTGATATTTCTACGATAATTACCAATCACATTAAAAAGATAACAATCACATTAATAGTTTCCTTTATTAGTATTTTATCACAACATTTATAATAATTTCCATTATTAATGAGAGGAGATATGTTTTTTTAATAAAATTAAACGAGATATGTATCTTGAAATTTTTTTAGGTCTTCTCTCATTTTATGCCAATTTGGAAGGCAATGATCTTTTTAAATCTCACAAAAAAATGTAATCTTTTTATTATTTCACCTCCCAAACATATCGTGAAATTTTGATATTTCTACGACAATTACCAATGACATTAAAACGATAACAGTCACATTAATAGTCTCCTTTATTAGTTTTTTTTTTATCACAACATTTATAATAATAACCATTATTAATGAGAGGAGACATATATTTTTAATAAAATTAAACGACATTTCCTCAAATTTTTTTAGGTATTCTCTCATTTTATGCCAATTTGGATGGGAATGATCTTTTTAGATCTCACAAAAAAAAAAATATAATCTTTTTATTGTTTCACCTCCCAAACATATCATGAAATTTTGATATTTCTATGACAATTACCAATGACATTAAAAAGATAACAATCACATTAATAGTTTCCTTTATTAGTTTTTTATCACAATGTTTATAATAATTTCCATTATTAATGAGAGGATATATGTATTTTTAATAAAATTAAATGACATATCCTCAAATTTTTTAGGTCTTCTCTCATTTTATGCCAATTCGGAAGGGAATAATTTTTTTAGATCTCACAAATATACATGTATATATATATATATATATATATATATATATATATATATATATATACATGTATATATATATATATACATGTATATATATAATCTTTTTATTGCTTCACCTACCAAACATATCGTGAAATTTTGATATTTCTATGACAATTACCAATGACATTAAAAAGATAACAATCACATTAACAGTTTCCTTTATTGCTTTTTTTTATCATAACGTTTATAATAATTTCCCTTATTAATCAGAGGAGATATGTATTTTTACTAAAATTAAACGAGATATCCTAAAATTTGTTTAGGTCTTCTGTAACATCCCAAAAATTACAACCCAATAAGTATGAATGTGAGAGATTTAATTAGAAATTTTCTTGATGGGAGAATTGTAACACTATGATTTTTCGTAACGTATATTAAGTGTTTGATAAATACCGTAAAAGGAAATTAAATTAATTCATAGTGTTATTGTGAGATTTTTGGGACTTTTACGTAAGTTCCGTAAGTTGTAAAAAAAATAATAATAAGAGAAGGGGGTGTCCTTAGAGGAAGGGTGGCTGCAAATAGCAAAATTGTAAAATTATGCAACATGAACTTCTTCTCTTCCCCTCATTCTTCATTCTTCTCTCCTTCCTCGCCGAGAAACCCTCTGCTCTCTCTCCTTCTCTCTAAATATTATCTTCTCTCTAATATTTGAGCCTTCAAATCAAAGTTTCTACCGATTAATCTTGGATATATCATAGAGGGAGACTAGAGCTTCAAAACCAACCGATTGGATTTCGATTTCATCGAGGTATGGAGGGGTTTCTTTTTTTTCCCTAAGCTATTTTCTTGTTTTCTTGTTAAATATGGATTGTGGCTGTTGTTGATGGTCTGTAAATAATTTTGAAAACCCGAAATAAGCTACTTGTGATTTGGGTCCTGTGACTGTGTGGATTTTTTGTCTCGGTTTTCGTGCATGTTTTTTTTATGTAAATATATTTTCCTATGTTTTAATGCCTCTGGATGTCGTGGTATTTTTCTCAGATTTTTTTGAGCAATGTAACTATTTTTACCGGAATTATTTTCGAAAACTGTTAATTCTGAGAATGAGAATGTTTTGATTTTTACAAGAATTTTGGGATGCGATTTTGGAAAAATGGAACCATACTTTCATTTTGTGTATCATGAGGGTCATCTCTGAATTTTTTCAAGGTTATAAAAAGTAGGCAAGTAATTTTAGAAAATTATTGTTGTGAAAAACGAAAACTGGACAGTGGAGAATTTAAATGGGGAAAATATCCATTTTGAGCGAATTTGGCTATAATAAAACTTTGTAACCTTATTTGAATTATGTAGAATATCTGTGAATTTTATCGGAATTTTACAGTAAATTTTGGTAATTATTTATGTTTTTATATGGGAGACTCTGTTCTGAGACAGAAATGCTTTAAAAATTCAAAAAGGGTATTTTTGGTGGGTTTTTGGTACTGAGGAAATTATATGTGATGGTCCACATGTTGGAGATATTCTCTGTAAAATTGTACATAAAACGAATTTGATATGCTATTTTCTAAAAATATGGAATTCTGTTTTACAGAGCATGTACAGTCACTGTTTTTAATTCAAAAATAATATTTGTGGGTTGAATTTCGGTGATAAAAATTTATATGATGAAACATATATGATATATTATGTTCCTGTAAAATTTCATGAAATTATAAGTTAATTTACTAAGTTAAATAATTTTTGATATGTAAGTACAGCCATAAGTTTATGCATGAAATTTAATTATATGAATGTGTTATTGGGCCTAATGTTGTTGATTTGATTTGCTAATGGACATTTCACCTCAAAAGGGATTCAAAGGTTTCTCCATCAAACTAAGGATTCAAGGTAAGGATCATGGCATTTAATTTCATTTTAGACCATTTGAAATGTAGAAAAACATGTTGTTAAGTTTAGATTCAAGATTTGATCAAGAACCATGAAAAGATGAAATTGATTTTGAGTTTTTATATAATTGATATTAGAAGCTTGAAATAAGTGTTTGGAACCATGTTTGATTGATTGGATGATGTGTTGTGATGGATTGAAATTGATTTGTTGGTTTGTTGTTGGATTGAAATTGCTTGATTTGGCTTGATTGTGTTGTGAATGATGTTGGAAATTGTTGAATGTTTATATTTTTGTTGGTGATTGTTTAAAATTACTTATTTAATTGTGATTATTAACATATTGCATATGCATGAGTCTTTTTGGGGGATTTATAAAGATTCAAGTGAAAAATAATTGATGTTGGCTAACTGGGATTGCGGTAGCCATGAGAATGAAAAAGAAACAAAAGAAAAGAAAGAATAAATGTTGACTAACCGGGACTGCGGTAGTCATGAGAAACGAGTTGATATATGAGAAATGATTTTGTTGACTAACCGAGACTGCGGTAGTCATGTGAAATGAATATGATTTAAGAATTGAATCTTTGGGGTGAGCAGAATAAGTTAGACAGGACTGTATAGTCTGTGATTATATAGTCTGTGGGGTGAAGGGTATTGGCAATTCCACATGTGGCCGTAATCTGGACAGAGATGCTGCCGTGGTGGCCTTCCGGGTATCCTGATCTCCTAATTCTGTTTAGTTTATTCGCGTTTAGTAGGGGCTGATAGCTGAATTGCAGTGCGTAATGGTAGGCCAGTTACTTACTAAACACTCAAAGGGGAAGTCTCCATGGAGCAGGGTCAAAATGATTTTGAGTCAAAACTACATTTGCATAAATCATACTGCATTTGCTTATGTATGTGATTGATTAATTATTATATGAAATGTACATGGTTGATATGGATTCTAATTGTATGAGAAATTAAATGCCTGATCCGGTAATGCTGTCCCCAAATTCTAGGGGAGTGTGAATTGCAGGTATTTTGAAGATTAATTAGAAGTTAAAGATGCAGATATTTTCCAGAGCTATAGGAATGGGTGTTTTTGTCTTTAGATACTTTTGTATTAATTAGAAATAAATTGGTAGTAGTATTTTCTGTAAATTTTAATAATGTAAATTATAATGACAAACTTTGAACTTTAATAGATTGTATTTATTTTATTCGGAATTTTTTATATTAGACGGAAATTAATTAATTAGAAGGGGGGTTACATTAGTGGTATCAGAGCTCTGGTTATGCATCTCTAGGACTTGCGAGTAGTGGGTCTATTAGGTGTTTTGCTGTGTTACCCTGATTATAATTGTTTGTTTGTTAAGAATATTATGGGAAAAAGGGTAATAACTAGATCTGAGATTTTAATACATGTAGAAATGAGAAGAGGAAGGCTAGTTATAAATCCTAGAGTTGAAACTAATAGTATAGCTGAGATGGCAGAAAGGAAGAAAGGAAATCTTGATAGAGTTGTGAGGGTGCACACTCAGGACTCAGTCGAGATGACTTTTCCCTCCTAATGCTAAATTTAATATTATTCAAGTTGTATTATTTTCCATGTTCCTTATATTGTGAAGTTACGAGTTATACCTTGAGTTAGTTGAGGAAGGAGATCCAAAGATCCGAGTTCGTAGATCAAGGTTGAGAATAAAGGTCCAAATAATTGAGTTTATAGGATAAGGGTGAGTTTGACAAAGGAAAGGAAACAAAGTTTTGAAGGTACCTTGATGTTTGGAAGATGATAAGATGTTGAGAGTATGGTTATTGCCTTATTGTTCTAATGGATATATTGCCTTTGATGTTAGAATTGATAGAATCCCATTATCTCTCCATAGGATTGCATGTTATTGCCATATTTCTTTGATTAAATGTTGATTTGGGAATCTAATTACTGTTCACGATAGTCTGCTGCCATGTACTGCTTAAGCCTTATTTTGGTAAAATTAGCTAGTTAAAATGATGTGATTTGAACCCTAAAATGTTGTATTATGATGGTATGAGCTTTGTGCGACGAATTAAGACCAAAATCACTATATTTTGTGCCCTTTACTGTCACAGAAATGCAGCAGACAGCAGAGACTCTCTGTTCCTGCATAATGCAAAATTTATACGTTTTTACATGTTATAATTTATGGTTTGGGTCTTGGCAAAATTGTGTTAAAATTTAAGGAAGTCTGGACATTAATTAGAGAGATTTTGGTGATGATCTAGTGCCATTTTGTATCATGATTTTGCTGTTATAACAGGTGGTATCTCTGCTGCTGCATAATTCTGTTATTGCAGAATTTTAACGAATAAGAATCATGTTTTCAGCTTTAGCAAAGTTGTATGAAAGGTTGGAGAAAGTTTGGGCAAGGTTTGGTGAAGTTTTGTGACTTGAAAATGTTTATAGAAAGTGAAAAATGAATCATATTATCTTGTGTGGTTGGATGTTTACGAGTGAAGTTAAATGGCTTAGGAAATAATATGTGATTATGAATTTATACATCATCTTGATGAAAACTAAATATTTTAATATATAAAATGAGTGTTCCGAAATTGAAGCTTAAGAGTAGATAAAGAATAGTTAATGTTTCATGTGATGTAATTGATTTATAATTACAAGTTTAGATTTACTTGATTATATTTGAATTGGTAAAGAGAATTGATTGATAGATGGTGAGCTTGAAAACTACCTTATATTTGACCAAAAAGTTATGATGAATAAATTTAGAATGTTTGATATAATGGGTGATGTTGAGGTTTATTATGTTGTGAATTGATTACCAGGTTTTTGTTATGGTTTGTTTCCATACCTTTTGAAAAAGGGGTATGAGGGAAAGTATTGAAAAATAGAGCAAACTCTGCCGGATTTTCCGGAGGGATTATGAAACTTGTGATTAGATACATTCTCTTAGTTATTATATGAATTTTATAAATATATATGTATAATTATGAGGCTATTAGTATGGGGATTGATTATTGAATATTACTACAATTGGTTGAGCATATTCCTTTTGAGCGGCTATTGAGCATAAGGCACTTAGCTATATACAAAAGGAAGGTATTATGGTATGGAATTATTGGCTCCCAATTATCTACTCAAATATATGATATTAGTAACGGGGTCACGTTATGGACCATAGTAATATATGGTGATTTAAGGCCTGTATAATTGAGGTTATCAATTACCCACGTTGTAGAATTGAGTTGGTAGGTATATGTGAGGGTTGTTGATGGTTAAATTATAATTTAGTGAATAGAATAGGATACAAATGCTAGAATAATAGCAGAGTGTTTAAGATGGGGAAGTAAGTGATTGCAAAGTTTGAGAGTGTGATTTGGATGTTAAAAGTCGAATTCAAGAAGTGATTAAATTGGTGATAGTAGATTGGAATGGTTTGAGACAATTTAGAAATCATCCAAATGGTGATTTGGTTGGAATTATGATAATAGGATGTAGCTGTAAGTTAGAGACTTAAATCATATTTAGAATACCTTCTATGAAGAGAAAAATGTGAGAAAATTATAGGAAAAGTCTTTGGTAGTGTTTAGACATAGAAAGTTGAGGTCTAGACATGTATGAAGGGTGTTGGAAGAGTCGTTGAGCTAAGAATTATAGTCATTATTCAAAAACAAAGTAGCAAGTAACCCATCTAGATGAACTTAGTAAGTATAGTTTAAAGATTTAGCCAAAATCACTAGATTTACCTTAACAAGTGCTTAGGTAAGCCTATAATTGGAGTAGAACATCAATATCCTTAATCCATAGATAAGCATTGTGTTTTAGTATCTCTCTCAGGAGGTAAACCAGGAACATCATCAGGAAAAACTTCAGGATACTCATTTACAACTAGCACAGAGTCAATTTCAATTTTATCTTCTTTAGTTCTAAGAGATGATAACATGTATTTTTGAATTTCACTTTTAAATGATATTTCTTTGGGTTGGACAGGTTTAAGTCTAGAAACATCAAGTTCAGGGAAAATCACAGCTTTAGAGGCACAGTCTATTAGAATATGGTTGGCTGCTAACCAATCCATTCCTAATATTACATCAAGGTTAGTCAAAGGCAAACAAATCAAATTCACAACAAATGGTCTATCTCTGATGGTTGTCATACAATTCAAACATATTTGAGAGGTTAGGATTGGTTTAGATGTAGGCACAGAAACAAGCAAAGTATAAGGTAATGGTGACACAACTAAGCTCAGATTCTCAACACAGTCATCAGATATAAATGAATGGGTAGCACCTGAATCAAATAACACAGTCAAGGACTTACCTTTCATTTGACCCTTGTCCTGAATAAGATCTGCAGACCGTGAAGCCTCAGTACCACTCAAGGTAAATACTCTTCCACTAGCTGTAGGTTTCTGGGTCTGTAAAGTTCTACCAGCTTGATCCCTTCTGGGTGCATAACAATCCCTAGATACATGACCTGGTTTTCCACAGTTGAAGCAAACAAGACCAGTTATAGGACAATCCTTTGCCATGTGTCCCTTTCCACACTTCCAGCATTTAACTACCAAATGAGATCCTTGAAAATTTCCAGCCCCACCTACTCCTCCCATTGGTCTAAAACCACCTGTACCTACTCCTCCTCCAAAGCGCCCTGGTGGTGGTCTACTGTATGGTCTCTGAGGCTGAATATTTTTCCCTTTCATCATAGGACCTCCTCTTCCAAAACTACTCCTACTTGCATATCCCGCCATTTTGGATCTTTGCTCCCTTTTCATATCTTCAATTACTTTGCACCGATCCATTAATTCAGGGAACTCAGCAATCCTCAATGGAACTATGGCTTCCTTAATCTCATATCTCAAGCCTTTTTCATACCTCCTGCACTTCCATTCTTCATTTCCAGTGATCTGCAAGTATTTAGAATATTTGGCCAAAGATTCAAATTTAGAAGTATATTCAAGAATACTCATACTTCCCTGAGTCAAACTGATAAACTCTTCCTCTTTGGCTTGTCTCACAGTCTCTGGAAAATATTCTCAAGGAACAAGGTCTTGAAGATATCCCAGGTGATCACTTCCCCCCTGTTCTCCCACATCCTCCACCACAACTTAGCATCACTCAGTAACTGAAAGGCTGCATGTGTCACCCTTCTCTCATCAGGACACTCCATAGCCACAAAAATATCCTCAAGATTCTGAATCCACTCTTCAGCTTTCTCTGGATCATACTCTCCCTTAAAGTAAGGTGGATCATGCCTCTTAAAATCTGTTAAAGTGGTCCTGTCAACAAGTGGAGGTGGATGCTGAGCTAGTGTCTGATTAGCCAACATCTCAGACTGCTGAGTTACTGCATTAGCCATATCCCTCATGGCTCTGGCCATCTCAGCTATATTATCATTTCCAACTGTGGGATTTGCAGCTGGTCTTCCTCTTCCTCTTCCTGACATCTCTACCTGTCTAAAAAAAAATTCTTTGATCCAGTTACTACCCTTATTCCTATAATATTCCTAACAAACAACTAAGCAACCAATTCATAGAAAACAACCAATTTCAATCAAAACAAACAATTCATATAAAACAACCAGTTTCAATCAAAGTAACACATCAAAATACATAACAGACCAATTACTCACAAATCCTAGAGATGCATAACCAGAGCTCTGATACCACTAATGTAACCCCTCTTTTTAATTACTTAATTTCTATATAAAATCCATTAAACACGAAAATTTAAAATTAAAATATATACATTCCATTAAGTTTAAAGTTTGTCTTTATAATTTACATTATTAAAATTTACAGAAAATACTATTACAAAATTATTTCTAATTAATACAAAAGTATCTAAATCCAAAAACCCCTATTCCTATAGCTCTGGAGTATGTCTGCATCTGTGACTTCTAATTAATCTTCCAAATACCTGCAATCACACTCCCCTAGAATCTGGGGACAGCATTACCGGATCAGGCATTTAATTTCTCATAGAATTAAAACAATTTCAAACAAATACATATCATAACAAATTAATTAGTTACACACATAATTAAATGCAGTATGATTTATGCAATGCAGTTTTTTGACTCAAATTCATTTTTGACCCTGCTCCATGGAGACTTCCCCTTTGAGTGTTTAGTAAGTAACTGGCCTACCATTACGTACTGCAATTCAGCTATCAGCCCCTACTAAACGCGAATAAGCTAAACAGAATTAGGAGATCAGGATACTCGGAAGGCTACCACGACCGCAACTCAGTCCAGTTTCCAGCCACATGTGGAATTGCCAATATCCTTCACCCCACAGACTATATAATCACAGATTATACGGTCCTGTCTAACAAATTCTACTCAACCCAAAAATCCTTTCTCAATCATTTTCATTTCACATGACTACCGTAATCTCGGTTAGTCAACAATTCATTTCTCAATCAATCTCATTTCACATGACTACCGCAGTCCCGGTTAGTCAACAAAAAGTCATTACTCATAAATCAACTCAATTCTCATGACTACCACAGTCCTGGTTAGTCAACATAATTCTTTCTCATTTGATACTTTTATAAATCCTCCAAAAAGACTCATGCTAATGAATTTTTTTCATGATCACAATCAAACAAATAATTTGTACACATTAACATACAAGGATACAAAAATTTAAGCAATTTAAATTATAACATTAGTATTTTTAATAATTTCCGAAAATGCCCTCAATCTTTTTCCAAAATACCCAATGTGTCCCTACATGTAAAATGACCATTTTGCCCTTGGTTTTAAAAAAATTTCCACATAATATCCCTTGCATTTAGGGCTGGCCGAATGGTCTACAAGCCATTCTCAACAATTCTTCCAAAGCTACAAACTCCAATTCCAACCAAAATTCAATCAAATCACAAATTCAATCAAAATTCAACAAACCAAATTTCAACCAGTACAACACCTTAAAAATTCAATCAAACATCATTCCAATCCATGAATTTCAATCACAAGCATCAAAAACACAAAACCCCTAAATCAATTTCAAGTTTTCATGATTCTAGGCCAAAATTTTAATCTAACCCTACAACATGTTTTCTTCTAATTCCAAGGGTTCTAATTGAAATTAAATGCCTAGATCCTTACCTTAGACTCTTTAATTGAAGAAAAAGCCTTGAATTCCTTTCTCCCTCACTCCTTGGTCTTGTAGGAATTTTTGAGATTTTCTCCAATTTCTTTCTCTACTAGCCGAATTATGTGAGGTAGGGTGAAGTTTGGATGGTTTGGTTTCTTAATTTGAGTTGAAATGATGAAGTTAAGAAGAAATTGAAATGAAGGAGCTGCAGCTGCTGTGGAGAAACTTACGGTTCTGTTTTGAGCAAAGGTTAGCTTTTGTGACTTTTTCCTTTTTCTTAAGTTTAATGTTTCTTAAATCAAGTAATTAATTAAATTGAATTCTCCCTTCAGTTCCAGCAGCCCCTGCACGTCCAGCCACCCTTATTGACCAAGGGAGATCAGTCACCAAGCCACTTGGACAGCCAAGGAGGCTTGCCTTGGTGACTTGCCACTTGCCTACCCCAAAAGTCAAAGTTTCAAGAAGTTTGTAGAAAATTCTAGAAGGTAATTAGGGCTGCTAATTATTTTACAATGTGATTAGAATTTGAAGAAAATAACATCACCATTGGATTCCTCACTATCAAAAACCTTGGGGTAGTGTCTTACTTATCTCTTAATCTAAGCCTAATTAGCTTAATTTAGTGATCTTAGAAAAGCCTAAGTTGTCACTTTTTGATTGGTTAAGGTTCTAAGTTAAATTTTTCTTGGTTAAACATTTTTAATAATTATTCTAAGTATATTACAATTATTAGATAATTCTATAGATATCCTATGAATTTTCTCTAAATTTTCTGTCTTAAAATTTTACCGTAATAATTTCTCAAAGTTCTAACTTTCAGAAAATCCTAACAATTCTGAATAAGCATTTTAATTCTTTATCTGTATATATTTTTAATCTATATTCTATTACCTTTCTTTTAAGTTATAAATGAGTTCAAAATTCTATACTTGAAAATTTATCCTGGACAGCTGTCTGACATAGCAGTCCAGTCAATTATCAATTTCAGTAAAAACAAAGACATTTGCAAATTCAGAAAATTCTTCTGAGTAGAACTGTATTAATTTCATTAAGAAAATATGTTCATAAAGTTCTATGAAATACATTGCATAAGTGTTCATAATGTACATATATAAATGCATACAAATAGTAAAAATATAGATGTTACAATTCTCCCCTACTAATAAAAATTTCGTCCTCGAAATTTCTAATACAATTATACAACCATACAACTATACAACTAAATAACTACACAAACAAATGAGGATATGCTTCTCGCATTTTCTCCTCTAACTCCCATGTAGCATCACCTATCATCCCAAATAACCTTAACTAGAGGAATTTCTTTACCTCTCAGGTACTTAATCCTTCTGTCCTCAATCTTAACAGGCTTTGTTTCAAATGTTAGGTTTTCCTTTACCTGTATTTGATCAGGTTCAATGACATGTGAAGGATCTGAGATGTACTGTCTTAGTTATTATATGTAAATTCTACTAGAGGTAATATATCTTCCCAATTCCCTTTCTCTTCTAATGTACAAGCTCTCAAAAGATCTTCTAATGATTGAATGGTTCTTTCTGTTTGGCCATCTGTCTGAGGGTGGTATGCTGAACTAAGATGTAATCTACTTCCTAAGGCTTTATGAAATTCTCTCCAAAATTTAGAAACAAATCTAGGATCTCTATCTGATACTATACTAGTAGGTACCCCATGTAATTTAACTATTTCTTTTATATACAATTGAGCCAATCTTTCTAAAGAATACCTAATATTTATTGGAAGAAAATGTGCTGATTTAGTTAATCTATCTACAATTACCCAAATAGAATCACAATTTTTATTAGTTCTAGGTAATCCTACTACAAAATCCATTGATATACTATCCCATTTCCACATAGGTATCTCTAAAGGTTGTAACATACCGGATGGTTTCTGATGTTCAATCTTTGCTTTTTGACAAGTTAAGCATCTAGCTACATATTCTGTTACCTCTTTCTTCATCTTAGGCCACCAAAACATTTCTTTTAAATCTTTGTACATTTTTGTAGTTCCAGGATGAATACTCAATTTACTTTTGTGTCCTTCTTCCAAAATTAATTCTTTTAACTCTTGATTATTAGGTACACAAATTCTATTTTTAAATCTAATAATTCCATCTGTTCCCAAATTAAATTCTTTTACTTTATCTGTTCCTATTAATGCTTTCTTTTCTTGAATGAATGTATCTACATCTTGTTTCTTCCTAATATCTTCTAAAAAATCATTAGCAATAGTAATCCTTCCTAATTGAATTTTATCTTTTTCTCTAACTGTACACAAGTTCAAATCTCTAAATTGTTCTATTAATTCTAATTCTTTAATCATCATAGTTGACACATGTACAATTTTCCTACTTAAGGCATCTGCTACTACATTAGCTTTTCCTGGATGATACATTAATTGAAAATCATAGTCTTTAATAAACTCCATCCATCTTCTTTGTATCATGTTAAGTTCCTTTTGATCAAACAAATATTTTAAACTCTTATGGTCACTATACACATTAAATTTAGACCCATACAAATAATGTCTCCAAATTTTCAAAGCAAAAACTATGGCAGCTAATTCTAAATCATGTGTAGGATAATTTCTCTCATGTGGTCTCAACTGCCTAGACACATATGCTACCACTTTCCTATTCTGCATTAACACACATCCTAACCCTTGATAAAAAGCATCACAATATACATCATAAGGTTCATTTGGGTCAGGTAAAATTAAAACTGGTGAGGTAGTCAATTTATCTTTCAACTCTTGAAAACTTTTCTCACAACTTTCACTCCACACAAAAGGTTGGTTTTTCCTAGTTAATTCAGTTAATGGTCCAGCTATCTTAGAAAACCCTTCAATAAATCTTCTATAATACCCAGCTAATCCTAAGAAACTCCTAATCTCAGTCACTGTTTTAGGTCTCTCCCATTCCAAAACCGCTTCTACCTTAGAAGGATCTACACTTATTCCCTCTTTAGAAATTACATGCCCCAAAAATTTTACTTCCTCTAACCAAAATTCACATTTAGACATCTTTGCAAATAATTTTCTATCTTTTAAAGTTTCTAATATTATTCTGAGATGATTTTCATGTTCTTCTTTATTTTTAGAATATATTAATATGTCATCTATAAATACTACTACAAAATTATCTAAATATTGTCTAAACACCCTATTCATATAATCCATAAACACGGCTGGTGCATTAGTTACTCCAAATGGCATCACTTGATATTCATAATGCCCATATCTAGTTCGAAAGGCAGTCTTGGGTATGTCTTCCTTTTTAACTCTAATTTGATGGTACCCAGACCTTAAATCTATTTTAGAAAAAATTGTTGCTCCCTTAAGTTGATCCATTAAATCATCTATTCTAGGTAAAGGATATTTATTCTTTATAGTTACTTTATTTAATTGTCTATAATCTATACATAACCTAGATCCCCCATCTTTCTTTTTAACTAATAACACTGGGGCTCCCCATGGTGACACACTAGGTCTTATAAATTGTTTTTCTAGCAACTCTTCCAATTGTTTCTTTAATTCAGTTAATTCCAATGGTGCCATTCTATAGGGTTGCATAGAGATTGGTCTAGTACCAGGCATCAAGTCAATGCTAAATTCTATTTCTCTCTCAGGAGGTAGACCAGGAACATCATCAGGAAAAACTTCAGGATACTCATTTACAACTAGCACAGAGTCAATTTCAATTTTATCTTCTTTAGTTCTAAGAGATGATAACATGTATTTTTGAATTTCACTTTTAAATGATATTTCTTTGGGTTGGACAGGTTTAAGTCTAGAAACATCAAGTTCAGGGAAAATCACAGCTTTAGAGGCACAGTCTATTAGAATATGGTTGGCTGCTAACCAATCCATTCCTAATATTACATCAAGGTTAGTCAAAGGCAAACAAATCAAATTCACAACAAATGGTCTATCTCTGATGGTTGTCATACAATTCAAACATATTTGAGAGGTTAGGATTGGTTTAGATGTAGGCACAGAAACAAGCAAAGTATAAGGTAATGGTGACACAACTAAGCTCAGATTCTCAACACAGTCATCAGATATAAATGAATGGGTAGCACCTGAATCAAATAACACAGTCAAGGACTTACCTTTCATTTGACCCTTGTCCTGAATAAGATCTGCAGACCGTGAAGCCTCAGTACCACTCAAGGTAAATACTCTTCCACTAGCTGTAGGTTTCTGGGTCTGTAAAGTTCTACCAGCTTGATCCCTTCTGGGTGCATAACAATCCCTAGATACATGACCTGGTTTTCCACAGTTGAAGCAAACAAGACCAGTTATAGGACAATCCTTTGCCATGTGTCCCTTTCCACACTTCCAGCATTTAACTACCAAATGAGATCCTTGAAAATTTCCAGCCCCACCTACTCCTCCCATTGGTCTAAAACCACCTGTACCTACTCCTCCTCCAAAGCGCCCTGGTGGTGGTCTACTGTATGGTCTCTGAGGCTGAATATTTTTCCCTTTCATCATAGGACCTCCTCTTCCAAAACTACTCCTACTTGCATATCCCGCCATTTTGGATCTTTGCTCCCTTTTCATATCTTCAATTACTTTGCACTGATCCATTAATTCAGGGAACTCAGCAATCCTCAATGGAACTATGGCTTCCTTAATCTCATATCTCAAGCCTTTTTCATACCTCCTGCACTTCCATTCTTCATTTCCAGTGATCTGCAAGTATTTAGAATATTTGGCCAAAGATTCAAATTTAGAAGTATATTCAAGAATACTCATACTTCCCTGAGTCAAACTGATAAACTCTTCCTCTTTGGCTTGTCTCACAGTCTCTGGAAAATATTCTCAAGGAACAAGGTCTTGAAGATATCCCAGGTGATCACTTCCCCCCTGTTCTCCCACATCCTCTGAGTAGCTTTCCACCACAACTTAGCATCACTCAGTAACTGAAAGGCTGCATGTGTCACCCTTCTCTCATCAGGACACTCCATAGCCACAAAAATATCCTCAAGATTCTGAATCCACTCTTCAGCTTTCTCTGGATCATACTCTCCCTTAAAGTAAGGTGGATCATGCCTCTTAAAATCTGTTAAAGTGGTCCTGTCAACAAGTGGAGGTGGATGCTGAGCTAGTGTCTGATTAGCCAACATCTCAGACTGCTGAGTTACTGCATTAGCCATATCCCTCATGGCTCTGGCCATCTCAGCTATATTATCATTTCCAACTGTGGGATTTGCAGCTGGTCTTCCTCTTCCTGACATCTCTACCTGTCTAAAAAAAAATTCTTTGATCCAGTTACTACCCTTATTCCTATAATATTCCTAACAAACAACTAAGCAACCAATTCATAGAAAACAACCAATTTCAATCAAAACAAACAATTCATATAAAACAACCAGTTTCAATCAAAGTAACACATCAAAATACATAACAAACCAATTACTCACAAATCCTAGAGATGCATAACCAGAGCTCTGATACCACTAATGTAACCCCTCTTTTTAATTACTTAATTTCTATATAAAATCCATTAAACACGAAAATTTAAAATTAAAATATATACATTCCATTAAGTTTAAAGTTTGTCTTTATAATTTACATTATTAAAATTTACAGAAAATACTATTACAAAATTATTTCTAATTAATACAAAAGTATCTAAATCCAAAAACCCCTATTCCTATAGCTCTGGAGTATGTCTGCATCTGTGACTTCTAATTAATCTTCCAAATACCTGCAATCACACTCCCCTAGAATCTGGGGACAGCATTACCGGATCAGGCATTTAATTTCTCATAGAATTAAAACAATTTCAAACAAATACATATCATAACAAATTAATTAGTTACACACATAATTAAATGCAGTATGATTTATGCAATGCAGTTTTTTGACTCAAATTCATTTTTGACCCTGCTCCATGGAGACTTCCCCTTTGAGTGTTTAGTAAGTAACTGGCCTACCATTACGTACTGCAATTCAGCTATCAGCCCCTACTAAACGCGAATAAGCTAAACAGAATTAGGAGATCAGGATACTCGGAAGGCTACCACGACCGCAACTCAGTCCAGTTTCCAGCCACATGTGGAATTGCCAATATCCTTCACCCCACAGACTATATAATCACAGATTATACGGTCCTGTCTAACAAATTCTACTCAACCCAAAAATGCTTTCTCAATCATTTTCATTTCACATGACTACCGTAATCTCGGTTAGTCAACAATTCATTTCTCAATCAATCTCATTTCACATGACTACCGCAGTCCCGGTTAGTCAACAAAAAGTCATTACTCATAAATCAACTCAATTCTCATGACTACCACAGTCCTGGTTAGTCAACATAATTCTTTCTCATTTGATACTTTTATAAATCCCCCAAAAAGACTCATGCTAATGAATTTTTTTCATGATCACAATCAAACAAATAATTTGTACACATTAACATACAAGGATACAAAAATTTAAGCAATTTAAATTATAACATTAGTATTTTTAATAATTTCCGAAAATGCCCTCAATCTTTTTCCAAAATACCCAATGTGTCCCTACATGTAAAATGACTATTTTGCCCTTGGTTTTAAAAAAATTTCCACATAATATCCCTTGCATTTAGGGCTGGCCGAATGGTCTACAAGCCATTCTCAACAATTCTTCCAAAGCTACAAACTCCAATTCCAACCAAAATTCAATCAAATCACAAATTCAATCAAAATTCAACAAACCAAATTTCAACCATTACAACACCTTAAAAATTCAATCAAACATCATTCCAATCCATGAATTTCAATCACAAGCATCAAAAACACAAAACCCCTAAATCAATTTCAAGTTTTCATGATTCTAGGCCAAAATTTTAATCTAACCCTACAACATGTTTTCTTCTAATTCCAAGGGTTCTAATTGAAATTAAATGCCTAGATCCTTACCTTAGACTCTTTAATTGAAGAAAAAGCCTTGAATTCCTTTCTCCCTCACTCCTTGGTCTTGTAGGAATTTTTGAGATTTTCTCCAATTTCTTTCTCTACTAGCCGAATTATGTGAGGTAGGGTGAAGTTTGGATGGTTTGGTTTCTTAATTTGAGTTGAAATGATGAAGTTAAGAAGAAATTGAAATGAAGGAGCTGCAGCTGCTGTGGAGAAACTTACGGTTCTGTTTTGAGCAAAGGTTAGCTTTTGTGACTTTTTCCTTTTTCTTAAGTTTAATGTTTCTTAAATCAAGTAATTAATTAAATTGAATTCTCCCTTCAGTTCCAGCAGCCCCTGCACGTCCAGCCACCCTTATTGACCAAGGGAGATCAGTCACCAAGCCACTTGGACAGCCAAGGAGGCTTGCCTTGGTGACTTGCCACTTGCCTACCCCAAAAGTCAAAGTTTCAAGAAGTTTGTAGAAAATTCTAGAAGGTAATTAGGGCTGCTAATTATTTTACAATGTGATTAGAATTTGAAGAAAATAACATCACCATTGGATTCCTCACTATCAAAAACCTTGGGGTAGTGTCTTACTTATCTCTTAATCTAAGCCTAATTAGCTTAATTTAGTGATCTTAGAAAAGCCTAAGTTGTCACTTTTTGATTGGTTAAGGTTCTAAGTTAAATTTTTCTTGGTTAAACATTTTTAATAATTATTCTAAGTATATTACAATTATTAGATAATTCTATAGATATCCTATGAATTTTCTCTAAATTTTCTGTCTTAAAATTTTACCGTAATAATTTCTCAAAGTTCTAACTTTCAGAAAATCCTAACAATTCTGAATAAGCATTTTAATTCTTTATCTGTATATATTTTTAATCTATATTCTATTACCTTTCTTTTAAGTTATAAATGAGTTCAAAATTCTATACTTGAAAATTTACCCTGGACAGCTGTCTGACATAGCAGTCCAGTCAATTATCAATTTCAGTAAAAACAAAGACATTTGCAAATTCAGAAAATTCTTCTGAGTATAACTGTATTAATTTCATTAAGAAAATATGTTCATAAAGTTCTATGAAATACATTGCATAAGTGTTCATAATGTACATATATAAATGCATACAAATAGTAAAAATAAGGATGTTACACCTTGAAGATAGCTATACTGTCTACCTTGTAGCTGAGATAAATTTCTATCGAATCCACTCTATGTTAGTGAGCCTATAGCCTTGAGAGTGAATCTGCTTAGATGAAAACCATATATACCTTTTGAGAACGACCTTATCTATGCTTTGTGTTAGAGAAAGAGATAGTAAGTTAGAAACGAGCCCTTAAGAGGAACACTTCCTTATGGCAGAAGTCTAAGACTAGCTATAGAAAAATAGATTGGCCTGAGAGTAGGCAAAGATGATTATAGCCCTAGCTTAGCTTAACCCTACACTCAATGAATTTCAGGGACGAAATTCCTAAAAGGAGGGGAGTATTGTAACATCCCAAAAATTACAACCCAATAAGTATGAATGTGAGAGATTTAATTAGAAATTTTCTTGATGGGAGAATTGTAACACTGTGATTTTTCGTAACGTATATTAAGTGTTTGATAAATACCGTAAAAGGAAATTAAATTAATTCATAGTGTTATTGTGAGATTTTTGGGACTTTTACGTAAGTTCCGTAAGTTGTAGAAAAAAAAATAATAAGAGAAGGGGGTGTCCTTATAGGAAGGGTGGCTGCAAATAGCAAAATTGTAAAATTATGCCAAATAAGAGACGTGAACTGCTTCTCTTCCCCTCATTCTTCATTCTTCTCTCCTTCCTCGCCGAGAAACCCTCTGCTCTCTCTCCTTCTCTCTAAATATTATCTTCTCTCTAATATTTGAGCCTTCAAATCAAAGTTTCTACCGATTAATCTTGGATATATCATAGAGGGAGACTAGAGCTTCAAAACCAACCGATGGGATTTCGATTTCATCGAGGTATGGAGGGATTTCTTTTTTTTCCCTAAGCTATTTTCTTGTTTTCTTGTTAAATATGGATTGTGGCTGTTGTTGATGGTCTGTAAATAATTTTGAAAACCCGAAATAAGCTACTTGTGATTTGGGTCCTGTGACTGTGTGGATTTTTCGTCTCGGTTTTCGTGCATGTTTTTTTTATGTAAATATATTTTCCTATGTTTTAATGCCTATGGATGTCGTGGTATTTTTCTCAGATTTTTTTGAGCAATGTAACTATTTTTACCGGAATTATTTTCGAAAACTGTTAATTCTGAGAATGAGACTGTTTTGATTTTTACAAGAATTTTGGGACGCGATTTTGGAAAAATGGAACCATGCGTTCATTTTATGTATCATAAGGGTCATCTCTGAATTTTTTCAAGGTTAGAAAAAGTAGGGAAGTAATTTTAAAAAATTATTGTTGTGAAAAACGAAAACTGGACAGTGGAGAATTTAAATGGGGAAAATATCCATTTTGAGCGAATTTGGCTATAAGAAAACTTTGTAACCTTATTTGAATTATGTAGAATATCTGTGAATTTTATCAGAATTTTATAGTAAATTTTGGTAATTATTTATGTTTTTATATGGGAGACTCTGTTCTGAGACAGAAATGCTTTAAAAATTCAAAAAGGGTATTTTTGGTGGGTTTTTGGTACTGACAAAATTATATGTGATGGTCCACATGTTGGAGATATTCTCTGTAAAATTTCACATAAAACGAATTTGATATGCTATTTTCTAAAAATATGGAATTGTGTTTTACAGAGCATGTACAGTCACTGTTTTTAATTCAAAAATAATATTTTTGGGTTGAATTTCGGTGAGAAAAATTTATATGATGAAACATATATGATATATTATGTTTCTGTAAAATTTCACAAATTATAAGTTAATTTACTAAGTTAAATAATTTTTGATATGCAAGTACAGCCATAAGTTTATGCATGAAATTTAATTATGTGAATGTGTTATTGGGCCTAATGTTATTGATTTGATTTGCTAATGGACATTTCACCTCAAAACGGATTCAAAGGTTTCTCCATCAAACTAAGGATTCAAGGTAAGGATCATGGCATTTAATTTCATTTTAGACCATTTGAAATGTAGAAAAACATGTTGTTAAGTTTAGATTCAAGATTTGATCAAGAACCATGAAAAGATGAAATTGACTTTGAGTTTTTATATAATTGATATTAGAAGCTTGAAATAATTGTTTGGAACCATGTTTGATTGATTGGATGATGTGTTGTGATGGATTGAAATTGATTTGTTGGTTTGTTGTTGGATTGAAATTGCTTGATTTGGCTTGATTGTGTTGTGAATGATGTTGGAAATTGTTGAATGTTTATATTTTTGTAGGTGATTGTTTAAAATTACTTATTTAATTGTGATTATTAACATATTGCATATGCATGAGTCTTTTTGGGGGATTTATAAAGATTCAAGTGAAAAATAATTGATGTTGGCTAACCGGGATTGCGGTAGCCATGAGAATGAAAAAGAAACAAAAGAAAAGAAAGAATAAATGTTGACTAACCGGGACTGCGATAGTCATGAGAAACGAGTTGATATATGAGAAATGATTTTGTTGACTAACCGAGACTGCGGTAGTCATGTGAAATGAATATGATTTGAGAATTGAATCTTTGGGGTGAGCAGAATAAGTTAGACAGGACTGTATAGTCTGTGATTATATAGTCTGTGGGGTGAAGGGTATTGGCAATTCCACATGTGGCCGTAATCTGGACAGAGATGCTGCCGTGGTGGCCTTCCGGGTATCCTGATCTCCTAATTCTGTTTAGTTTATTCGCGTTTAGTAGGGGCTGATAGCTAAATTGCAATGCGTAATGGTAGGCCAGTTACTTACTGGACACTCAAAGGGGAAGTCTCCATGGAGCAGGGTCAAAATGATTTTGAGTCAAAACTACATTTGCATAAATCATACTGCATTTGCTTATGTATGTGATTGATTAATTATTATATGAAATGTACATGGTTGATATGGATTCTAATTGTATGAAAAATTAAATGCCTGATCCGGTAATGCTGTCCCCAGATTCTAGGGGAGTGTGAATTGCAGGTATTTTGAAGATTAATTAGAAGTTAAAGATGCAGATATTTTCCAGAGCTATAGGAATGGTTGTTTTTGGCTTTAGATACTTTTGTATTAATTAGAAATAAATTGGTAGTAGTATTTTCTGTAAATTTTAATAATGTAAATTATAATGACAAACTTTGAACTTTAATAGATTGTATTTATTTTATTCGGAATTTTTTATATTAGACGGAAATTAATTAATTAGAAGGGGGGTTACATCTTCTCGCGTTTTATGCCAATTTGGAAGGGAATGATCTTTTTAGATCTCTCTGAAAAAAAATTATAATCTTTTTATTGTTTCACCTCCCAAACATATCCTGAAATTTTGATATTTCTACGACAATTACCAATCACATTAAAAAGATAACAATCACATTCGTAGTTTCCTTTATTAGTATTTTATCACAACATTTATAATAATTTCCATTATTAATGAGAGGAGATATGTTTTTTTAATAAAATTAAACGAGATATGTATCTTGAAATTTTTTTAGGTCTTCTCTCATTTTATGCCAATTTGGAAGGGAATGATCTTTTTAGTTCTCACAAAAAAAATTATAATCATTTCACTATTTCACCTCCCAAACATATCGTGAAATTTGGATATTTCTGCGACAATTACCAATCACATTAATAGTTTCCTTTATTAGTTTTTTTATCATGGCGCTTATAATAATTTCCATTATTAATGAGAGGAGATATGTATTTTTAATAAAATTAAACGACATATCCTCAAATTTTTTTAGGTATTCTCTCATTTTAGGCCAATTCGGAAGGGAATGATCTTTTTAGATCTCACAAATATATATATATATATATATATATATATATATATATATATATAATCTTTTTATTGCATCACTTACCAAACATATCGTGAAATTTTGATATTTCTATGCCCATTACCAATGACATTAAAAAGATAACAATCACATTAAAAGTTTCCTTTATTACTTTTTTTATCACAACGTTTATAATAATTTCCATTATTAATGAGAGGAGATATGTATTTTTAAAAACATTAAACGAGATATCCTCGAATTTTTTTAGGTCTTCTCTCATTTTATGTCAATTTGGAAGGTAATGATCGTTTTAGATTTCACAAAAAAAAAAAATATAATCTTTTTATTGTTTCACATCCCAAACATATCGTGAAATTTTGATATTTCTACGACAGTTACCAATCACATTAAAATGATAACAATCACATTAATAGTTTCCTTTATTAGTTTTTTTATCACAACGTTTATAACAATTTGCATTATTAATGAGAGGAGATATGTATTTTTAATAAAATTAAACGAGATATCCTGAAATTTTTTTAGGTCTTCTCTCATTTTATGCCAATTTGGAAGGTAATGATCTTTTTAGATTTCACAAAAAAAAAATTATAATCTTTTTATTGTTTCACATCCCAAACATATCGTGAAATTTTGATATTTCTACGACAGTTACCAATCACATTAAAAAAATAACAATCACATTAATAGTTTCCTTGATTTGTTTTGTGATCACAACGTTTTTATAATTTCCATTATTAATGAGAGGAGATATGTATTTTTAATAAAATTAAACGAGATATCCTGAAATTTTTTTAGGTCTTCTCTCATTTTATGCCAATTTGGAAGGTAATGATCGTTTTAGATCTCACAAAAAAAATGATAATCTTTTTATGGTTTCACCTCCCAAACATATCGTAAAATTTTGATAATTCTACGACAGTTACCAATCACATTAAAAAGATAACAATCACATTAATAGTTTCCTTTATTAGTTTTTTTATCACAACGTTTATAATAATTTCCATTATTAATGAGAGGAGATATGTATTTTTAATAAAATTAAATGAGATATCCTGAAAATTTTTTAGGTGTTCTCTCATTTTATGCCAATTTGGAAGGGAATGATCTTTTTAAATCTCACAAAAAAAATTGTAATCTTTTTATCATTTCACCTCCCAAACATATCGTGAAATTTTGATATTTCAACGACAATTACCAATCACATTAAAAAGATAACAATCACATTAATAGTCTCCTTTATTAGTTTTTTTTATCACAATAGTTATAATAATAACCATTATTAATGAGAGGAGACATGTATTTTTAATAAAATTAAACAACATATCCTCAAATTTTTTTAGGTCTTCTCTCATTGTATGCCAATTTGGATGGGAATCATTTTTTTAGATCTCACAAAATATATATATAATCTTTTTATTATTTCACCTCCCAAACATATCGTGAAATTTTGATATTTCTACGACAATTACGATTCACCTTAAAAAGATAACAGTCAATTTGGTAGTCTCCTTTATTAGTTTTTTTATCACAACATTTATAATAATTACCATTTTTAATGAGAGGAGACATGTATTTTTAATAAAATTAAATGACATTTCCTGAAATTTTTTTAGGTGTTCTCTCATTTTATGCCAATTTGGATGGGAATGATATTTTTAGATCTCACAAAAAAAAAATAGTCTTTTTATTGTTTCACCTCCCAAACATGTCTTCAAATTTTGATATTTCTATGACAATTACCAATCACATTAAAAAGATAACAATCCCATTAATAGTTTCCTTTATTAGTTTTTTTATCACAACGTTTATAATAATTTCCATTATTAATGAGATGAGATATGCATTTTTAATAAAATTAAACGAGATATCCTAAAAAAATTTTTGGTGTTCTCTCATTTTATGCCAATTTGGAAGGGAATGATCTTTTTAAATCTCACAAACAAAATGTAATCTTTTTATAATTTCACCTCCCAAACATATCGTGAAATTTTGATATTTCTACGACAATTACCAATGACATTAAAAAGATAACAGTCACATTAATAGTCTCCTTTATTAGTTTTTTTTATCACAACATCTATAATAATTACCATTATTAATGAGCAGAGACATGTATTTTTAATAAAATTAAACAACATATCCTCAAAATTTTTTAGGTATTCTCTCATTTTATGCCAATTTGGATAGGAATGATCTTTTTACATCTCACAATATATATATATATATATATATATACATATATATATATATATATATATTCTTTTTATTGTTTCACCTCCCAAACATGTCTTGAAATTTTGATATTTCTATGACAATTACCAATCACATTAAAAAGATAACAATCACATTAATAGTTTCCTTGATTAGTTTTTTTATCACAACGTTTATAATAATTTATATTATTAATGAGAGGAGATATGTATTTTTAATAACCTTAAACGAGATATCCTGAAATTTTTTTAGGTGTTCTCTCATTTTATGCCAATTTGGAAGGGAATGATCTTTTTAAATCTCACAAAAAAACTGTAATCTTTTTATTATTTCACCTCCCAAACATATGGTGAAATTTTGATATTTCTACGACAATTACCAATGACATTAAAAAGATAACAGTGACATTAATAGTCTCCTTTATTAGTTTTTTTATCACAACATTTATAATAATAACCATTATTAATGAGAGGAGACATGTATTTTTAATAAAGTTAAACGATATTTCCTCAAATTTTTTTAGGTATTCTCTCATTTTATGCCAATTTGGATGGAAATGATCTTTTTAGATCTCACAAAAATATATATATAATCTTTTTATTGTTTCACCTCCCAAACATATCTTGAAATTTTGATATTTCTATGACAATTACCAATGACATTAAAAAGATAACAATCCCATTAATAGTTGCCTTTATTAGTTTTTTTATCACAACGTTTATAATAATTTCCATTTTTAATGAGAGGAAATATGTATTTTTAATAAAATTAAACGAGATATGTTGAAATTTTTTTAGGTGTTCTCTCATTTTATGCCAATTTGGAAGGGAATGATCTTTTTAAATCTTACAAAAAAAATTGTAATCTTTTTATTATTTCACCTCCCAAACATATCGTGAAATTTTGATATTTCTACGACAATTACCAATCACATTAATAATCTCCTTTTTTAGTTTTTTTATGACAACATTTATAATACTAACTATTATTAATCAGAGGAGACATGTATTTTTAATAAAATTAAACGACATATCCTCAACTTTATTTAGGTCTTCTCTCATTTTATGTCAATTTGGATGGGAATTATCTTTTTAGACCTCACAAAAAACATATATATAATCTTTTTATCGTTTCACCTCCCAAACATATCTTGAAAATTTGATATTTCAATGACAATTACCAATCACATTAAAAAGATAACAATCACATTAATTGTTTCCTTTATTAGTTTTTTATCACAACGTTTATAATAATTTCCATTATTAATGAGAGGAGATATGTATTTTTAATAAAAATAAACGAGATATCCTGAAATTTTTTTAGGTGTTCTCTCATTTTATGCCAATTTGGAAGGGAATGATCTTTTTAAATCTCACAAAAAAAATTGTAATCTTTTTATTATTTCACCTCCCAAACATATCGTGAATGTAACCCCCTTTTCAATTAATTAATTTACATCTAAAATATAAAAAAAATAATAATAAAAAAAAATTTCCAAGGAACATAAATACAATCCATTAAAGTTCAAAGTTTGTCATTATAATTTACATTCTTAAAATTTACAGAAAATACTACTACCAAATTATTTATAATTAATACAAAAGTATCTAAATCCAAAAACCCATATTCCTATAGCTCTGGAACATGTCTGCATCTGTGACTTCTAATTATTCTTCTTTATACCTGCAATCACACTCCCCTAAAATCTGGGGACAGCATTACCGGATCAGGCATTTAATTTCTCATACAATAAAACAATTTCAAACAAATACATATCATAACAATTTAATTAATTACACACATAATTAAATGCAGTATGATTTATGCAAATGCAATTTTTGACTCAAATTCATTTTTGACCCTGCTCCATGGAGACTTCCCCTTTGAGTGTTTAGTAAGCAACTGGCCTACCATTACGTACTGCAATTCAGCTATCAGCCCCTACTAAACGCAAATAAGCTAAACAGAATTAGGAGATCAGGATACCCAGGAAGGCCACCACGACCGCATCTCTGTCCAGATTACAGCCACATATGGAATTGCCAATATCCTTCTCCCCACAGACTATATAATCACAGATTATACGGTCCTGTTTAACAAATTCTACTCACCCCAAAAATCCTTTCTCAATCATTTTCATTTCACATGACTACCGTAGTATCGGTTAGTCAACAATTCATTTCTCAAAGATCAACTCAATTCTCATGACTACCACAGTCCTGGTTAGTCAACATAATTCTTTCTCGTTTGATACTTTTATAAATCCCCCAAAAAGACTCATGCTAATGAATTTTGTTCATGATCACAATCAAATAAATAATTTGTACACGTTAACATACAAGGATACAAAAATTTAAGCAATTTACATTATAACATTAGTATTTTTTAATAATTTCCGAAAATGCCCTCAATCTTTTTCCAAAATACCCAATGTGTCCCTACATGTAAAATGACCATTTTGCCCTTGGTTTTATAAAAATTTCCACATAATATCCCTTGCATTTAGGGCTGGCCGAATGGTCTACAAGCCATTCTCAACAATTCTTCCAAAGCTACAAACTCCAATTCCAACCAAAATTCAATCAAATCACAAATTCAATCAAAATTCAACAAACCAAATTTCAACCATTACAACACCTTAAAATTCAATTAAACATCATTCCAATCCATGAATTGCAATCACAAGCATCAAAAACACAAAACCCCTAAATCAATTTCAAGTTTTCATGATTCTAGGTCAAAATTTTAATCTAAGCCTACAACATGTTTTCCTCTAATTCCAAGGGTTCTAATTGAAATTAAATGCCTAGATCCTTACCTTAGACTCTTTAATTGAAGAAAAAGCCTTGAATTCCTTTCTCCCTCACTCCTTGGTCTTGTAGGAATTTTTGAGATTTTCTCCAATTCTTTCTCTACTAGCCGAATTAGCTTTGTGTTTTGGAAGTTTGGATGGTTTGGTTTCTTAATTTGGGATTAGATGATGAAGTTAAGATGAAATGAAGCCAAGAGCTGCAGCTGCTGGGTAAGGAAGCTCACGGTTCTGTTTTTGTAGGGAAATAGCTTTTTGTGACTTTTTACTTTGTTTTAAGTTTTAATACTTCTTTAAACAATTTATTAACCAAATTGAAGTTTGACTTCATGTCCAGCAGCTTCTGCACATCCAGCAGCCCCAATTGGCCAAGGGAGATCAAGTCACCAAGCCTCTTGGACAGCCAAAGGAGCTTGCTTGAGTGACTTGCCTTCCAAAAGGTCAAAAGTCAACATTTGTAGGTAATTTAATGGAATTTTCTAGAATAATTTAGGGCTGTTAATTATCTTACAAACTAATTAGAATTTGAAGAAAATAACACCACCATTGGATTCCTCACTATCAAAAACCTTGGGGTAGTGTCTTACTTGTCCCTTAATCCAAGCCTAATTAGCTTAATTTAGTGATCTTAGAAAAACCTAAGTTGTCGCTTTTTGATTGGTTAAGGTTCTAAATTAATTTTTTCTTGGTTAAACATTTTTAATAATTATTCTAAGTATATTACAATTATTAGATAATTCTATAGATATCCTATGAATTTTCTCTAAATTTTCTGTCTTAAAATTTTACTGTAATAATTTCTCAAAGTTCTAACTTTCAGAAAATCCTAACAATTCTGAATAAGCATTTTAATTCTTTATCTGTATATATTTTTAATCTATATTCTATTACCTTTCTTTTAAGTTATAAATGAGTTCAAAATTCTATACTTGAAAATTTATCCTGGACAGCTGTCTGACATAGCAGTCCAGTCAACAATTAATTTCAGCAAAAACGAAGACATTTAGAAATTCATAAAATTCTTCTGAGTAGAACTGTATTAATTTCATTAAGAAAATATGTTCATAAAGTTTTATAAAATACAGTGCATAAGTGTTCATAATGTACATATATAAATGCGTACAAATAGTAAAATAAGGATGTTACAGTGAAATTTTGATATTTCTACGACAGTTACCAATCACATTAAAAAGATAACAATCACGTCAATAGTTTCCTTGATTAGTTTTTTTATCACAACGTTTATAACAATTTGCATTATTAATGAGAGGAGATATGTATTTTAATAAAATTAAACGAGATATCCTGAAATTTTTTTAGGTGTTCTCTCATTTTATGCCAATTTGGAAGGGAATGATCTTTTTAAATCTCACAAAAAAATGTAATCTTTTTATTATTTCACCTCCCAAACATATCGTGAAATTTTGATATTTCTACGACAATTACCAATGACATTAAAAGGATAACAGTCACATTAATAGTCTCCTTTATTAGTTTTTTTATCACAACATTTATAATCATAACCATTATTAATGAGAGGAGACATGTATTTTTAATAAAATTAAACGACATTCCCTCAAATTTTTTTTAGGTATTCTCTCATTTTATGCCAATTTGGATGGGAATGATCTTTTTAGATCTCACAAAAAAAAATATATAATCTTTTTATTGTTTCACCTCCCAAACATATCTTGAAATTTTGACATTTCTATGACAATTACCAATGACATTAAAAAGATAACAATCACATTAATAGTTGCCTTTATTAGTTTTTTTATCACAACGTTTATAATAATTTACATTTTTAATGAGAGGAAATATGTATTTTTAATAAAATTAAACGAGATATGTTGAAATTTTTTTAGGTGTTCTCTCATTTTATGCCAATTTGGAAGGGAATGATCTTTTTAAATCTCACAAAAAAAATTGTAATCTTTTTATTATTTCACCTCCCAAACATATCGTGAAATTTTGATATTTCTACGACAATTACAAATGACATTAAAAGGATAACAATCACATTAATAGTCTCCTTTATTAGTTTTTTTATCACAACATTTATAATAGTAACCATTTTTAATGAGAGGAGACATGTATTTTTAATAAAATTAAACGACATTTCCTCAAATTTTTTTAGGTATTCTCTCATTTTATGCCAATTTGGATGGGAATGATCTTTTTAGATCTCACAAAAAAAATATATAGAATCTTTTTATTGCTTCACCTCCCAAACATATCTTGAAATTTTGATATTTCTATGACAATTACCAATGACATTAAAAAGATAACAATCAGATTAAAAGTTGCCTTTATTAGTTTTTTTATCACAACGTTTATAATAATTTTCATTTTTAATGAGAGGAAATATGTATTTTTAATAAAATTAAACGAGATATGTTGAAATTTTTTTAGGTGTTCTCTCATTTTATGCCAATTTGGAAGGGAATGATCTTTTTATATCTCACAAAAAAAATTATAATCTTTTTATTATTTCACCTCCCAAACATATCGTGAAATTTTGATATTTCTACGACAGTTACAAATCACATTAAAAAGATAACAATCACATTAATAGTTTCCTTGATTAGTTTTTTTATCACAACGTTTATAACAATTTGCATTATTAATGAGAGGAGATATGTATTTTTAATAAAATTAAACGAGATATCCTGAAATTTTTTTAGGTGTTCTCTCATTTTATGCCAATGTCGAAGGGAATGATCTTTTTAAATCTCACAAACAAAATTGTAGTCTTTTTATTATTTCACCTCCCAAACATATCGTGAAATTTTGATATTTCTACGACAGTTGCCAATCACATTAAAAAGATAACAATCACATTAATAGTTTCCTTGATTAGTTTTTTTATCACAACGTTTATAACAATTTGCATTATTAATGAGAGGAGATATGTATTTTTAATAAAATTAAACGAGATATCCTGAAATTTTTTTAGGTGTTCTCTCATTTTATGCCAATTTGGAAGGGAATGATCTTTTTAAATCTCACAAAAAAATTGTAATCTTTTTATTATTTCACCTCCCAAACATATCGTGAAATTTTGATATTTCTACGACAGTTACCAATCACATTAAAAAGATAACAATCACATTAATAGTTTCCTTGATTATTTTTTTATCACAATGTTTATAACAATTTGCATTATTAATGAGAGGAGATATGTATTTTTAATAAAATTAAACGAGATATCCTGAAATTTTTTAGGTGTTCTCTCATTTTATGCCAATTTGGTAGGGAATGATCTTTTTAAATCTTACATAAAAATGTAATCTTTTTATTATTTCACCTCCCAAACATATCGTGAAATTTTGATATTTCTACGACAATTACTAATGACATTAAAAAGATAACAATCACATTAATAGTCTCCTTTATTAGTTTTTTTATCACAACATTTATAATAATAACCATTATTAATGAGAGGAGACATGTATTTTTAATAAAATTAAACGACATTCCCTCAAATTTTTTTAGGTATTCTCTCATTTTATGCCAATTTGGATGGGAATGATCTTTTTAGATCTCACAAAAAAAAATATATAATCTTTTTATTGTTTCACCTCCCAAACATATCTTGAAATTTTGACATTTCTATGACAATTACCAATGACATTAAAAAGATAACAATCACAATAATAGTTGCCTTTATTAGTTTTTTTATCACAACGTTTATAATAATTTCCATTTTTAATGAGAGGAAATATGTATTTTTAATAAAATTAAACGAGATATGTTGAAATTTTTTTAGGTGTTCTCTTATTTTATGCCAATTTGGAAGGGAATGATCTTTTTAAATCTCACAAAAAAAATTGTAATCTTTTTATTATTTCACCTCCCAAACATATCGTGAATTTTTTATATTTCTACGACAATTACCAATCACATTAATAGTCTCCTTTATTAGTTTTTTTATCACAACATTTATAATAATAACCATTATTAATCAGAGGAGACATGTATTTTTAATAAAATTAAACGACATATCCTCAACTTTATTTAGGTCTTCTCTCATTTTATGCCAATTTGGATGGGAATGTTCTTTTTAGATCTCACAAAAAAAAAATCATCTTTTTATTGTTTCACCTCCCAAACATGTCTTGAAATTTTGATATTTCTATGACAATTACCAATCACATTAAAAAGATAACAATCATATTAATAGTTTTCCTTATTAGTTTTTTTTATCACAACATTTATAATAATTTCCATTATTAATGAGAGGAGCTATGTATTTTTAATAAAATTAAACGAGATATCCTGAAATTTTTTTAGGTGTTCTCTCATTTTATGCCAATTTGGAAGGGAATGATCTTTTTAAATCTCACAAAAAAAATGTAATCTTTTTATTATTTCACCTCCCAAACATATCGTGAAATTTTGTTATTTCTACCACAATTACCAATCACATTAAAAAGATAACAGTCACATTAATAGTCTCCTTTATTCATTTTTTTTATCACAACATCTACAATAATAACCATTATTAATGAGCGGAGACATGTATTTTTAATAAAATTAAACGACATATTGTAACATCCCGAAAATTACAACCCAATACATATGAACGTGAGAGATTTAACTAGAAAATTTTCTTGTTGGGGAGAATTGTAACACTGTGATTTTTTGTAACGTATATTAAGGGTTTGATAAATACCATAAAAGGAAATTAAATTTAAATTTATAGTGTTATTGTGAGATTTTTGGAATATTTACGTAAGTTCCGTAAGTTGACGGAAAAAAAAAGGAAAGGGGGGTGTCCTTGGAGGAAGGGTGGCTGCAAATAGTAAAATATCAAATTTTATCTATAAATATACGTGAAAGAATTTGCTTCTTTCTCTCATTTTCTGGTTCATGGCACCGGCACCGAAGCTCTCCTTCTTCTCTCTAAAATTTTGCACTCTTTCTAAGATTTAAGTATTCTAATCAAAGTTTTCACCGATTAAATTCGGATATGTTATAGAGGAGTTCAAGAGCTTCAAAACCTACCGATTGGATTTTGATTTCGTTAAGGTATGGAGGGATTTTCTTCTTCCCTAAGCTATTTCTCTATTTTCAGTTAAGTGTAGTTGGGAGTTAGGGGGCTCAACTACATACAACATGTCTGCCCCTCTTGTTGTTTGTGTTGTGTTTGAGTATTTGTGATTCTACTGGCAGTGGCTGTGTGAGTGTGTATGGATTGATTATTTTTGTTTTTGACTCTCTAAATTACTTGGGAAGTCTCCTAAAACAAAGGAGATCATGCACAAATTTTATTAAAATTGTATGACAAGGTTTTCAATGTGAAATTCATCCTAACAATAAAAGTGGCAGTGGCTGTTGGTTCGTCCAGCTCTGGACAGTCCCCACTGTTTTGCGATTTTTGGGAGATCTAACCGTTTGTTTTTCACGAAATTTGTTTTGAATCAAAATAGACACAAACAGGAACAACTTTTATTTTGACACCATGGACATAAAACGTCTTTTTGAAGTTCATCCGTGGCTTTCAAAATGACTGTTCTGTTTTCAAGTTTCCCTGGAACATGTCTCTGTTTTTCTCAAATTCCCAGTTGTGTGATTAATGGTTATTTTTCGTTTTTGAACCATTCAAAACTAGACAAAACAAGATTTTTAACCATATAAATTACAAAAATTATCATATCCAATTTCTAAATTAACTTTTAAAAAGAAACAGGGCAAGGGGTTTTGAGCTCTGTTTTGAGTCTAAAACTTAGGCTGTTAGAAACAAATTTACTGGGAACAATAGGGAAAGAATTTGGGGGCAAGGGTTATCTTTTTAGAAAGATAAAGATGTTACCTTTCTACTGTAAAAAGTTCAACTCAAAACAAGTTTGGTAAATGGGAGAAATTTACATTTCTTTGAGCTATGTTCAGTGAGCACTCAAAATTCAGGGCTGCTGACTTAGAAAATTTTTATAAAATTTTCTGGATGTTGATTTTAGAAGTGGGATACCTTTCTATAAAATATATTTCAAGAGCTTCGATTTGATATAAAAAGTTTTAAATTCCGAGATCATTTGCTTGTATCAGTGAGAGCTCATAAATCCTAAAATTTGAAGACAAAGGAGAAAGGGAGAAAAGGGATTCAAAGGTTTCTCTATCAAACTAAGGATTCTAGGTAAGGATCAAGGCATTTAATTTCATTTTTAGACCATTTGGAATGTAGAAAAATATGTTGTTAAGTTTAGATTCAATATTTGATCAAGAACTATGAAAAGATGAAATTGATTTTGAGTTTTTATATAATTGATATTAGAAGCTTGAAATAATTGTTTGGAACTATGTTTGATTGATTGGATGATGTGTTGTGATGGATTGAAATTGATTGGTTGGTTTGTTGTTGGATTGAAATTGCTTGATTTGGCTTGATTGTGTTGTGAATGATGTTGAAAATTGTTGAATGTTTATATTTTTGTAGGTGATTGTTTAAAATTACTTATTTAATTGTGATTATTAACATATTGCATATGCATGAGTCTTTTTGGGGGATTTATAAATATTCAAGTGAAAAATAATTGATGTTGGCTAACCGGGATTGCGGTAGCCATGAGAATGAAAAAGAAAAAAAACAAAAGAAAAGAAAAGAAAAGAAAGAATAAATGTTGACTAACCGGGACTGCGGTAGTCATGAGAAACGAGTTGATATATGAGAAATGATTTTGTTGACTAACCGAGACTGCGGTAGTCATGTGAAATGAATATGATTTGAGAATTGAATCTTTGGGGTGAGCAGAATAAGTTAGACAGGGCTGTATAGTCTGTGATTATATAGTCTGTGGGGTGAAGGATATTGACAATTCCATATGTGGCTGTAATCTGGACAGAGATGCGGTCGTGGTGGCCTTCCGGGTATCCTGATCTCCTAATTCTATTTAGTTTATTCGCGTTTATTAGGGGCTGATAGCTGAATTGCAGTGCGTAATGGTAGGCCAGTTACTTACTAAACACTCAAAGGGGAAGTCTCCATGGAGCAGGGTCAAAAATGATTTTGAGTCAAAACTACATTTGCATAAATCATACTGCATTTGCTTATGTATGTGATTGATTAATTATTATATGAAATGTACATGGTTGATATGGATTCTAATTGTATGAGAAATTAAATGCCTGATCCGGTAATGCTATCCCCAAATTCTAGGGGAGTGTGATTGCAGGTATTTAGAAGATTAATTAGAAGTCACAGATGCAGACATGTTCCAGAGCTATAGGAATGGGTGTTTTTGGCTTTAGATACTTTTGTATTAATTAAAAAAAAAATTGGTAGTAGTATTTTTCTGTAAATTTTAATAATGTAAATTATAATGATAAACTTTAAATTTTAATGGAATGTATTTATTTTAATGGTAAATTCTTTTTATGGATTTTAGATGGAAATTAATTAATTAGAAGGGGGGTTACACATATCCTCAAAATTTTTTAGGTATTCTCTCATTTTATGCCAATTTGGATGGGAATGATCTTTTTAGATCTCACAATATATATATATATATATATATATATATATATATATATATATATATATATATATATATATAATCTTTTTATTGTTTCACCTCCCAAACATGTCTTGAAATTTTGATATTTCTATGACAATTACCAATCACATTAAAAAGATAACAATCACATTAATAGTTTTCCTTATTAGTTTTTTTATCACAACATTTATAATAATTTCCATTATTAATGAGAGGAGCTATGTATTTTTAATAAAATTAAATGAGATATCCTGAAATTTTTTTAGGTGTTCTCTCATTTTATGCCAATTTGGAAGGGAATGATCTTTTTAAATCTCACAAAAAAAATGTAATCTTTTTATTATTTCACCTCCCAAACATATCGTGAAATTTTGTTATTTCTACGACAATTACCAATCACATTAAAAAGATAACAGTCACATTAATAGTCTCCTTTATTCATTTTTTTTTATCACAACATCTATAATAATAACCATTATTAATGAGCGGAGACATGTATTTTTAATAAAATTAAACGACATATCCTCAAAAATTTTTAGGTCTTCTCTCATTTTATGCCAATTTAGATGGGAATGATCTTTTTAGATCTCACAAAATATATATATATATATATATATATATATATATATATATATATATAATCTTTTTATTGTTTAACCTCCCAAACATGTCTTGAAATTTTGATATTTCTATGACAATTACCAATCACATTAAAAAGATAGCAATCACATTAATAGTTTCCTTTATTAGTTTTTTTATCACAACGTTTATAATAATTTCCATTAGTAATGAGAGGAGATATGTATTTTTAATAAATTTAAATGAGATATCCTGAAATTTTTTTAGGTGTTCTCTCATTTTATGCCAATTTGGAAGGGAATGATCTTTTTAAATCTCACAAAAAAAATGTAATCTTTTTATTATTTCACCTCCCAAACATATCGTGAAATTTTGTTATTTCTACGACAATTACCAATCACATTAAAAAGATAACAGTCACATTAATAGTCTCCTTTATTCATTTTTTTTTATCACAACATCTATAATAATAACCATTATTAATGAGCGGAGACATGTATTTTTAATAAAATTAAACGACATATCCTAAAAAATTTTTAGGTCTTCTCTCATTTTATGCCAATTTGGATGGGAATGATCTTTTTAGATCTCACAAAATATATATATATATATATATATATATATATATATATATATATATATTATCTTTTTATTGTTTCACCTCCCAAACATGTCTTGAAATTTTGATATTTCTATGACAATTACCAATCACATTAAAAAGATAACAATCACATTAATAGTTTCCTTTATTAGTTTTTTTATCACAAAGTTTATAATAATTTCCATTAGTAATGAGAGGAGATATGTATTTTTAATAAATTTAAACGAGATATCCTGAAATTTTTTTAGGTGTTCTCTCATTTTATGCCAATTTGGAAGGGAATGATCTCTTTAAATCTCACAAAAAAAATTGTAATCTTTTTATTATTTCACCTCCAAAACATATCGTGAAATTTTGATATTTCTACGATAATTACCAATCACATTAAAAAGATAACAGTCACATTAGTAGTCTCCTTTATTAATTTTTTTATCACAACGTTTATAATAATTTCCATTACTAACGAGAGGAGATAAGTATTTTTAATAAAATTAAATGAGATTTCCTGAAATTTTTTTAGGTCTTCTCTCATTTTATGCCAATTTGGAAGGGAATGATCTTTTTGGATCTCACAAAAAAATATTATAATCTTGTTATTATTTCACCTCCGAAACATACCATGAAACTTTGATATTTCTACGACAATTACAAATCACACTAAAAAGATAACAATCACATTAATAGTTTCCTTTATTAGTTTTTTTATCACAACGTTTATAATAATTTCCATTATTAATGAGAGGAGATATGTATTTTTAATAAAATTAAACGAGATATCCTGAAATTTTCTTAGGTCTTCTCTCATTTTATACCAATTTGGAAGGGAATGATCTTTTTAGATCTCACAAAAAAAAATTATAATTTTTTTATTGTTTCACCTCCCAAACATATTGTGAAACTTTGATATTTCTACGACAATTACAAATCACATTAATAGTTTACTTTATTAGTCTGTTTTTATCACAACGTTTATAATAATTTCCATTATTAGTGAGAGGAGATATGTATTTTTTATAAAATTAAACGAGATATCCCGAAATTTTTTTAGGTCTTCTGTCATTTTATGCCAATTTGGAAGGGAATGATCTTTTTAGATCTCACAAAACAAATTATAATCCTTTTATTGTTTCACCTCCAAAACATATCGTGAAATTTTCATATTTCTACGACAATTACCACTCTTATTAAAAAGATAACAATCACATTAATACTTTCCTTTATTTGTTTTTTTTGTCAAAACGTTTATAATAATTTCCATTATTAAGGAGAGGAGATATGTATTTTTAATAAAATTAAACGAGATATTATGAAAAATTTTGAGGTCTTCTCTCATTTTATGCCAATTTGGAATGGAATGATCTTTTTGGATCTCACAAAAAAAAATTACAATCTTGTTATTATTTCACCTCCGAAACATACCGTGAAACTTTGATATTTCTACGACAATTACAAATCACATTAAAAAGATAACAATCACATTAATAGTTTCTTTATTAGTTTTTTTATCATAACGTTTATAATAATTTCCATTATTAAGGAGAGGAGTTATGTATTTTTAATAAAATTAACCGAGATATCCTGAAATTTTCTTAGGTCTTCTCTCATTTTATGCCAATTTGGAAGGGAATGATCTTTTTAGATCACACAAAAAAAATTATAATATTTTTATTGTTTCACCTCCCAATCATTTCGTGAAACTTTGATATTTCTACGACAATTACAAATCACATTAAAAAGATAACAATCACATTAATAGTTTCCTTTATTTGTTTTTTTATCACAATGTTTATAATAATTTCCATTATTAATGAGAGGAGATATGAGTTTTAATAAAATTAAACGAGATATCCTGAAATTTTTTTAGGTCTTCTCTCATTTTATGCCAATTGGGAAGGGAATGATCTTTTTAAATCTCACAAAAAAAAATTATAATCCTTTTATTATTTCACCTCTCAAACATATCGCAAAATTTTGATATTTCTTCGATAAATTACCAATCACATTAATAGTTTACTTTATTAGTTTATTTTTATCACAACATTTATAATAATTTCCATTATTAATGAGAGGAGATATGTATTTTTTATAAAATTAAACGAGATATCCCGAAATTCTTTTAGGTCTTCTGTCATTTTATGCCAATTTGGAAGGGAATGATCTTTTTAGATCTCACAAAACAAATTATAATCTTTTTATTGTTTCACCTCCAAAACATATCGTGAAATTTTCATATTTCTACGACAATTACCAATCTTTATAAAAAGATAACAATCACATTAATAGTTTTCTTTATTAGTTTTTTTTATCACAACGTTTATAATAATTTCCATTATTAATGAGAGGAGATATGTATTTTTAATAAAACTAAACGAGATATTATGAAAAAATTTTAGGTGTTCTCTCATTTTATGCCTATTTGGAAGGGAATGATCATTTTAGATCTCACAAAAAAAATTATAATCTTTTTATTGTTTCACTTCCAAAACATATCGTGAAATTTTGATATTTCTACAACAATTACCAATCACATTAAAAAGATAACAATCACATTAATAGTTTCCTTTATTAGTTATTTTATCACGACGTTTATAATAATTTCCATTATTAATGAGAGGAGATATGTATTTTTAATAAAATTAAACGAGATATCCTGAAATTTTTTTAGGTCTTCTCTAATTTTATGCCAATTTGGAAGGGAATGATCTTTGTGGATCTCACAAAAAAAAAATTATAATCTTTTTATTGTTTCACCTTCCAAACATATCGTGAAATTTTGATATTTCAACGACAATTACCAATCACATTAAAAAGATAACAATCACATTAATAGTTTCCTTTATTAGTTTTTTTATCACAACGTTTATAATAATTTCCATTATTAATGAGAGGAGATACGTATTTTTAATAAAATTAAACGAGATATCCTGAAATTTTTTTAGGTCTTCTCTCATTTTATGCCAATTTGGAAGGGAATAATCTTTTTTGATATCACAAAACAAATTATAATCTTTTTATTATTTCACCTCCGAAACATATCGTGAAACTTTGATATTTCTATAACAATTACAAATCATAATAAAAAGATAACAATAACGTTAATAGTTTCCTTTATTAGTTTTTTTATGACAATGTTTACAATAATTTCCATTATTAATGAGAGGAGATATGTATTTTTAATAAAATTAAACGAGATATTATGAAATTTTTTTAGGTCTTGTCTCATTTTATGCAAATTTGGAATGGAATGATCTCTTTGGATCTCACAAAAAAAATTATAATCTTTTTATTGTTTCACCTCCGAAACATATCGCGAAATTTCGATATTTCTACGAGAATTACCAATCACATTAAAAAGATAACAATCACATTAATAGTTTCCTTGATTAGTTTTGTTATCATAACGTTTATAATAATTTCCATTATTAATGAGAGGAGATATGTATTTTTAATAAAACTGAACGAGATATCCTGAAATTTTTTTAGGTCTTGTCTCATTTTATGCCAATTTGGAAGGGAATGATCTTTTTGTATCTCACAAAAAAAAATTATAATCTTTTTATTATTTCAGCTCCGAAACATATCGTGAAACTTTGATATTTCTACGACAATTACAAATCACATTAAAAAGATAACAATCATATTAATGGTTTCCTTTATTAGTTTTTTTTATCACAACGTTTATAATAATTTCCATTATTAATGAGAGGAGATATGTATTTTTAATAAAATTAAACGAGATATCCTGAAATTTTTTTAGGTCTTCTCTCATTTTATGCCAATTGGGAAGGGAATGATCTTTTTTGGTCTCACAAAAAAAAATTATAATCCTTTTATTATTTCACCTCTCAAACATATCGCAAAATTTTGATATTTCTTCGATAAATTACCAATCACATTAATAGTTTACTTTATTAGTTTATTTTTATCACAACATTTATAATAATTTCCATTATTAATGAGAGGAGATATGTATTTTTTATAAAATTAAACGAGATATCCCGAAATTCTTTTAGGTCTTCTGTCATTTTATGCCAATTTGGAAGGGAATGATCTTTTTAGATCTCACAAAACAAATTATAATCTTTTTATTGTTTCACCTCCAAAACATATCGTGAAATTTTCATATTTCTACGACAATTACCAATCTTTATAAAAAGATAACAATCACATTAATAGTTTCCTTTATTAGTTTTTTTTATCACAACGTTTATAATAATTTCCATTATTAATGAGAGGAGATATGTATTTTTAATAAAACTGAACGAGATATCCTGAAATTTTTTTAGGTCTTGTCTCATTTTATGCCAATTTGGAAGGGAATGATCTTTTTGTATCTCACAAAAAAAAATTATAATCTTTTTATTATTTCAGCTCCGAAACATATCGTGAAACTTTGATATTTCTACGACAATTACAAATCACATTAAAAAGATAACAATCATATTAATAGTTTCCTTTATTTGTTTTTTTTATCACAACGTTTATAATAATTTCCATTATTAATGAGAGGAGATATGTATTTTTAATAAAATTAAACGAGATATCCTGAAATTTTTTTAGGTCTTCTCTCATTTTATGCCAATTTGGAAGGGAATGATCTTTTTGGATCTCACAAAAAAAATTATAATCTTTTTATTATTTCACCTCCGAAACATATTGTAACGACCCATCTTCGTTACAGATTTGTTATACTAAAGATTTTATTTCATTAAATTTTAAAAACTCTCTAATTAGTTTATTGATAAAATATTGGATAATTTTTTTCCGCGATTCCCAAAATCGACAGATAAAATTTAAAGCTTAATTTATAAATATATTTTATACAAAACTTAACTAAATAAAACTATGTGTACATACATTTTTTCACATGATAAATACATAATACCCCTAACTGGTTCATTTTATACATAAGACCAAACAAAGAAATAGAAAGAAATGATAATGTCTTCAATCCTTCGTACGCTTTATCCACAAACTCTCCAAGAGAAAGATCCACCTAAAAACCATCTGCTCCCCCGAACACGATGTCCGAGATCATCACAGGCACGAACCACATGTGCAAACATTGCAAGGGTAAGCTTACCAAACAAAACTATACATATAAGAAAATAAGTGAATTTCCAATTATTAAGGAAAAGGACGAAAAACTAGATTTTGTATACTTCAAAATACTATACATAATAACTGAAAATGTTATACAAAACTTAGTTCATAAACATATTTATAACATGAATCATCAACAAGATCAACCACATACACCATCACCACTCATCACAATGAGTCATAACATCATAAGTCATATAATTAAAACAATTGCAGTATGATTTATGCAAATGCAGTTTTGACTCAAAATCATTTTGACCTTGCTCCATAGAGACTTCCCCTTTGAGTGTTTAGTAAGTAACTGGCCTACCATTACGCACTGCAATTCAGCTATCAGTCCCTACTAAACGCAAATAAACTAGACAGAATTAGGAGATCAGGATACCCAGGAAGGCCACCACGACCGCAACTCAGTCTAGTTTCCAGCCACATGTGGAATTGCCAATATCCTTCACCCCACAGACTATATAATCACAGACTATACAGTCCTGTCTAACTTACTCTGCTCACCCCAAAGATTCAATTCCCATCTGTCAAATCATTTCTCATGACTACCGCAGTCCCGGTTAGTCAACATCATTGATCTTTTAACATTCATGGCTACCACTGTCCTGGTTAGCCAACATTTATTCTTTCTTTACTTTCTTTTCTTTTCTTTTCTTCTTTTTCATTTCCATGGCTACCGCAGTCCCGGTTAGCCAACATCAATTATTTTTCACTTGAATCTTTGTAAACCCCCCCCCCCCCCCCCCAAAAGACTCATGCATATGCAATATGTTAATAATCACAATTAAATAAGTAATTTTAAACAATCACCTACAAAAATATAAACATTCAACAATTTCCAACATCATTCACAACACAATCAAGCCAAATCAAGCAATTTCAATCCAACAATAAACCAACCAATCAATTTCAATCCATCACAACACATCATCCAATCAATCAAACATGATTCCAAACAATTATTTCAAGCTTCTAATATCAATTATGTAAATCAATTTCATCTTTTTATGGCTCTTGATCAAATCTTGAATCTAAACCTAACAACATGTTTTTCTACACTCCAAATGGTCTAAAATGAAATTAAATGCCATTCTAATAATTGTATCATATTAACCAAATTGACCAAATAAAGTCGATTTCTCTTTGGCAGTACCGAATGTGAGCTCTCACTGATTATAGCAAATGACCTTGGAATTAAAAACTTTTTATATCAAATCGAAGCTCTTGAAATCTATTTTACATAAAGGTATCTCACTTATAAAATCAACATCTATAAAATTTTATAAAAATTTCCAAAGTCAGCGGCCCTGAATTTTTGAGTGCTCACTGAACATAGCTCAAAGAAATGTAAATTTCTCCCACTTTCCAAACTTTTTTTGAGCTGGACTTTTTACAGTAAAAAGGTAACATCTTAATATTTCTAAAAAGTTAATCCTTACCCCCAAATTCTTTCCCTAATGTTCCCAGTAAATTTATTTCTAACATCCTAAGTTTCAGACTCAAAACAGAGCCCAAAACCCTTGCCCTGTTTCTTTTCAAAAGGTTAATTTAGAAATTGGACATGATAATTTTTGTAATTTATATGGTTAAAAACCTTGTTTTGCCTAGTTTTTAATGGTACAAAAACGAAAAATAAACATTAAGTACACAAATAGGAATTTGAGAAAAACTGAGACATGTTCCAGGGAAAACTCGAAAACAGAACAAACATTTTGAGAGCCATGGATGAACTCCGAGATGAAATTTTATCTCCAAGGTGTCAAAATTAAAGTTGTTCCATTTCGTGTCTATTTTCATTCAAAACAAATTTCGTATAAAACCAACGGTTAGATCTTCCAAAACTCACAAAATCGTGGGGGCTGTCCAGGGTTGGACGAACCAACAGCCACTGCCACTTTTATTGTTAGGGTGAATATCACATTGAAAACCTTGCCAAACAATTTTAATAAAATTTGGGCATGGTCTCCTTTGTTTTAGGAGCCTTTCCAAGTAATTTAGAGAGTCAAAAACAAAAATAATAAATTCATACACACTCACACAGCCACTGCCAGAAAAATCACAAATACTCAAACACAACACAAACAACAAGAGGGGCAGACATGTTGTATGTGGTTGAGCCCCCTAGCTCTCAACCACACTTAAACTGAAAATAGAGAAACTTCCCTTACCTTTCGGGTTTAGCTCCAGCCACGTACAGAGAGGAAGAGATGAAGAGGAAAAAGAAATTTGATCGGGATGGTGAAGAGATGATACTTTAGCTTGAATACAAAACTTAAAGCAACAAATAAAAATGGCTTCTTTTCCCTTTGAGTGCCGCGACCAAGCTTGCAAGGGAGGAGAGAGAACAGAGCACCGGGAGGAAGAAAGGAAGAATGAAGCAAATTGGAAGAATCGTGAAGCTTTTAACGTTGTGGATTGGGATAATTTTGCAATTTTGCTACTTGTACCCCCCATCCTCTAAGGACAGCTCCTTTTTTTTTTTTTTTTTTACAACTTTCGAAACTCACGTAAAAATTTCAAAAATCTCACAATAACACTATATGTTTAAATTAAATTTCTTTTTATGGTATTTATCAAGCACTTAATATACGTTACGAAAAATCACAGCGTTACACATATCGTGAAACTTTGATATTTCTACGATAATTACAAATCACATGGAAAAGATAACAATAACGTTAATAGTTTCCTTTATTAGTTTTTTTTATCACAACGTTTACAATAATTTCCATTATTAATGAGAGGAGATATGTATTTTTAATAAAATTAAACGAGATATTATGAAATTTTTTTATGTCTTGTCTCATTTTATGCCAATTTGGAATGGAATGATCTCTTTGGATCTCACAAAAAAAAATTATAATCTTTTTATTGTTTCACCTCCGAAACATATCGCGAAATTTCGATATTTCTACGAGAATTAGCAATCACATTAAAAAGATAACAATCACATTAACAGTTTCCTTTATTAGTTTTTTTATCACGACGTTTATAATAATTTCCATTATTAATGAGAGGAGATATGTATTTTTAATAAAATTAAACGAGATATTATGAAATTTTTTTAGGTCTTGTCTCATTTTATGCCAATTTGGAAGGGAATGATCATTTTAGCTCTAACAAAAAAAATTATAATCTTTTTATTGTTTAACCTCCGAAACATATCGTGAAATTTTGATATTTCTACGACAATTACCCATTACATTAAAAAGATAACAATCACATTAATAGTTTCCTTTATTAGTTTCTTTATCACAACGTTTATAATAATGTCCATTATTAATGAGAGGAGATATGTATTTTAAATAAAATTAAATGAGATATTATGAAATTTTTTTAGGTCTTCTCTGATTTTATGCCAATTTGGAATGGAATGATCTTTTTGGATCTCACAAAGAAAATTATAATCTTTTTATTATTTTACCTCCCAAACATATCGTGAAATTTTGATATTTCTACGACAAATACAAATCACATTAAAAAGATAACAACCACATTAACAGTTTCCTTTATTAGTTTTTTTATCACAACGTTCATAATAATTTCTATTATTAATGAGAGGAGATATGTATTTTTAATAAAATTAAACGAGATATCCTGAAATTTTTTTAGGTCTTCTCTCATTCTATGCTAATTTGGAAGGGAATGATCTTTTTGGATCTCACAAAACAAATTATAATCTTTTTATTATTTCACGTCTAAAACATATCGTGAAACTTTGATATTTCTATGACAATTACCAATAACATTAAAAAGATAACAATCACATTAACAGTTTCCTTTATTAGTTTTTTTTCTCACAATGTTTATAATAATTTCCATTATTAATGAGAGGAGATATGTATTTTAAATAAAATTAAATGAGATATTATGAAATTTTTTTAGGTCTTCTCTCATTTTAGGCCAATTAGGAAGGGAATGATCTTTTTATATCTCACAAAAAAAATTATAATCTTTTTATTGTTTCACCTCCAAAACATATCGTGAAATTTTGATATTTTTACGACAATTACCAATCACATTAAAAAGATAACAATCACATTAATAGTTTCAATTATTAGTTTTTTTTATCACAATGTTTATAATAATTTCCATTATTAATGAGAGGAGATATGTATTTTTAATAAAATTAAACGAGATATCCTGAAATTTTTTTAGGTCTTCTCTCATTTTATGCCAATTTGGAAGGGAATGATCTTTTTAGCTCTAACAAAAAAAATTATAATCTGTTTATTATTTCACCTCCGAAACATATCGTGAAACTTTGATATTTCTACGACAATTACAAATCACATTAAAAAGATAACAATAAAGTTAATAGTTTCCTTTATTAGTTTTTTTATCACAACGTTTACAATAATTTCCATTATTAATGTGAGGAGATATGTATTTTTAATAAAATTAAACGAGATATTATGAAGTTTTTTTAGGTCTTGTCTCATTTTATGCCAATTTGGAAGGGAATGATCATTTTAGATCTCCCAAAAAAAATTATAATCTTTTCATGATCATTTTATGCCAATTTAGAGAAGAAGTGATCACCTGGGATATTTTCAAGACCCTGTTTCTTGAGAAATATTTTCCAGAGACTGTTAGACAGGCTAAAGAGGAAGAATTTATTAGTTTAACTCAAGGGAGTATGACTGTTCCTGAGTATACCGCTAAGTTTGAATCTCTGGCAAAATATTCCAAATATTTACAAATTTCTGGGGATGAGCAATGGAAATGCAAAAGGTATGAAAATGGATTGAGATATGAACTTAAGGAAGCAATAGTTCCATTGAGGATTTCTGTGTTTCCTGAATTAATGGATCAATGCAAAGTAATAGAAGATATGAAAAGGGAGCAAAGATCCAAGATAGCTGGATATGAAGGTACAGGTAAATTAGGAAGAATAGGTTCTATACAGAAAAGGAAAAATATTCAACCACAGAAACCATATAGTAGGCCCCCACAGTGGCATTCTAGAGGAGGAGGAAGTACAGTTAGATTTAGACCTATAGGAGGAGTAAGTGGAGCTGGGAATTCTCAAAAATCCCATTTAGCAATTAGATGTTGGAGATGTGGAAAGGGACATTCGGCAAAGGATTGTATTCTATCTGGTCCAGTTTGCTTTGAATGTGGAAAACCAGGTCATATATCTAAAGAATGTCGTTCATCTAGAAAGAATCGGACTGGAATAGTTTTACCTTGAGTGGTGCTGATGCTCTTAGTCTGAAGATCTGATATAGGACAAGGACAAATGTAAGATAAATCCTTGACCGTGTTGTTTGATTTAGGTGCTAACACAATCATTAGACATTGTGTATTAAGAATCTGAGTTTAGTTGTGTTACCTTTGCCCTAACCTTTGCTTATTTTGTACCTATATCTAAACCAATACTAACCTGTAACATAGGTTTGAATTGTGTGATAAATATTAGAGATATACTCTTGTTGTAAACTTGGTTGTTTACCTTAAAGTGACTTTGATGTAATATTAGGATATGATTAGATATTCTGATAGATGGTGCTTTTAAAACTTTAATTTTTCCTGAACCTGATGTTTCTAGACTTAAGCCTATCAAACCTAGAGAAATATCATTTAAAAGTGAAATTCAAAAATACATGTTATCATCTCTTGGAACTAATGAAGATAAAATTAAAACAGACTCTGTGCCAGTTGTAAATGAATATCCTGAAATTTTTCCTGATGATGTGTCTGGCTTACCTCCTGAAAGAGAAATAGAATTTAGTATAGATTGGATGCCTGGTACTAGATCAATTTCTATGCAACCATATAGGATGTCACCATTGGAATTAACTGAGTTAAAGAAACAATTGGAAGAATTATTAGAAAAATAGTTTGTAATGCCTAGTGTGTCCCTATGGTGAGCCCCAGTATTATTAGTTAAAAAGAAAGATGGAGGATCTAAGTTATGTATAGATTATAGACAATTAAATAAAGTAACTATAAAGAATAAATATCCTTGATCTAGAATAGATGATATATTAATATATTCTAAAAATAAAGAAGAACATGAAAATCATCTTAGAATAATATTAGAAATTTTAAAAGATAGAAAATTATATGCTAAATTGTCTAAGTGTGAATTTTGGTTGGAGGAAGTGAAAATTTTAGGACATGTAATTTCTAAAGATGGAATAAGTGTAGATTTTTCTAAGGTAGAAGCGGTTTTTGGAATGGGACAGACCTAAAATAGTAACTAAAATTAGGAGTTTCTTAGGATTTGATGGATATTATAGAAGATTGATTGAAGGATTTTCTAAGATAGCTGGACCCTTAATAAAATTTTATTTGGAGTGAGAGTTGTGAAAAAAAAAAATTCCAAGAATTGAAACATAAATTGGCTACCTCACTAGTTTTAGTTTTACCTGACCCAAATGAATCCTATGAGGTATACTGTGATGTTTCATCTCCAGGGTTAGGATGTGTGTTGATGTAAAATAGGAAAGTGGTAGCTTATGCATCTAGGTAGTTGAAATCACATGGGAGAAATATTTACTCATGATTTGAAGTTAGCAGCTATAGTTTTTGTTTTGAAGAATTGGGGACATTATGTATATGGTATCAGAATGATGAAACTTTATTGATAGGACCAAACATCATCCAGCAAGCAATGAAGAAAGTAAAATTTATTCAGGAGAAAAATGAAAACTGCACAAAGCATATAGAAAAGTTATGTAGATAAAAGAAGAAAACCCTTAGAATTTCAAGAAAGTGAACATGTCTTTTTGAAAGTCACACCAATAACTGGGGTTGGCAAAGCAATAAAGTCTAAGAAACTAACTCCTAAATTTATTGGACCTTAGCAAATTCTCAGAAAAATTGGACCTATGGCCTATCAAATAGCCTTACCACCCTTTTTGTCAAATCTCCATGATGTGTTTCATGTGTCACAACTAAGACAGTACATCTTAGATCCTTCATATGTCATTGAACCTGATCAAATATAGGTAAAGGAAAACCTAACATTTGAAACAAAGCCTGTTAAGATTGAGGACAGAAGGATTAAGTACCTGAGAGGTAAAGAAATTCCTCTGGTTAAGGTTATTTGGGATGATATCAGAGGTGATGCTACATGGGAGTTAGAGGAGAAAATGAGAGAAGCATATCCTCATTTGTTTGTATAGTTATTTTGTTGCATAGTTGTATGGTTATATAGTCGTATTAGAAATTTCGAGGACGAAATTTTATTAGTAGGGGAGAATTGTAACATCCTCATTTTACTATTTGTACGTATTTATATATGTATTATGAACAATCATGTATTGTATTTTATATAACTTTATGTACATATTTTCTTAATGAAATTAATATAGTTCTACTCAGAAGAATTTTCTGAATCTTTAGATGTCTTTGTTTTTGCCGAAATTGATTGTTGACTGGACTGCTATGTCAGACAGCTGTCCAGGATAAATTTTCAAGTATAGAATTTTGAACTCATTTATAACTTAAAAGAAAGGTAATAGAATATAGATTAAAAATATATACAGATAAAGAATTAAAATACTTATTCAGAATTGTTAAGATTTTCTGAAAGTTAGAACTTTGAGAAATTATTACGGTAAAATTCTAAGACAGAAAATTTAGAGAAAATTTGTAGGGCATCTATAGAACTATCTAATAATTGTAATATACTTAGAATAATTATTAAAAATGTTTAACCGAGAAAATTTTAATTTAGAACCTTAACCAATCAAAAAGGGACAACTTAGGCTTTTCTAATGTCACTAAATTAAGCTAATTAGGCTTGGATTAAGAGTTAAGTAAGACACTACCCCAAGGTTTTTGATAGTGAGGAATCCAATGGTGTTGTTAATTTTTTTAAATTCTAATTAGTTTGTAAGATAATTGAAAAGTTCTACAACCTTCTAGAAAACTCTAAAATAGCCTACAAATTTTGACCCATTGACCAAGGAATGGGCAAGTCACGTTGGGAACTCCCTTGGCTGTCCAAGTCGATGGAAAAGCTTGGCAAACTGATCTCCCTTGGACCAATACAGCAACTGGACGTGTGAGGAAGCAGCTGGACTTGTAGAAAAATTAAATTGGGTGGAGAAAACAATTATTTAATAACATAAGAAATCAAGACACAAAACTTAACTCTCCTTTCCACTCAAACCGTGAGTTCCCAAACTGTAGCCCCCTCCATTTTCACTTCATCCTTTCAACCAAAACTAGGAAATAAACCAACCAAATCCTCCCAAATTTCAATATGTCTTAGGCCAAAGAGAAAGATTTAGGAGGAAAACCCCAAAAATTTCAAGAAACCAAGGGAGAAAGGGAGAAAAGAAATACAAGAGTTCTCCATCAAATTAAGGATCCAAGGTAAGGATCTTGGCATTTAATTTCAATTTAGATAAATTGGAAGTAGGAGAAACATGTTCTTAGGTTTAATTTCAAAATTTGGTTAAGAACCATGAAAATAGGAAATTGATTTGGGGCTTTTATATGTTTTGATGCTTGAATCTTAAATTAGATGATTGAAACAAATGTTTGGTTGATTTAATGAGATGTGTGATGGATTGAACCTTGTTTGATCTTGATTGAATCTTGAATTGGTTGATTTGGTTGATTATTGATTGGAAATTGGCTTAGTTGATTTTGTGAAAATTGTTGGAATTGGTAGAAATGACTCACGGCCATGGTGGGTTTGGAAGGATACCATGTGGAAATCTTTTAAAAGACCAAGGGCAAAATAGTAATTTCACATGTAGGGATACATTGGGAATTTTACAAAAAGATTAAGGGCATTTTTGGCAATAATGCAAAAGTATAAGGGCACAATGGTAATTTTACATATTCTAGAAAGTTGGAGGACATAATTGGAATTTTGAGAAAAGATTAAGGGTAATTTGGTAATTTTACATTTTTAGGACATAATTGGAATTTTAGGAAAAGATCAAGGGTAATTAGGTAATTTCACATTTAGAGGATACAATTGGAATTTTATAAAAAGATTGAGGGTAATTAGGTAATTTCATAGATTCTAGAACAATTAGGGACATATTCGGAATTTCATAAAAAGATCAAGGGCAAAATGGGAAATTTTAGAAAATAGTAAAAGTTTAGTAATTTTTCCTAGTAAAGGACTAATTAGTATTTTATTAAGGTATTGATGTTATAATGCAAAATAGTGAATTTTTATGTGATTGCTTAATATTAATTATTTGTTTATTAGCATCATTTTCATATTGCATAAGCTTGAGTTCTTGGAAAATACAAAGATTTCAAATGAGAAATGAGTATTTTTGGGGGAATTGATTTCCAGGACTGTGTTGACTGACCGGACTGCGGTAGTCATGTATTTGAAAATATGATTGAGATTATGAACAGAGAACTGTGTTGACTGACCGGACTACGGTAGTCATATATTTGAAAAGATGATTGAGATTATGAACAGAGAATATGATAGTCCTGAGAAATGGGCGAGCAGAGTAAGTTAGACAGGACCGTATAGTCTGTGATTATATAGTCTGTGGGGTGAAGGATATTGGCAATTCCACAGAGGACCATAATCTGGAGCGCAGATACTGTCGTGGTGGCCTTCCTGGGTATCCTGACCTCCTAATTCTGTTTAGTTTATTCGCGTTTAGTAGGGGCTGATAGCTGAATTACATGAGGTAATGGTAGGCCAGTTACTTACTAAACACTCAAAGGGGAAGTCTCCATGGAGCAGGGTCAAAAATGATTTTGAGTCAAAACTGCATTTGCATAAATCATATTGCATTTAATTATGTGTGAGAACAGTTAATTTGTATCGGATATGTATATGTTTGAAATTGTTTTAATTGTATGAGAAATTAAATGCCTGATCCGGTAATGCTGTCCCTAGATTCAAGGGAAGTTTGATTTGCAGGTGATTAAAGAATAGTTAGATGGAAAAGATGCAGCAACTTCCAGAGCTATAGGATGGGGACTTTTTGGGGTATTTTAATGCTTGTAATAATTAGAATTATTTTGTGGTAGTATTTCTGTAAATTTTTATGATATAAATTATAACAATATATCTTGAACTTTTATAGTATGTATTTGAAATTTTTATATATATATCTGATGTAGATTAATTAATTTGAAAGGGGGTTACAATATGTATTTGTAATTAAATTAAACGAGATATCCTGAAATTTCTTTAGGTCTTCTCTCATTTTATGCCAATTTGGAAGGGAATGATCTTTTTGGATCTCACAAAACAAATTATAATCTTTTTATTATTTCACGTCCGAAACATATCGTGAAACTTTGATATTTCTACGACAATTACCAATAACATTAAAAAGATAACAATCACATTAATAGTTTACTTTATTAGTTTGTTTTTAACACAACGTTTATAATAATTTCCATTATTAATGAGAGGAGATATGTATTTTTTATAAAATTAAACGAGATATCCCAAAATTTTTTTAGGTCTTCTCTCATTTGATGCCAATTTGGAAGGGAATGATCTTTTTAGCTCTCACAAAAAAAATTATAATCTTTTTATTGTTTCACCTCCCAAACATATCGTGAAATTTTGATATTTCTACAACAATTACAATTCACATTAAAAAGATAACAATCACATTAACAGTTTCCTTCATTAGTTTTTTTTATCACAACGTTTATAATAATTTCCATTATTAATGAGAGGAGATATGTTTTTTTAATAAAATTAAACGAGATATCCTGAAATTTTTTTAGCTCCTCTCTCATTTTATGCCAATTTGGAATCGAATGATCTTTTTGGATCTCACAAAAAAAATTATAATCTTTTTATTGTTTCACCTCCGAAACATATCGTAAAATTTCGATATTTTTGCGACAATTACCAATCACATTAAAAAGATAACAATGACATTAATAGTTTCCTTGATTAGTTTAGTTATCACAACGTTTATAATAATTTCCATTATTAATGAGAGGAGATATGTATTTTTAATAAAATTAAGCGAGATATCTTGAAATTTTTTTAGGCCTTCTCTCATTTTATGCCAATTTGGAAGGGAATGATCTTTTTAGATCTCACAAAAAAAATATTATAATCTTTTTTTTATTTCACCTCCGAAACATATCGTGAAACTTTGATATTTCTACGACAATTACAAATCACATTAAAAAGATAACAATCACATTAATAGTTTCCTTGATTAGTTTTGTTATCATAACGTTTATAATAATTTCCATTATTAATGAGAGGAGATATGTATTTTTAATAAAACTGAACGAGATATCCTGAAATTTTTTTAGGTCTTGTCTAATTTTATGCCAATTTGGAAGGGAATGATCTTTTTGTATCTCACAAAAAAAAATTATAATCTTTTTATTATTTCACCTCCGAAACATATCGTGAAACTTTGATATTTCTACGATAATTACCAATCAAATTAAAAAGATAACAATAACGTTAATAGTTTCCTTTATTAGTTTTTTTATCACAACGTTTATAATAATTTCCATTATTAATGAGAGGAGATATGTATTTTTAATAAAATTAAACGAGATATTATGAAATTTTTTTAGGTCTTGTCTCATTTTATGCCAATTTGGAATGTAATGATCTCTTTGGATCTCACAAAAAAAAATTATAATCTTTTTATTGTTTCACCTCCGAAACATATCGTAAAATTTCGATATTTTTGCGACAATTACCAATCACATTAAAAAGATAACAATGACATTAATAGTTTCCTTTATTAGTTTTTTTTATCACAACGTTTACAATAATTTCCATTATTAATGAGAGGAGATATGTATTTTTAATAAAATTAAACGAGATATTATGAAATTTTTTTATGTCTTGTCTCATTTTATGCCAATTTGGAAGGGAATGATCATTTTAGATCTCCCAAAAAAAATTATAATCTTTTTATTGTTTCACCTCCAAAACATATCGTGAAATTTTGATATTTCTATGACAATTACCAATCACATTAACAGTTTCCTTTATTAGTTTTTTTATCACGACGTTTATAATAATTTCCATTATTAATGAGAGGAGATATGTATTTTTAATAAAATTAAACGAGATATCCTTAAATTTTTTTAGGTCTTCTCTCATTTTATGCCAACTTGGAAGGGAATGATCTTTTTAGCTCTAACAAAAAAAATTATAATCTTTTTATTGTTTCACCTTCGAAACATATCGTGAAATTTTGATATTTCTACGACAATTACCAATCACATTAAAAAGATAACAATCACATTAATAGTTTCCTTTATTAGTTTCTTTATGACAACGTTTATAATAATGTCCATTATTAATGAGTGGAGATATGTATTTTAAATAAAATTAAATGAGATATTATGAAATTTTTTTAGGTCTTCTATGATTTTATGCCAATTTGGAATGAAATGATCTTTTTGGATCTCACAAAGAAAATTATAATCTTTTTATTATTTCACCTCCGAAACATATCGTGAAACTTTGATATTTCTACGACAATTACCAATCACATTAAAAAGATAACAATCACATTAATAGTTTCCTTGATTAGTTTTGTTATCACAACGTTTATAATAATTTTCATTATTAATGAGAGGAGATATGTATTTTTAATAAAATTAAACGAGATATCCTGAAATTTTTTTAGGTCTTCTCTCATTTTATGCCAATTTGGAAGGGAATGATCTTTTTGGATCTCACAAAAAAATATAATCTTTTTATTATTTAACCTCCGAAACATATCGTGAAACTTTGATATTTCTACGACAATTACAAATCACATTAAAAAGATAACAATCACATTAATAGTTTCCTTGATTAATTTTGTTATCACAACGTTTATAATAATTTCCATTATTAATGAGAGGATATATGTATTTTTAATAAAATTAAACGAGATATCCTGAAATTTTTTTAGGTCTTCTCTCATTTTATGCCAATTTGGAAGGGAATAATCTTTTTGGATCTCACAAAAAAATATAATCTTTTTATTATTTCACCTCCAAAACATATCGTGAAACTTTGATATTTTACGACAATCACAAATCACATTAAAAAGATAACAATAACGTTTATAGTTTCCTTGATTAGTTTTGTTATCACAACGTTTATAATAATTTCCATTATTAATGAGAGGAAATATGTATTTTTAATAAAATTAAACGAGATATCCTGAAATTTTTTTAGGTCTTCTCTCATTTTATGCCAATTTGGAAGGGAATAATCTTTTTGGATCTCACAAAAAAATATAATCTTTTTATTATTTCACCTCCAAAACATATCGTGAAACTTTGATATTTTACGACAATCACAAATCACATTAAAAAGATAACAATAACGTTTATAGTTTCCTTGATTAGTTTTGTTATCACAACGTTTATAATAATTTCCATTATTAATGAGAGGAAATATGTATTTTTAATAAAATTAAACGAGATATCCTGAAATTTTTTTAGGTCTTCTCTCATTTTATGCCAATTTGGAAGGGAATGATCTTTTTGGATCTCACAAAAAAATATAATCTTTTTATTATTTCACCTCCGAAACATATCGTGAAACTTTGATATTTCTACGACAATTACAAATCACATTAAAAAGATAACAATCACATTAATAGTTTCCTTGATTAATTTTGTTATCACAACGTTTATAAAAATTTCCATTATTAATGAGAGGATATATGTATTTTTAATAAAATTAAACGAGATATCCTGAAATTTTTTTAGGTCTTCTCTCATTTTATGCCAATTTGGAAGCGAATGATCTTTTTGGATCTCAAAAAAAAAAATATAATCTTTTTATTATTTCACCTCCGAAACATATCGTGAAACTTTGATATTTCTACGACAATTACAAATCACATTAAAAAGATAACAATCACGTTAATAGTTTCCTTGATTAGTTTTGTTATCACAACGTTTATAATAATTTCCATTATTAATGAGAGGATATATGTATTTTTAATAAAATTAAATGAGATATCTTAAAATTTTGTTACGTCTTCTCTCATTTTATGTCAGTTTGGAAGGGAATGATCTTTTTGTATCTCACAAAAAAAAATTATAATCTTTTTATTATTTCACGTCCGAAACATATCGTGAAACTTTGATATTTCTACGACAATTACCAATAACATTAAAAAGATAACAATCACATTAATAGTTTACTTTATTAGTTTGTTTTTAACACAACGTTTATAATAATTTCCATTATTAATGAGAGGAGATATGTATTTTTTATAAAATTAAACGAGATATCCCAAAATTTTTTTAGGTCTTCTCTCATTTGATGCCAATTTGGAAGGGAATGATCTTTTTAGCTCTCACAAAAAAAATTATAATCTTTTTATTGTTTCACCTCCCAAACATATCGTGAAATTTTGATATTTCTACAACAATTACAATTCACATTAAAAAGATAACAATCACATTAACAGTTTCCTTCATTAGTTTTTTTTATCACAACGTTTATAATAATTTCCATTATTAATGAGAGGAGATATGTTTTTTTAATAAAATTAAACGAGATATCCTGAAATTTTTTTAGCTCCTCTCTCATTTTATGCCAATTTGGAATCGAATGATCTTTTTGGATCTCACAAAAAAAATTATAATCTTTTTATTGTTTCACCTCCGAAACATATCGTAAAATTTCGATATTTTTGCGACAATTACCAATCACATTAAAAAGATAACAATGACATTAATAGTTTCCTTGATTAGTTTAGTTATCACAACGTTTATAATAATTTCCATTATTAATGAGAGGAGATATGTATTTTTAATAAAATTAAGCGAGATATCTTGAAATTTTTTTAGGCCTTCTCTCATTTTATGCCAATTTGGAAGGGAATGATCTTTTTAGATCTCACAAAAAAAATATTATAATCTTTTTTTTATTTCACCTCCGAAACATATCGTGAAACTTTGATATTTCTACGACAATTACAAATCACATTAAAAAGATAACAATCACATTAATAGTTTCCTTGATTAGTTTTGTTATCATAACGTTTATAATAATTTCCATTATTAATGAGAGGAGATATGTATTTTTAATAAAACTGAACGAGATATCCTGAAATTTTTTTAGGTCTTGTCTAATTTTATGCCAATTTGGAAGGGAATGATCTTTTTGTATCTCACAAAAAAAAATTATAATCTTTTTATTATTTCACCTCCGAAACATATCGTGAAACTTTGATATTTCTACGATAATTACCAATCAAATTAAAAAGATAACAATAACGTTAATAGTTTCCTTTATTAGTTTTTTTATCACAACGTTTATAATAATTTCCATTATTAATGAGAGGAGATATGTATTTTTAATAAAATTAAACGAGATATTATGAAATTTTTTTAGGTCTTGTCTCATTTTATGCCAATTTGGAATGTAATGATCTCTTTGGATCTCACAAAAAAAAATTATAATCTTTTTATTGTTTCACCTCCGAAACATATCGTAAAATTTCGATATTTTTGCGACAATTACCAATCACATTAAAAAGATAACAATGACATTAATAGTTTCCTTTATTAGTTTTTTTTATCACAACGTTTACAATAATTTCCATTATTAATGAGAGGAGATATGTATTTTTAATAAAATTAAACGAGATATTATGAAATTTTTTTATGTCTTGTCTCATTTTATGCCAATTTGGAAGGGAATGATCATTTTAGATCTCCCAAAAAAAATTATAATCTTTTTATTGTTTCACCTCCAAAACATATCGTGAAATTTTGATATTTCTATGACAATTACCAATCACATTAACAGTTTCCTTTATTAGTTTTTTTATCACGACGTTTATAATAATTTCCATTATTAATGAGAGGAGATATGTATTTTTAATAAAATTAAACGAGATATCCTTAAATTTTTTTAGGTCTTCTCTCATTTTATGCCAACTTGGAAGGGAATGATCTTTTTAGCTCTAACAAAAAAAATTATAATCTTTTTATTGTTTCACCTCCGAAACATATCGTGAAATTTTGATATTTCTACGACAATTACCAATCACATTAAAAAGATAACAATCACATTAATAGTTTCCTTTATTAGTTTCTTTATGACAACGTTTATAATAATGTCCATTATTAATGAGTGGAGATATGTATTTTAAATAAAATTAAATGAGATATTATGAAATTTTTTTAGGTCTTCTATGATTTTATGCCAATTTGGAATGAAATGATCTTTTTGGATCTCACAAAGAAAATTATAATCTTTTTATTATTTCACCTCCGAAACATATCGTGAAACTTTGATATTTCTACGACAATTACCAATCACATTAAAAAGATAACAATCACATTAATAGTTTCCTTGATTAGTTTTGTTATCACAACGTTTATAATAATTTTCATTATTAATGAGAGGAGATATGTATTTTTAATAAAATTAAACGAGATATCCTGAAATTTTTTTAGGTCTTCTCTCATTTTATGCCAATTTGGAAGGGAATGATCTTTTTGGATCTCACAAAAAAATATAATCTTTTTATTATTTCACCTCCGAAACATATCGTGAAACTTTGATATTTCTACGACAATTACAAATCACATTAAAAAGATAACAATCACATTAATAGTTTCCTTGATTAATTTTGTTATCACAACGTTTATAATAATTTCCATTATTAATGAGAGGATATATGTATTTTTAATAAAATTAAACGAGATATCCTGAAATTTTTTTAGGTCTTCTCTCATTTTATGCCAATTTGGAAGGGAATGATCTTTTTGGATCTCACAAAAAAATATAATCTTTTTATTATTTCACCTCCAAAACATATCGTGAAACTTTGATATTTTACGACAATCACAAATCACATTAAAAAGATAACAATAACGTTTATAGTTTCCTTGATTAGTTTTGTTATCACAACGTTTATAATAATTTCCATTATTAATGAGAGGAAATATGTATTTTTAATAAAATTAAACGAGATATCCTGAAATTTTTTTAGGTCTTCTCTCATTTTATGCCAATTTGGAAGGGAATGATCTTTTTGGATCTCACAAAAAAATATAATCTTTTTATTATTTCACCTCCGAAACATATCGTGAAACTTTGATATTTCTACGACAATTACAAATCACATTAAAAAGATAACAATCACATTAATAGTTTCCTTGATTAATTTTGTTATCACAACGTTTATAAAAATTTCCATTATTAATGAGAGGATATATGTATTTTTAATAAAATTAAACGAGATATCCTGAAATTTTTTTAGGTCTTCTCTCATTTTATGCCAATTTGGAAGGGAATGATCTTTTTGGATCTCACAAAAAAATATAATCTTTTTATTATTTCACCTCCGAAACATATCGTGAAACTTTGATATTTTACGACAATCACAAATCACATTAAAAAGATAACAATAACGTTTATAGTTTCCTTTATTAGTTTTCTTATCACAACGTTTATAATAATTTCCATTATCAATGAGAGGAGATATGTATTTTTAATAAAATTAAACGAGATATCCTGAAATTTTTTTAGGTCTTCTCTCATTTTATGCCAATTTGGAAGGGAATGATCTTTTTAGATCTCACAAAAAAAATTATAATCTTTTTTTTGTTTCACCTCCAAAACATATAGTGCAATTTTGATATTTCTACGACAATTACCAATCACATTAAAACGATAACAATCACATTAACAGTTTCCTTTATTAGTTTTTTTATCACAACGTTTATAATAATTTCCATTATTAATGAGAGGATATATGTATTTTTAATAAAATTAAACGAGATATCCTAAAAATTTTTTAGGTCATCTCTTATTTTATGCCAATTTGGAAGGGAATGATCCTTTTGGATCTCACAAAAAAAAATTATAATCTTTTTATTATTTCACCTCCGAAACATATCGTGAAACTTTGATATTTCTACGACAATTACAAATCACATTAAAAAGATAACAATCACATTAATAGTTTCCTTGATTACTTTTGTTATCACAACATTTATAATAATTTCCATTATTAACGAGAGGATATATGTATTTTTAATAAAATTAAACGAGATATCCTGAAATTTTTTTAGCTCCCCTCTCATTTTATGCCAATTTGGAATGGAATTATCTCTTTGGATCTCACAAAAAAAAATTATAATCTTTTTATTGTTTCACCTCCGAAACATATCGTGAAATTTTGATATTTCTGCGACAATTACCAATCACATTAAAAAGATAACAATCACAGTAATAGTTTCCTTGTTTAGTTTTGTTATCACAACGTTTATAATCATTTCCATTATTAATGAGAGGAGATATGTATTTTTAATAAAATTAAACGAGATATCCTGAAATTTTTTTAGGTCTTCTCTCATTTTACGCCAATTTGGAAGGGAATGATCTTTTTGGATCTCACAAAAAAATATAATCTTTTTATTATTTCACCTCCGAAACATATCGTGAAACTTTGATATTTCTACGACAATTACAAATCACATTGAAAAGATAACAATCACATTAATAGTTTCCTTGATTAATTTTGTTATCACAACGTTTATAATAATTTCCATTATTAATGAGAGGATATATGTATTTTTAATAAAACTAAACGAGATATCCTGAAATTTTTTTAGGTCTTCTCTCATTTTACGCCAATTTGGAAGGGAATGATCTTTTTGGATCTCACAAAAAAATATAATCTTTTTATTATTTCACCTCCGAAACATATCGTGAAACTTTGATATTTTACGACAATCACAAATCACATTAAAAAGATAACAATAACGTTTATAGTTTCCTTTATTAGTTTTCTTATCACAACGTTTATAATAATTTCCATTATTAATGAGAGGACATATGTATTTTTAATAAAATTAAACGAGATATGATGAAATTTTTTTAAGTCTTCTCTTATTTTATGCTAATTTGGAAGGGAATGGTCTTTTTAGCCCTCACAAAAAATATTATAATCTTTTTATTGTTTCACCTCCCAAACATATCGTGAAATTTTGATATTTCTAAGACAATTACAAATAACATTAAAAAGATAACAATCACATTAATAGTTTCCTTATTAGTTTTTTTTCTCACAACGTTCATAATAATTTCCATTTTTAATGGGAGGAGATATGTATTTTTAATAAAACTAAACGAGATATCCTGAAATTTTTTTAGGTCTTCTCTCATTTTATGCCAATTTGGAAGCGAATGATCTTTTTGGATCTCACAAAAAAATTATAATCTTTTTATTATTTCACCTCTGAAACATATCGTGAAACTTTGATATTTCTACGACAATTACAAATCACATTAAAAAGATAACAATCACGTTAATAGTTTCCTTTATTAGTTTTTTTATCACATCGTTCATAATAATTTCCATTATTAATGAGAGGAGATATGTATTTTTAATGAAATTAAACGAGATATTATGAAATTTTTTTAGTTCTTCTCTCATTTTATGCCAATTTGAAAGGGAATGGTCTTTTTAGCTCTCAGAAAAAAAATTATAATCTTTTTATTGTTTCACCTCCAAAACATATGATGAAATTTTGATTTTTCTATGACAATTACCAATCACATTAAAAAGATAACAATCACATTAACAGTTTCCTTTATTAGTTTTTTTATCACAACGTTTATAATAATTTCCATTAATAATGAGAGGAGATATGTATTTTTAATAAAATTAAACGAGATATCCTGAAATTTTTTTAGGCCTTCTCTCATTTTATGCCAATCTGGAAGGGAATGTTCTTTTTCAGATCTCACCAAAAAAAATTATAATATTTTTATTATTTCACCTCCCTAACATATCGTGAAATTTTGATATTTCTACGACAATTACCAATCACATTAAAAAGATAACAATCACATTAACCGTTTCCTTTACTAGTTTTTTTTATCACAACGTTCATAATAATTTCCATTATTAATGAGAGGAGATATGTATTTTTAATAAAATTAAATGAGATATGATGAAATTTTTTTAGGTCTCCTCTCAGTTTATGCCAATTTGGAAGGGAATGATCCTTTTAGCTCTCACAAAAAAAATTATAATCTTTTTATTGTTTCACCTCCCAAACATATCGTGAAATTTTGATATTTCTACGACAATTACAAATCACATTGAAAAGATAACAACCACATTAACAGTTTCCTTTATTAGTTTTTTTATCACAACGTTCATAATAATTTCCATTATTAATGAGAGGACATATGTATTTTTAATAAAATTAAACGAGATATTATGAAATTTTTTTAGGTCTTCTCTCATTTTATGCCAATTTGGAAGGGAATGATCTTTTTATGTAACCCCCCTTTCTTATAAAACATAATTTAACTATTTAATTTATTTTATATACTTATTTCGAAATTCTGATACGTTCTCTTACAATCCAAAATATGTTCTGTAATTTACATCATTAAAATTTATATAAACACTGCTACAAAATAATTCTAAGTACTACAAATTATTGTCTACCCAAATATTTCCCATCCTACAGCTATGGTGATCTCTGCATCTTTTCTTTTCACTATTCTTCATTCACCTGCCTTTACACTTCCCTAGAATCTAAGGACAAAATTTACCGGATCAGGCATTTAATTTCTCATACAATTAGAATCCATATCAACCATGTACATTTCATATAATAATTAATCAATCACATACATAAGCAAATGCAGTATGATTTATGCAAATGTAGTTTTGACTCAAAATCATTTTGACCCTGCTCCATGGAGACTTCCCCTTTGAGTGTTTAGTAAGAAACTGGCCTACCATTACGCACTGCAATTCAGCTATCAGCCCCTACTAAATGCAAATAAGCTAAACAAAATTAGGAGATCAGGATACCCGGAAGGCCACCACGACCGCATCTCAGTCCAGATTCAGGCCACATATGGAATTGCCAATATCCTTCACCCCACAGACTATATAATCACAGACTATACAGTCCTGTCTAACTTACTCTGCTCATCCCAAAAATCAATTCTCAAATCATATTCATTTCACATGACTATCACAGTCTCGGTTAGTCAACACAATCATTTCTCATATATCAACTCGTTTCTCATGACTACCGCAGTCCCGGTTAGTCAACAAAATCATTTCTCATATATCAACTCGTTTCTCTTGACTACCGCAGTCCCGGTTAGTCAACGTTTATTCTTTCTTTTCTTTCTTTTCTTTTCTTCTTTTTCCTTTTCATGGCTACCGCAGTCCCGGTTAGCCAACATCAATTATTTTTCACTTCAATCTTTATAAATCCCCCAAAAAGACTCATGCATATGCAATATGTTATTAATCACAATTAAATAAGTAATTTTAAACAATCACCTACAAAAATATAAACATTCAACAATTTCCAACATCATTCACAACAGAATCAAGCCAAATCAAGCAATTTCAATCCAACAACAAACCAACCAATTAATTTCAATCCATCACAACACATCATCCAATCAATCAAACATGGTTCCAAACAATTATTTCAAGCTTCTAATATCAATTATATAAATCAATTTCATCTTTTTATGGCTCTTGATCAAATCTTGAATCTAAACCTAACAACATGTTTTTCTACATTCCAAATGGTCTAAAATGAAATTAAATGCCATGATCCTTACCTAGAATCCTTAGTTTGATGGAGAAACCTTTGAATCCATTTTCTCCCTTTCTCCTTTGTCTTCTTGAAATTCTAGGGTTTTTCTCCCAAATATTTCTCTTTGACAGTATTGAATATGAGCTCTCACTGATACAAGCAAATGATCTCGGAATTTAAAACTTTTTATATCAAATCGAAGCTCTTGAAATCTATTTTACAGAAAGGTATCCATTTCTAAAATCAACATCTAGAAAATTTTATAAAAATTTTCTAATCCAGCAGCCCTGAATTTTGAGTGCTCACTGAACATAGCTCAAAGAAATGTAAATTTCTCCCACTTCCCAAATTGTTTTGAGCTGAACTTTTTACAATAGAAAGGTAACATCTTTATATTTCTAAAAAGGTAACCCTTGCTCCCAAATTCTTTCCCTACTGTTCCCAGTAAATTTATTTCTAACAGCCTATGTTTCTGACTCAAAACAGAGCTAAAAAAATCCTTGCCCTGTTTCTTTTTTAAAAAGTTAATTTAGAAATTGGACATGATAATTTTTGTAATTTATATGGTTAAAAATCTTGTTTTGTCTAGTTTTTAATGGTATAAAAATGAAAAAGAAACATTAAGCACAAAAGTGGAAATTTGAGAAAATCCGAGACATGTTCCAGGGAAACTTGAAAACAGAACATCCATTTTGAAAGCCACGGATGAACTTCAAAACGAGGTTTTCTATCCATGGTGTTAAAATAAAATTTGTTTCTTTTTGTGTCTATTTTCATTCAAAACAAATTTCGTGAAAAACCAACGGTTAGATCTTCCAAAAATCATAAAACCGTGGGAGCTGTCCAGGGACACGCGAACCTGACAGTCACTGTTCCATTGTTTTGGAGTTTGTTTTCAACATGCAACCTTAATCAATTAATTCTACGAAAATTGGGCATGGATTCCCTTGTTCCAGGGGCCTTCCCACTCAGTTTCAAAAGAACAGAAACAACACTAAGGCTAGGAAATGCACTCACACAGCCACTGTCAAGGGTTTCAAACCCATTTCATCAACTTTTCACATTCAAACATTCAAACAAAATACACAATAGTCCATATGAGGGGCATTCATGCTGTGCATGGTTGAGTCCCCTAACTCTCAACCACACTTAAACTGAAAATAGAGACCATAAGGAAGCTTCCCTTACCTTTGGGATTTGCTTGGCTGTGGAGGAGAAAGACGAAGATAAGGACATGAGGCTGGCTAAATAAGCTTGCTCCTTGGACTGCATACAAGGTGAGCAAGAAGTAAGAATGGCCTCCTTCCTCCTTGTGTGATTCTCGGCAGTTGAGGGAAAGGAGAGAGAAGAGAGCTTCCACAGAAAATGAAGAAGCAGAGAAGGAGGGAAAGAGAAGCTGTGCAGGTCTCTTATTTGGGACAATTTTGCAATTTTGCTATTTGCAGCCACCCTTCCTCTAAGGACACCCCCTTCTCTTATTTTTATTTTTTCTACAACTTACGGAACGTACGTAAAAGTTCCAAAATCTCACAATAACACTATGGCACATAACAAAACATAAAACTTAAGTTAATTATTATATCAATCAACATAATTTAAATTTAGTTTGCTCTTTCATTATTAATCAAACGCTTAATCATACATTTAAGAAAATCACAACGTTACAATTCTCCGCAACAAGAAAATTTTCCAATTAAATCTCTCACATTCATACTTATTGGGTTGTAATTTTCGGGGTGTTACATTTTAGATCTCACAAAAAAAATTATAATCTTTTTATTGTTTCACCTCCAAAACATATAGTGCAATTTTGATATTTCTACGACAATTACCAATAACATTAAAACAATAACAATCACATTAAAAGTTTCCTTTATTAGTTTTTTTTATCACAATGTTTATAATAATTTCCATTATTAATGAGAGGAGATATGTATTTTTAATAAAATTAAACGAGATATGATGAAATTTTTTTAGGTCTTCTCTCATTTTATGCCAATTTGGAAGGGAATGATCTTTTTGGATCTCACAAAAAAAAAATTATAATCTTTTTATTATTTCACCTCCGAAACATATCGTGAAACTTTGATATTTCTACGACAATTACAAATCACATTAAAAAGATAACAATCACATTAATAGTTTCCTTGATTAGTTTTGTTATCACAACAATTTCCATTATTAATGAGAGCATATATGTATTTTTAATAAAATTAAACGAGATATCCTGAAATTTTTTTAGGTCTTCTATCTTTTTATGCCAAATTGGAAGGGAATGATCTTTTTGGATCTCACAAAAAAAATTATAATCTTTTTACTATTCACCTCCGAAACATATCGTGAAACTTTGATATTTCTACGACAATTACAAATTACATTAAAAAGATAACAATAACGTTAATAGTTTCCTTTATTAGTTTTTTTATCACAACGTTTATATTAATTTCCATTATTAATGAGAGGACATATGTATTTTTAATAAAATTAAACGAGATATGATGAAATTTTTTTAAGTCTTCTCTTATTTTATGCCAATTTGGAAGGGAATGGTCTTTTTAGCCCTCACAAAAAAATTATAATCTTTTTATTGTTTCACCTCCCAAACATATCTTGAAATTTTGACATTTCTTAGACAATTACAAATAACATTAAAAAGATAACAATCACATTAATAGTTTCCTTTATTAGTTTTTTTTATCACAATGTTCATAATAATTTTCATTATTAATGAGACGAGATATGTATTTTTAAAAAAATTAAACGAGATATCCTGAAATTTTTTTAGGTCTTCTCCCATTTTATGCCAATCTGGAAGGGAATGTTCTTTTTCAGATCTCACCAAAAAAAAATTATAATATTTTTATTATTTCACCTCCCTAACAAATCGTGAAATTTTGATATTTCTACGACAATTACCAATCACATTAAAAAGATAACAATCACATTAACCGTTTCCTTTACTAGTTCTTTTATCACAACGTTCATAATAATTTCCATTATTAATGAGAGGAGATATGTATTTTTAATAAAATTAAATGAGATATGATGAAATTTTTTTAGGTCTGCTCTCATTTTATGCCAATTTGGAAGGGAATGATCTTTTTAGCTCTCACAAAAAAAATTATAATCTTTTTATTGTTTCACCTCCCAAACATATCATGAAATTTTGATATTTCTACAACAATTACAAATCACATTAAAAAGATAACAACCACATTAACAGTTTCCTTTATTAGATTTTTTATCACAACGTTCATAATAATTTCCATTATTAATGAGAGGACATATGAATTTTTAATAAAATTAAACGAGATATTATGAAATTTTTTTAGGTCTTCTATCATTTTATGCCATTTTGGAAGGGAATGATCTTTTTAGATCTCACAAAAAAAATTATAATCTTTTTATTGTTTCACCTCCAAAACATATAGTGCAATTTTGATATTTCTACGACAATTACCAATCACATCAAAACGATAACAATCACATTAACAGTTTTCTTTATTAGTTTTTTTTATCACGACGTTTATAATAATTTCCATTATTAATGAGAGGAGATATGTATTTTTAATAAAATTAAACGAGATATCCTAATATTTTTTTAGGTCATCTCTTATTTTATGCCAATTTGGAAGGGAATGATCTTTTTGAATCTCACAACAAAAAATTATAATCTTTTTATTATTTCAACTCCGAAACATATCGTGAAACTTTGATATTTCTACGACAATTACAAACACATTAAAAAGATAACAATAACGTTAATTGTAACGACCATGGGCTATCTCTATCTTGGACTACTGCGCCCTCAAGAGCTTTCCCATGCGCCATTACTCATGACCTCCCCCCTCGTGGACGCGGGGGTTTTTGCCCTCCCCAGGAATCGAACACAAGACCCTCCACGCTTAAGTCTTATGTCAATGCATTCCTGGTACACCAATTGAGTAGCTCAATTGGTGTACCAGGAATGCATTGACATAAGAGTTAAGCGTGGAGGGTCTTGTGTTCGATTCCTGGGGAGGGCAAAAACCCCCGCGTCCACGAGGGGGGAGGTCATGAGTAATGGCGCATGGGAAAGCTCTTGAGGGCGCAGTAGTCCAAGATAGAGATAGCCCATGGTCGTTACATAAAAGGGCGCCCTTTTATGTAACAACCTGGGGGTCGCTTATTGGGCCTCTAGTGCCCTCAACGCCTCTGATCCAGCAACTGCACTCATGATCTCCCCCCTCGTGGACGCGGGGGTTTTTGCCCTCCCCAGGAATCGAACACAAGACCCTCCACGCTAAAGTCTTATGCCATGTGATTCCTGGTACACCAATTGAGCTAGCTCAATTGGTGTACCAGGAATGCATTGACATAAGACTTAAGCGTGGAGGGTCTTGTGTTCGATTCCTGGGGAGGGCAAAAACCCCCGCGTCCACGAGGGGGGAGGTCATGAGTAATGGCGCATGGGAAAGCTCTTGAGGGCGCAGGAGTCCAAGATAGAGATAGCCCATGGTCGTTACATTAATAGTTTCCTTTATTAGTTTTTTTTATCACAACGTTTATAATAATATTCATTATTAATGAGAGGAGATATGTATTTTTAATAAAATTAAACGAGATACGATGAAATTTTTTTAGGTCTTCTCTCATTTTATGCCAATTTGGAAGGGAATGATCTTTTTAGCTCTCACAAAAAAAATTATCATCTTTTTATTGTTTCACCTCAAAAAGAAATCGTGAAATTTTAATATTTCTACAACAATTACAATTCACATTAAAATGATAACAATCACATTAACAGTTTCCTTTATTAGTTTTTTATCACAACGTTTATAATAATTTCCATTATTAATGAGAGGAGATATGTATTTTTAATAAAATTAACCGAGATATCCTGAAATTTTTTTACGTCTTCTCTCATTTTATGCCAATTTGGAAGGGAATGACCTTTTTGGATCTCACAAAAAAAATTATAAACTTTTTATTATTTCACCTCCGAAACATATCGTGATACTTTGATATTTCTATGACAATTACAAATCACATTAAAAAGATAACAATCACGTTAATAGTTTCCTTTATTAGTTTTTTTATCACAACGTTTATAATAATTTCCATTATTAATGAGAGGAGATATGTATTTTTAATAAAATTAAATGAGATATCTTAAAATTTTGTTACGTCTTCTCTCATTTTATGCTAGTTTGGAAGGGAATGATCTTTTTGTATCTCACAAAAAAAAATTATAATCTTTTTATTATTTCACCTCCAAAACATATCATGAAACTTTGATATTTCTACGACAATTACAAATCACATTAAAAAGATAACAATAACGTTAATAGTTTCCTTGATTAGTTTTTTATCACAACCTTTATAATAATTTCCATTATTAATGAGAGGTGATATGTATTTTTAATAAAATTAAACGAGATATGATGAAATTTTTTTAGGTCTTCTCTCATTTTATGCCAATTTGGAAGGGAATGATCTTTTTAGATCTCACAAAAAAAATTATAATCTTTTTATTGTTTCACCTCCCAAACATATCGTGAAATTTTGATATTTCTACAACAATTACAATTCACATTAAAAAGATAACAATCACATTAACAGTTTCCTTTATTAGTTTTTTCATCACAACGTTCATAATAATTTCCATTATTAATGAGAGGACATATGTATTTTTAATAAAATTAAACGAGATATTATGAAATTTTTTTAGGTCTTCTCTCATTTTTTGCCAATTTGGAAGGGAATGATCTTTTTAGATCTCACAAAAAATATTATAATCTTTTTTTTGTTTCACCTCCAAAACATATAGTGCAATTTTGATATTTCTACGACAATTACCAATCACATGAAAACGATAACAATCACATTAACAGTTTCCTTTATTAGTTTTTTTTATCACAACGTTTATAATAATTTCCAATATTAATGAGAGGATATATGTATTTTTAATAAAATTAAACGAGATATCCTAAAAATTTTTTAGGTCATCTCTTATTTTATGCCAATTTGGAAGGGAATGATCTTTTTGGATCTCACAAAAAAAAAATTATAATCTTTTTATTATTTCACCTCCGAAACATATCGTGAAACTTTGATATTTCTACGACAATTACAAATCACATTAAAAAGATAACAATCACATTAATAGTTTCCTTGATTAGTTTTGTTATCACAACATTTATAATAATTTCCATTATTAATGAGAGGAGATATGTATTATTAATAAAATTAAACGAGATATCCCGAAATTTTTTTAGCTCCCCTCTCATTTTATGCCAATTTGGAATTGAATTATCTCTTTGGATCTCACAAAAAAAATTATAATCTTTTTATTGTTTCACCTCCGAAACATATCGTGAAATTTTGATATTTCTGCGACAATTAGCAATCACATTAAAAGTATAACAATCACATTAATAGTTTCCTTGATTAGTTTTCTTATCACAACGTTTATAATAATTTCCATTATTAATGAGAGGAGATATGTATTTTTAATAAAATTAAATGAGATATCTTAAAATTTTGTTACGTCTTCTCTCATTTTATGCCAGTTTGGAAGGGAATGATCTTTTTGTATCTCACAAATAAAAATTATAATCTTTTTATTATTTCACCTCCAAAACATATCATGAAACTTTGATATTTCTACGACAATTACAAATCACATTAAAAAGATAACAATCACGTTAATAGTTTCCTTGATTAGTTTTTTTATCACAACGTTTATAATAATTTCCATTATTAATGAGAGGATATATGTATTTTTAATAAAATTAAACGAGATATCCTAAAATTTTTTTAGGTCATCTCTTATTTTATGCCAATTTGGAAGGGAATGATCCTTTTGGATCTCACAAAAAAAAATTATAATCTTTTTATTATTTCACCTCCGAAACATATCGTGAAACTTTGATATTTCTACGACAATTACAAATCAAATTAAAAAGATAACAATCACATTAATAGTGTAACCCCTCTTTTTAATTACTTAATTTCTATATAAAATCCATTAAACACGGAAATTTAAAATTAAAATATATACATTCCATTAAGTTTAAAGTTTGTCTTTATAATTTACATTATTAAAATTTACAGAAAATACTATTACAAAATTGTTTCTAATTAATACAAAAGTATCTAAATCCAAAAACCCCTATTCCTATAGCTCTGGAGTATGTCTGCATCTGTGACTTCTAATTAATCTTCCAAATACCTGTAATCACACTCCCCTAGAATCTGGGGACAACATTACCAGATCAGGCATTTAATTTCTCATACAATAAAACAATTTCAAACAAATACATATCATAACAATTTAATTAGTTACACACAGAATTAAATACAGTATGATTTATGCAAATGCAGTTTTTTGACTCAAATTCATTTTTGACCCTGCTCCATTGAGACTTCCCCTTTGAGTGTTTAGTAAGTAACTGGCCTACCATTACGTACTGCAATTCAGCTATCAGCCCCTACTAAACGCAAATAAGCTAAACAGAATTAGGAGATTAGGATACCCGGAAGGCTACCACGACCGCAACTCAGTCCAGTTTCCAGCCACATGTGGAATTGCCAATATCCTTCACCCCACAGACTATATAATCACAGATTATACGGTCCTGTCTAACAAATTCTACTCAACCCAAAAATCCTTTCTCAATCATTTTCATTTCACATGACTACCATAATCTCGGTTAGTCAACAATTCATTTCTCAATCAATCTCATTTCACATGACTACCGCAGTCCCGGTTAGTCAACAAAAGTCATTACTCATAAATCAACTCAATTCTCATGACTACCACAGTCCTGGTTAGTCAACATAATTCTTTCTCATTTGATACTTTTAAAAATCCCCCAAAAAGACTCATGCTAATGAATTTTGTTCATGATCACAATCAAATAAATAATTTATACACATTAACATACAAGGATACAAAATTTAAGCAATTTACATTAGTATTTTTAATAATTTCCGAAAATGCCCTCAATCTTTTTCCAAAATACCCAATGTGTCCCTACATGTAAAATGACCATTTTGCCCTTGGTTTTAAAAAAATTTCCACATAATATCCCTTGCATTTAGGGCTGGCCGAATGGTCTACAAGCCATTCTCAACAATTCTTCCAAAGCTACAAACTCCAATTCCAACCAAAATTCAATCAAATCACAAATTCAATCAAAATTCAACAAACCAAATTTCAACCATTACAACACCTTAAAAATTCAATCAAACATCATTCCAATCCATGAATTTCAATCACAAGCATCAAAAACACAAAACCCCTAAATCAATTTCAAGTTTTCATGATTCTAGGTCAAAATTTTAATCTAAGCCTACAACATGTTTTCTTCTAATTCCAAGGGTTCTAATTGAAATTAAATGCCTAGATCCTTACCTTAGACTCTTTAATTGAAGAAAAAGCCTTGAATTCCTTTCTCCCTCACTCCTTGGTCTTGTAGGAATTTTTGAGATTTTCTCCAATTCTTTCTCTACTAGCCGAATTAGCTTTGTGTTTTGGAAGTTTGGATGGTTGGGTTTCTTAATTTGGGATAAGATGATGAAGTTAAGATGAAATGAAGTCAAGAGCTGCAGCTGCTGGGTAAGGAAGCTTACGGTTCTGGTTTTGTGGGGAAATAGCTTTTGTGACTTTTTACTTTGTTTTAAGTTTTAATACTTCTTTAAACAAGTTATTAACCAAATTGAAGTTTGCCTTCATGTCCAGCAGCTTCTGCACGTCCAGCAGCCCTTATTGGCCAAGGGAGATCAAGTCACCAAGCCACTTGGACAGCCAAAGGAGTTCCTTGGGTGACTTGCTCACTTGCCCACCCTAAAAGTCAACATTTTCAAGCACTTTGTAGAAAATTCTAGAATGTTTTTAGGGCTGTTAATTATCTTACAATGTGATTAGAATTTGAAGAAAATAACATCACCATTGGATTCCTCACTATCAAAAACCTTGGGGTAGTGTCTTACTTATCTCTTAATCCAAGCTTAATTAGCTTAATTTAGTGACATTAGAAAAACCTAAGTTGTCACTTTTTGATTGGTTAAGGTTCTAAATTAAATTTTTCTTGGTTAAACATTTTTAATAATTATTCTAAGTATATTACATTTATTAGATAATTCTATAGATATCCTATGAATTTTCTCTAAATTTTCTGTCTTAAAATTTTACCGTAATAATTTCTCAAAGTTCTAACTTTCAGAAAATCCTAACAATTCTGAATAAGCATTTTAATTCTTTATCTGTATATATTTTTAATCTATATTCTATTACCTTTCTTTTAAGTTATAATTGAGTTCAAAATTCTATACTTGAAAATTTATCTTGGACAGCTGTCTGACATAGCAGTCCAGTCAACTATCAATTTTAGCAAAAACAAAGGCATTTGCAAATTCAGAAAATTCTTCTGAGTAGAATTGTATTAATTTCATTAAGAAAATATGTTCATAATGTACATATATAAATGCGTACAAATAGTAAAATGAGGATGTTACAATTCTCCCCTACTAATAAAATTTCGTCCTCGAAATTTCTAATACAAATATACAACCATATAACTATACAACTAAATAACTATACAAACAAATGAGGATATGCTTCTCTCATTTTCTCCTCTAACTCCCATGTAGCATCACCTCTGATATCATCCCAAATAACTTTAACCAGAGAAATTTCTTTACCTCTCAGGTACTTAATCCTTCTGTCCTCAATCTTAACAGGCTTTGTTTCAAATGTTAGGTTTTCCTTTACCTGTATTTGATCAGGTTCAATGACATGTGAAGGATCTGAGATGTACTGTCTTAGTTGTGACACATGGAACACATCATGGAGGTTTGACAAAAAGGGTGGTAAGGCTATTTGATAGGCCATAGGTCCAATTTTTCTGAGAATTTGGTAAGGTCCAATAAATTTAGGAGTTAGTTTCTTAGACTTTATTGCTCTGCCAACCCCAGTTGTTGGTGTGACTTTCAAAAAGACATGTTCACTTTCTTGAAATTCCAAAGGTTTTCTTCTTTTATCTGCATAATTTTTCTGTCTACTCTGTGCAGTTTTCATTTTCTCCTGAATAAATTTTACTTTCTCAGTGGTTTGCTGAATAATGTCTGGACCTATCAAAAGATTCTCACCATCCTGATACCATACCAAAGGTGTCCTACATTTCCTACCATACAATGCTTCATAGGGAGCCATACCTATACTAGAATGATAACTATTATTATATGTAAATTCTACTAAAGGTAATATATCTTCCCAATTCCCTTTCTCTTCTAATGCACAAGCTCTCAAAAGATCTTCTAATGATTGAATGGTTCTTTCTGTTTGGCCATCTGTCTGAGGGTGGTATGCTGAACTAAGATGTAATCTACTTCCTAAGGCTTTCTGAAATTCTCTCCAAAATTTAGAAACAAATCTAGGATCTCTATCTGATACTATACTAGTAGGTACCCCATGTAATTTAACTATTTCTTTTATATACAATTGAGCCAATCTTTCTAAAGAATACCTAATATTTATTGGAAGAAAATGTGCTGATTTAGTTAATCTATCTACAATTACCCAAATAGAATCACAATTTTTATTAGTTCTAGGTAATCCTACTACAAAATCCATTGATATACTATCCCACTTCCACACAGGTATCTCTAAAGGTTGTAACATGCCAGAGGGTTTCTGATGTTCAATCTTTGCTTTTTGACAAGTTAAGCACCTAGCTACATATTCTGCCACATCTTTCTTCATCCTAGGCCACCAAAACATCTCTTTTAAATCTTTGTACATTTTTGTAGTTCCAGGGTGAATACTTAATTTACTTTTATGTCCTTCTTCTACAATTAATTCTTTTAATTCTTGGTTATTAGGTACACAAATTCTATTTTTAAATCTAATAATTCCATCTGTTCCCAAATTAAATTCTTTTACTTTATCTGTTCCTATTAAAGCTTTCTTTTCTTGAATGAATGTATCTACATCTTGTTTCTTCCTAATATCTTCCAAAAAATCATTAGCAATGGTAATCCTTCCTAATTGAATTTTATCTTTTTCTCTAACTGTACACAAGTTCAAATCTCTAAATTGTTCTATTAATTCTAATTCTTTAATCATCATAGCTGACACATGTACAATTTTCCTACTTAAGGCATCTGCTACTACATTAGCTTTTCCTGGATGATACATTAATTGAAAATCATAATCTTTAATAAACTCCATCCATCTTCTTTGTCTCATGTTAAGTTCCTTTTGATCAAACAAATATTTTAAACTCTTATGGTCACTATACACATTAAATTTAGACCCATACAAATAATGTCTCCAAATTTTCAAAGCAAACACTATGGCAGCTAATTCTAAATCATGTGTAGGATAATTTCTCTCATGTGGTCTCAACTGCCTAGACACATATGCTACCACTTTCCTATTTTGCATCAACACACATCCTAACCCTTGATAAGAAGCATCACAATATACATCATAAGGTTCATTTGGGTCAGGTAAAATTAAAACTGGTGAGGTAGTCAATTTATCTTTCAACTCTTGAAAACTTTTCTCACAACTTTCACTCCACACAAAAGGTTGGTTTTTCCTAGTTAATTCAGTTAATGGTCCAGCTATCTTAGAAAACCCTTCAATAAATCTTCTATAATACCCAGCTAATCCTAAGAAACTCCTAATCTCAGTTACTGTTTTAGGTCTCTCCCATTCCAAAACTGCTTCTACCTTAGAAGGATCTACACTTATTCCCTCTTTAGAAATTACATGCCCCAAAAATTTTACTTCCTCTAACCAAAATTCACATTTAGACATCTTTGCAAATAATTTTCTATCTTTTAAAGTTTCTAATATTATTCTAAGATGATTTTCATGTTCTTCTTTATTTTTAGAATATATTAATATGTCATCTATAAATACTACTACAAAATTATCTAAATATTGTCTAAACACCCTATTCATATAATCCATAAACACGGCTGGTGCATTAGTTACTCCAAATGGCATCACTTGATATTCATAATGTCCATATCTAGTCCGAAAGGCAGTCTTGGGTATGTCTTCCTTTTTAACTCTAATTTGATGGTACCCAGACCTTAAATCTATTTTAGAAAAAATTGTTGCTCCCTTAAGTTGATCCATTAAATCATCTATTCTAGGTAAAGGATATTTATTCTTTATAGTTACTTTATTTAATTGTCTATAATCTATACATAACCTAGATCCCCCATCTTTCTTTTTAACTAATAACACTGGGGCTCCCCATGGTGACACACTAGGTCTTATAAATTGTTTTTCTAGCAACTCTTCCAATTGTTTCTTTAATTCAGTTAATTCCAATGGTGCCATTCTATAGGGTTGCATAGAGATTGGTCTAGTACCAGGCATCAAGTCAATGCTAAATTCTATTTCTCTCTCAGGAGGTAAACCAGGAACATCATCAGGAAAAACTTCAGGATACTCATTTACAACTAGCATAGAGTCAATTTCAATTTTATCTTCTTTAGTTCCAAGAGATGATAACATGTATTTTTGAATTTCACTTTTAAATGATATTTCTTTAGGTTGGACAGGTTTAAGTCTAGAAACATCAAGTTCAGGGAAAATCACAGATTTAGAGGCACAGTCTATTAGAATATGGTTGGCTGCTAACCAATCCATTCCTAATATCACATCAAGGTTAGTCAAAGGTAAACAAATCAAATTCACAACAAATGGTCTATCTCTGATGGTTATCATACAATTCAAACATATTTGAGAGGTTAGGATTGGTTGAGATGTAGGCACAGAAACAAGCAAGGTGTAGGGTAATGGTGACACAACTAAGCTCAGACTCTCAACACAGTCATCAGATATAAATGAATGGGTAGCACCTGAATCAAATAACACAGTCAAGGACTTACCTTTCATTTGACCCTTGTCCTGAATAAGATCTGCAGACCGTGAAGCCTCAGTACCACTCAAGGTAAATACTCTTCCACTAGCTGAAGGTTTCTGGGTCTGTAAAGTTCTACCAGCTTGATCCCTTCTGGGTGCATAACAATCCCTAGATACATGACCTGGTTTTCCACAGTTGAAGCAAACAGGACCAGTTATAGGACAATCCTTTGCCATGTGTCCCTTTCCACACTTCCAGCATTTAACTACCAAATGAGATCCTTGAAAATTTCCAGCCCCACCTACTCCTCCCATAGGTCTAGAACCACCTGTACCTACTCCTCCTCCAAAGCGCCCTTGAGGTGGTCTACTGTATGGTCTCTGAGGCTGAATATTTTTCCCTTTCATCATAGGACCTCCTCTTCCAAAACTACTCCTACTTGCATATCCCGCCATTTTGGACCTTTGCTCCCTTTTCATATCTTCAATTACTTTGCACTGATCCATTAATTCAGGGAACTCAGCAATCCTCAATGGAACTATGGCTTCCTTAATCTCATATCTCAAGCCTTTTTCATACCTCCTGCACTTCCATTCTTCATTTCCAGTGATCTGCAAGTATTTAGAATATTTGGCCAAAGATTCAAATTTAGAAGTATATTCAAGAATACTCATACTTCCCTGAGTCAAACTGATAAACTCTTCCTCTTTGGCTTGTCTCACAGTCTCTGGAAAATATTTCTCAAGGAACAAGGTCTTGAAGATATCCCAGGTGATCACTTCTCCCCTGTTCTCCCACATCCTCTGGGTAGCTTTCCACCACAACCTAGCATCACCCAGTAACTGAAAGGCTGCATGTGTCACCCTTCTCTCATCAGGACACTCCATAGCCACAAAAATATCCTCCAGATTCTGAATCCACTCTTCAGCTTTCTCTGGATCATATTCTCCCTTAAAGTAAGGTGGATCATGTCTCTTAAAATCTGTTAAAGTGGTCCTGTCAACAAGTGGAGGTGGATGCTGAGCTAGTGTCTGATTAGCCAACATCTCAGTCTGCTGAGTTACTGCATTAGCCATATCCCTCATGGCTCTGGCCATCTCAGCTATATTATCATTTCCAACTGTGGGATTTGCAGCTGGTCTTCCTCTTCCTCTTCCTCTCCCTGACATCTCTACCTGTCTAAAAAGAAAAAGAGTCTTTGATCCAGTTACTACCCTTGTTCCTATAATATTCCTAACAAACAACTAAGCAACCAATTCATAGAAAACAACCAATTTTAATCAAAACAAACAATTCACATAAAACAACCAGTTTCAATCAAAGTAACACAGCAAAATACATAACAGACCAATTACTCACAAATCCTAGAGATGCATAACCAGAGCTCTGATACCACTAATGTAACCCCTCTTTTTAATTACTTAATTTCTATATAAAATCCATTAAACACGGAAATTTAAAATTAAAATATATACATTCCATTAAGTTTAAAGTTTGTCTTTATAATTTACATTATTAAAATTTACAGAAAATACTATTACAAAATTATTTCTAATTAATACAAAAGTATCTATGTAACATCCTCATTTTTATTATTTTACAATTGTAAATATTTTTATATAAATAATTATGAGAAATTAAGTACTGTATTTTAGAGAATATTTTCTGTACATATTTTCATAATAACATTAATACAGTTCTATTCAGTAAAATTTTCTAAGTCTTTTAATACTTTTGTTTATACCTAAATTTCTTGTTGACCGGACAGTTGTGTCAGACAGCTGTCCAGGATAAGATTTTCCAGTATAACATTTTGGATTAAAATGTACTCTAATAAATCAAGAATTTAATGTAGATTTAAAATATATACAATTGAGAAATGAATTACTTGTTGACTGGACCGTTGTGTCTGACGGCTGTCCAGGATAAATTTTCAAGTGTAAAATTTTGGACTAATCTGTAACTTAATAAAAAGGTAATTGAATATAGATGAAATATATATACAGTTGAAGAATCAAAATGCTAGTTTCGAATTATTAGAATTTTCTGAGAATTAGGACTCTGAGGAATTATTACGGTAAAATTTTAAGGTAGAAAATTAAGATAAAATCTATATGACATCTATAGAATTATCTATTAATTATAACATACTTAGAATAATTATTAAAATTGTTTAACTAAGAAAAAGAAAAATAAAAGTATTAACCAATCAAAATTTGACAAATTGACATTTCTAAGGTAATTAAATTAAGCTAATTAGACCTTGATTAAGAGATAATTAAGACACTACCATAAGGTTTTTGATAGTGAGGAATCCAATGGTGATATTAGTTTCTTAAAATTCTAATTAGTTTGTAAGATAATTAAAACCCTAAACACCCTTCTAGAAGACTCCACCAAATTCAACAACTTTGACCCATTGACCAAGCAATTGGCAAGTTACGTTTGGGACTTGTCTTGGACGTCCAAGTGGCTGTAGAAGCTTGGTCAAGTTGGCTGCTGGAGACCAAGGGCTGGACGTGTGAGTGGGATCCAATTTGGTGAAGAAAATTTAATTAAAAACATAAGAAACTAAAGCAAAAAGGAAGCACAAAAAAGCTAACTCTCCAAAACCCATAAACCCGTGAGCTTGGGCAGCTGCACCCCTCCATTTTCACTTCATCTTAGCTTCTAAATTTAAGAAATAAACCAACCAAAATCTCACAAATTTCAACATACCTTCAATCAAAGAGAAAAGAATTGGGAGAAAAGCTTAAAAATTTCAAGAAATCAAAAGAGAAAGGAAGAAGAGGATGCAAGAGTTCTTCTTCAAACTAAGGATCTAAGGTAAGGATCTTGGCATTTAATTTCAATTTAAACAAATTGGAAGTGGGAGAAACATGTCCTTAGGGTTAATTTCAAGATTTGATCAAGAAACATTAAAAGATGAAATTAAATTAGGGCTTTTATATCTTTGATAAAAGAAGTTGAAATTTGATGGTTGAATGAATGTTTTGGTTGATATCATGATGTATTGTGATTGATTGAACCTTGAATTGATTTGTTCTTGATTGAAATTGGCTTGGTTGTGTTGAATTTGATGTTGGAACTTTGAGAAAAATTGTTGGAAATGGTATCAAGACCATACGGCCATGGTTAGTTTGCAAGGGATAATATGTGGAAATTTTCAATTAACCAAGGGCAAAATAGTCATTTCACATGTAGGGACACATTGGGAATTTTAGAAAAAATTTAAGGGCATTTTTGGCAATAATTAAAAAGTATAAGGGTAATTAGGTAATTTCACATTTTGAGGACACAATTGGAAATTTATAAAAAGATTGAGGGTAATTAGGTAATTTCATAGATTCTAGAAGAATTAGGGACACATTCGGAAATTTATAAAAAGATCAAGGGTAAAATGGGAAATTTTAGAAAATAGTAAGGGTAATTTAGTAATTTCACCCTTTGAGGGCAAAATTGGAATTTTAGAAAAAGATAGGGGTATTGTAGTAATTTCCATAGTAAAGAATAATTGGTAATTTTAGTAAAAGTTTAGTAATTTTTGCTAGTAAAGGACTAGTTAGTATTTTATTAAGGTATTGATGTTATAATGTTAATTAGTGAATTTTTATAATTTTTATGTGCTTGATTAATATTAATTATTTGTTTATTAGCATCATTATCATATTGCATAAGCCTGAGTTCTTGGAAAATACAAAGATTTCAAATGAGAAATGAGTTTTCAAATGAGAAATGATTTTGTTGACTAACCGGGACTGCGGTAGTCATGAAAAATGAGTATTTTTGGGGGAATTGATTTCCAGGACTATGTTGACTGACCGGACTGCGGTAGTCATGTATTTGAAAAGATGAATGAGATTATGAACAGAGAACTGTGTTGACTGACCGGACTGCGGTAGTCATGTATTTGAAAAGATGATTGAGATTATGAACAGAGATTATGATAGTCCTGAGAAATGGGTGAGCAGAGTAAGTTAGACAGGACCGTATAGTCTGTGATTATATAGTCTGTGGGGTGAAGGATATTGGCAATTCCACAGAGGACCGTAATCTGGAGCGCAGATACTGTCGTGGTGGCCTTCCTGGGTATCCTGACCTCCTAATTCTGTCTAGTTTATTTGCGTTTAGTAGGGGCTGATAGCTGAATTACAGAGCGTAATGGTAGGCCAGTTACTTACTAAACACTCAAAGGGGAAGTCTCCATGGAGCAGGGTCAAAATGATTTTGAGTCAAAAAAAATGAGTTTGAGTCAAAAAACTGCATTTGCATAAATCATACTGCATTTAATTATGTGTGTAACTAATTAATTTGTTATGATATGAATTTGTTTGAAATTGTTTTAATTGTATGAGAAATTAAATGCCTGATCCGGTAATGCTGTCCCCAGATTCTAGGGGAGTGTGAATTGCAGGTATTTTGAAGATTAATTAGAAGTTAAAGATGCAGATATTTTCCAGAGCTATAGGAATGGGTGTTTTTGGCTTTAGATACTTTTGTATTAATTAGAAGTAAATTGGTAGTAGTATTTTCTGTAAATTTTAATAATGTAATTTATAATGCTAAAAATTTTAATGGAATGTATTTATTTTAATGGTAAATTCTTTTTATGGATTTTAGAAGGAAATTAATTAATTAGAAAGGGGGGGTTACATTAGTGGTATCAGAGCTCTGGTTATGCATCTCTAGGATTTGTGAGTAGTGGGTCTTTTAGGTGTTCTGTTGTGTTACCCTGATTAGAATTGTTTGTTTGTTAAGAATATTATGGGAAAAAATGTAGTAACTAGAACTGAAAATTTTAAGACTTGTAGAAATGAGAAGAGGAAGGCTAGTTATAAACCTTAAGAGTTGAAACTAATAGTATAGTTGAGATGGCAGAAAGGAAGAAAGGAAACCTTGATAGAGTTGTGAGGGTGCACACTCAGGACTCAGTCGAGATGACTTTCCCTCCTAATGCTAAAAATTTTATATTGTCTAAATTATAATATTTTACATGTTCCTTATAGTGTGAATTTTGGTTGGAGGAAGTAAAATTTTTAGGAGATGTAATTTCTAGAGATGGAATAAGTATGGATCTTTCTAAGGTAGAAGCAGTTTTAGAATGGGAAAGGCCTAAGACAGTAACTGAGATTAGTAGTTCTTAGGAATTGATGGATATTACAAAAGGTTTATTAAAGGTTTTTCTAAGATAGTTGGACCCTTAACAAAATTAACTAGGAAAAATCAACCTTTTGTTTGGAGTGAGAGTTGTGAGAAATTTTTTCAAGAATTGAAACATAAATTGACTACTTTACCAGTTTTAGTTTTACTAGACCCAAATGAACCCTAGGAGGTATACTGTGATGTTTCATCTCTAGGGTTAGGATGTGTGTTAATGTAAAATAGGAAAGTGGTAGCTTATGCATCTAGGCGGTTGAAATCACATGAAAGAAATTATCCTACAGATGATTTGGAGTTAGATGCTATAGTTTTTGCTTTAAAATTTGGAGACATTATTTATATGGATCTAGATTTAATGTATATAGTGACCATAAGAATTTAAAATATTTGTTTGATTAAAAGGAATTGAATATGAGACAAAGAATATGGATGGAGTTTATTAAGGATTATGATTTTCAGTAAAGTATCATTCAGGAAAAGCTAATGTAGTAGTAGATGCTTTAAGTAGGAAAATTGTACACAGGTCAACCATGATGATCAAAGAATTAGAATTAATAGAACAATTTAGAGATTTGAATTTATGTACAGTAGGAAGAAGGATAAAATTCAATTAGGAATGATTACTATCACTAATGATTTCTTGGAAGAAATTAGAAAGAAACAAGATGTAGATACATTTATTCAGGAAAAGAAAGGAATAATAGGAACAGATAAAGTAAAAGAATTTAATTTAGGAATAGATGGAATTATTAGATTTAAAAATAAAATTTGTGTATCTAATAACCAAGAATTAAAGGAATTAATTTTGGAAGAAGGACACAAAAGTAAATTAAGTATTCACCTTGGAACTACAAAAATATATAAAATTTAAAGGAAATGTTTTGGTGGCCTAGGATGAAGAAAGATGTGGCAGAATATGTAGCTAGATGTTTAACGTGTCAGAAAGCTTTAGGAAGTAAATTATATCTTAGTTTAGTATAACACCCTAAGATTGATGGTCAAACAGAAAGGACTATTCAGTCATTAGAAGACCTCTTAAGGTCTTGTACATTAGAAGAGAAAGGAAATAGAGAATATATATTACCTTTAGTAGAATTTACATATAATAATAGTTACCATTCTAGTATAAGTATGGATCTCTATGAAGCTTTGTATGGTAGCAAATGTAGGACACCACTGGTATGGTATCAGGATGGTGAAAATTTATTGATAGAGCCAGACATCATCCAGCAGACAATTGAAAAAAGTAAAATTTATTCAGGAGAAAATGAAAACTGCACAGAGGAGACAGAAAAGTTATATAGATAAAAGAATAAAATCTTTAAAAATCTCAAGAAGATGATAAGGTATTTTTAAAAGTTACATCAATAACTGATAACGGAAAACCTAACTATAAAAACAAATCCTGTTAAGATTGAGAACAAAAGGATTAAGTACTTGAGAGGTAAATTATTCCTCTGGCTAAAGTTATCTGGAAGGATATCAGAGGTAATGACACTTGGGAATTAGAAGAGAAAATGAGAGAAGAATATCCTAAATTGTTTATATAGTTATATTACAAATTTCGAGGACGAAATTTTTATTAGTAGGGGAGAATTGTAACATCCTCATTTTTATTATTTTACAATTGTAAATATTTTTATATAAATAATTATGAGAAATTAAGTACTGTATTTTAGAGAATATTTTCTGTACATATTTTCATAATAACATTAATACAGTTCTATTCAGTAAAATTTTCTAAGTCTTTTAATACTTTTGTTTATACCTAAATTTCTTGTTGACCGGACAGTTGTGTCAGACAGCTGTCCAGGATAAGATTTTCCAGTATAACATTTTGGATTAAAATGTACTCTAATAAATCAAGAATTTAATGTAGATTTAAAATATATACAATTGAGAAATGAATTACTTGTTGACTGGACCGTTGTGTCTGACGGCTGTCCAGGATAAATTTTCAAGTGTAAAATTTTGGACTAATCTGTAACTTAATAAAAAGGTAATTGAATATAGATGAAATATATATACAGTTGAAGAATCAAAATGCTAGTTTCGAATTATTAGAATTTTCTGAGAATTAGGACTCTGAGGAATTATTACGGTAAAATTTTAAGGTAGAAAATTAAGATAAAATCTATATGACATCTATAGAATTATCTATTAATTATAACATACTTAGAATAATTATTAAAATTGTTTAACTAAGAAAAAGAAAAATAAAAGTATTAACCAATCAAAATTTGACAAATTGACATTTCTAAGGTAATTAAATTAAGCTAATTAGACCTTGATTAAGAGATAATTAAGACACTACCATAAGGTTTTTGATAGTGAGGAATCCAATGGTGATATTAGTTTCTTAAAATTCTAATTAGTTTGTAAGATAATTAAAACCCTAAACACCCTTCTAGAAGACTCCACCAAATTCAACAACTTTGACCCATTGACCAAGCAATTGGCAAGTTACGTTTGGGACTTGTCTTGGACGTCCAAGTGGCTGTAGAAGCTTGGTCAAGTTGGCTGCTGGAGACCAAGGGCTGGACGTGTGAGTGGGATCCAATTTGGTGAAGAAAATTTAATTAAAAACATAAGAAACTAAAGCAAAAAGGAAGCACAAAAAAGCTAACTCTCCAAAACCCATAAACCCGTGAGCTTGGGCAGCTGCACCCCTCCATTTTCACTTCATCTTAGCTTCTAAATTTAAGAAATAAACCAACCAAAATCTCACAAATTTCAACATACCTTCAATCAAAGAGAAAAGAATTGGGAGAAAAGCTTAAAAATTTCAAGAAATCAAAAGAGAAAGGAAGAAGAGGATGCAAGAGTTCTTCTTCAAACTAAGGATCTAAGGTAAGGATCTTGGCATTTAATTTCAATTTAAACAAATTGGAAGTGGGAGAAACATGTCCTTAGGGTTAATTTCAAGATTTGATCAAGAAACATTAAAAGATGAAATTAAATTAGGGCTTTTATATCTTTGATAAAAGAAGTTGAAATTTGATGGTTGAATGAATGTTTTGGTTGATATCATGATGTATTGTGATTGATTGAACCTTGAATTGATTTGTTCTTGATTGAAATTGGCTTGGTTGTGTTGAATTTGATGTTGGAACTTTGAGAAAAATTGTTGGAAATGGTATCAAGACCATACGGCCATGGTTAGTTTGCAAGGGATAATATGTGGAAATTTTCAATTAACCAAGGGCAAAATAGTCATTTCACATGTAGGGACACATTGGGAATTTTAGAAAAAATTTAAGGGCATTTTTGGCAATAATTAAAAAGTATAAGGGTAATTAGGTAATTTCACATTTTGAGGACACAATTGGAAATTTATAAAAAGATTGAGGGTAATTAGGTAATTTCATAGATTCTAGAAGAATTAGGGACACATTCGGAAATTTATAAAAAGATCAAGGGTAAAATGGGAAATTTTAGAAAATAGTAAGGGTAATTTAGTAATTTCACCCTTTGAGGGCAAAATTGGAATTTTAGAAAAAGATAGGGGTATTGTAGTAATTTCCATAGTAAAGAATAATTGGTAATTTTAGTAAAAGTTTAGTAATTTTTGCTAGTAAAGGACTAGTTAGTATTTTATTAAGGTATTGATGTTATAATGTTAATTAGTGAATTTTTATAATTTTTATGTGCTTGATTAATATTAATTATTTGTTTATTAGCATCATTATCATATTGCATAAGCCTGAGTTCTTGGAAAATACAAAGATTTCAAATGAGAAATGAGTTTTCAAATGAGAAATGATTTTGTTGACTAACCGGGACTGCGGTAGTCATGAAAAATGAGTATTTTTGGGGGAATTGATTTCCAGGACTATGTTGACTGACCGGACTGCGGTAGTCATGTATTTGAAAAGATGAATGAGATTATGAACAGAGAACTGTGTTGACTGACCGGACTGCGGTAGTCATGTATTTGAAAAGATGATTGAGATTATGAACAGAGATTATGATAGTCCTGAGAAATGGGTGAGCAGAGTAAGTTAGACAGGACCGTATAGTCTGTGATTATATAGTCTGTGGGGTGAAGGATATTGGCAATTCCACAGAGGACCGTAATCTGGAGCGCAGATACTGTCGTGGTGGCCTTCCTGGGTATCCTGACCTCCTAATTCTGTCTAGTTTATTTGCGTTTAGTAGGGGCTGATAGCTGAATTACAGAGCGTAATGGTAGGCCAGTTACTTACTAAACACTCAAAGGGGAAGTCTCCATGGAGCAGGGTCAAAATGATTTTGAGTCAAAAAAAATGAGTTTGAGTCAAAAAACTGCATTTGCATAAATCATACTGCATTTAATTATGTGTGTAACTAATTAATTTGTTATGATATGAATTTGTTTGAAATTGTTTTAATTGTATGAGAAATTAAATGCCTGATCCGGTAATGCTGTCCCCAGATTCTAGGGGAGTGTGAATTGCAGGTATTTTGAAGATTAATTAGAAGTTAAAGATGCAGATATTTTCCAGAGCTATAGGAATGGGTGTTTTTGGCTTTAGATACTTTTGTATTAATTAGAAGTAAATTGGTAGTAGTATTTTCTGTAAATTTTAATAATGTAATTTATAATGCTAAAAATTTTAATGGAATGTATTTATTTTAATGGTAAATTCTTTTTATGGATTTTAGAAGGAAATTAATTAATTAGAAAGGGGGGGTTACATTAGTGGTATCAGAGCTCTGGTTATGCATCTCTAGGATTTGTGAGTAGTGGGTCTTTTAGGTGTTCTGTTGTGTTACCCTGATTAGAATTGTTTGTTTGTTAAGAATATTATGGGAAAAAATGTAGTAACTAGAACTGAAAATTTTAAGACTTGTAGAAATGAGAAGAGGAAGGCTAGTTATAAACCTTAAGAGTTGAAACTAATAGTATAGTTGAGATGGCAGAAAGGAAGAAAGGAAACCTTGATAGAGTTGTGAGGGTGCACACTCAGGACTCAGTCGAGATGACTTTCCCTCCTAATGCTAAAAATTTTATATTGTCTAAATTATAATATTTTACATGTTCCTTATAGTGTGAATTTTGGTTGGAGGAAGTAAAATTTTTAGGAGATGTAATTTCTAGAGATGGAATAAGTATGGATCTTTCTAAGGTAGAAGCAGTTTTAGAATGGGAAAGGCCTAAGACAGTAACTGAGATTAGTAGTTCTTAGGAATTGATGGATATTACAAAAGGTTTATTAAAGGTTTTTCTAAGATAGTTGGACCCTTAACAAAATTAACTAGGAAAAATCAACCTTTTGTTTGGAGTGAGAGTTGTGAGAAATTTTTTCAAGAATTGAAACATAAATTGACTACTTTACCAGTTTTAGTTTTACTAGACCCAAATGAACCCTAGGAGGTATACTGTGATGTTTCATCTCTAGGGTTAGGATGTGTGTTAATGTAAAATAGGAAAGTGGTAGCTTATGCATCTAGGCGGTTGAAATCACATGAAAGAAATTATCCTACAGATGATTTGGAGTTAGATGCTATAGTTTTTGCTTTAAAATTTGGAGACATTATTTATATGGATCTAGATTTAATGTATATAGTGACCATAAGAATTTAAAATATTTGTTTGATTAAAAGGAATTGAATATGAGACAAAGAATATGGATGGAGTTTATTAAGGATTATGATTTTCAGTAAAGTATCATTCAGGAAAAGCTAATGTAGTAGTAGATGCTTTAAGTAGGAAAATTGTACACAGGTCAACCATGATGATCAAAGAATTAGAATTAATAGAACAATTTAGAGATTTGAATTTATGTACAGTAGGAAGAAGGATAAAATTCAATTAGGAATGATTACTATCACTAATGATTTCTTGGAAGAAATTAGAAAGAAACAAGATGTAGATACATTTATTCAGGAAAAGAAAGGAATAATAGGAACAGATAAAGTAAAAGAATTTAATTTAGGAATAGATGGAATTATTAGATTTAAAAATAAAATTTGTGTATCTAATAACCAAGAATTAAAGGAATTAATTTTGGAAGAAGGACACAAAAGTAAATTAAGTATTCACCTTGGAACTACAAAAATATATAAAATTTAAAGGAAATGTTTTGGTGGCCTAGGATGAAGAAAGATGTGGCAGAATATGTAGCTAGATGTTTAACGTGTCAGAAAGCTTTAGGAAGTAAATTATATCTTAGTTTAGTATAACACCCTAAGATTGATGGTCAAACAGAAAGGACTATTCAGTCATTAGAAGACCTCTTAAGGTCTTGTACATTAGAAGAGAAAGGAAATAGAGAATATATATTACCTTTAGTAGAATTTACATATAATAATAGTTACCATTCTAGTATAAGTATGGATCTCTATGAAGCTTTGTATGGTAGCAAATGTAGGACACCACTGGTATGGTATCAGGATGGTGAAAATTTATTGATAGAGCCAGACATCATCCAGCAGACAATTGAAAAAAGTAAAATTTATTCAGGAGAAAATGAAAACTGCACAGAGGAGACAGAAAAGTTATATAGATAAAAGAATAAAATCTTTAAAAATCTCAAGAAGATGATAAGGTATTTTTAAAAGTTACATCAATAACTGATAACGGAAAACCTAACTATAAAAACAAATCCTGTTAAGATTGAGAACAAAAGGATTAAGTACTTGAGAGGTAAATTATTCCTCTGGCTAAAGTTATCTGGAAGGATATCAGAGGTAATGACACTTGGGAATTAGAAGAGAAAATGAGAGAAGAATATCCTAAATTGTTTATATAGTTATATTACAAATTTCGAGGACGAAATTTTTATTAGTAGGGGAGAATTGTAACATCCTCATTTTTATTATTTTACAATTGTAAATATTTTTATATAAATAATTATGAGAAATTAAGTACTGTATTTTAGAGAATATTTTCTGTACATATTTTCATAATAACATTAATACAGTTCTATTCAGTAAAATTTTCTAAGTCTTTTAATACTTTTGTTTATACCTAAATTTCTTGTTGACCGGACAGTTGTGTCAGACAGCTGTCCAGGATAAGATTTTCCAGTATAACATTTTGGATTAAAATGTACTCTAATAAATCAAGAATTTAATGTAGATTTAAAATATATACAATTGAGAAATGAATTACTTGTTGACTGGACCGTTGTGTCTGACGGCTGTCCAGGATAAATTTTCAAGTGTAAAATTTTGGACTAATCTGTAACTTAATAAAAAGGTAATTGAATATAGATGAAATATATATACAGTTGAAGAATCAAAATGCTAGTTTCGAATTATTAGAATTTTCTGAGAATTAGGACTCTGAGGAATTATTACGGTAAAATTTTAAGGTAGAAAATTAAGATAAAATCTATATGACATCTATAGAATTATCTATTAATTATAACATACTTAGAATAATTATTAAAATTGTTTAACTAAGAAAAAGAAAAATAAAAGTATTAACCAATCAAAATTTGACAAATTGACATTTCTAAGGTAATTAAATTAAGCTAATTAGACCTTGATTAAGAGATAATTAAGACACTACCATAAGGTTTTTGATAGTGAGGAATCCAATGGTGATATTAGTTTCTTAAAATTCTAATTAGTTTGTAAGATAATTAAAACCCTAAACACCCTTCTAGAAGACTCCACCAAATTCAACAACTTTGACCCATTGACCAAGCAATTGGCAAGTTACGTTTGGGACTTGTCTTGGACGTCCAAGTGGCTGTAGAAGCTTGGTCAAGTTGGCTGCTGGAGACCAAGGGCTGGACGTGTGAGTGGGATCCAATTTGGTGAAGAAAATTTAATTAAAAACATAAGAAACTAAAGCAAAAAGGAAGCACAAAAAAGCTAACTCTCCAAAACCCATAAACCCGTGAGCTTGGGCAGCTGCACCCCTCCATTTTCACTTCATCTTAGCTTCTAAATTTAAGAAATAAACCAACCAAAATCTCACAAATTTCAACATACCTTCAATCAAAGAGAAAAGAATTGGGAGAAAAGCTTAAAAATTTCAAGAAATCAAAAGAGAAAGGAAGAAGAGGATGCAAGAGTTCTTCTTCAAACTAAGGATCTAAGGTAAGGATCTTGGCATTTAATTTCAATTTAAACAAATTGGAAGTGGGAGAAACATGTCCTTAGGGTTAATTTCAAGATTTGATCAAGAAACATTAAAAGATGAAATTAAATTAGGGCTTTTATATCTTTGATAAAAGAAGTTGAAATTTGATGGTTGAATGAATGTTTTGGTTGATATCATGATGTATTGTGATTGATTGAACCTTGAATTGATTTGTTCTTGATTGAAATTGGCTTGGTTGTGTTGAATTTGATGTTGGAACTTTGAGAAAAATTGTTGGAAATGGTATCAAGACCATACGGCCATGGTTAGTTTGCAAGGGATAATATGTGGAAATTTTCAATTAACCAAGGGCAAAATAGTCATTTCACATGTAGGGACACATTGGGAATTTTAGAAAAAATTTAAGGGCATTTTTGGCAATAATTAAAAAGTATAAGGGTAATTAGGTAATTTCACATTTTGAGGACACAATTGGAAATTTATAAAAAGATTGAGGGTAATTAGGTAATTTCATAGATTCTAGAAGAATTAGGGACACATTCGGAAATTTATAAAAAGATCAAGGGTAAAATGGGAAATTTTAGAAAATAGTAAGGGTAATTTAGTAATTTCACCCTTTGAGGGCAAAATTGGAATTTTAGAAAAAGATAGGGGTATTGTAGTAATTTCCATAGTAAAGAATAATTGGTAATTTTAGTAAAAGTTTAGTAATTTTTGCTAGTAAAGGACTAGTTAGTATTTTATTAAGGTATTGATGTTATAATGTTAATTAGTGAATTTTTATAATTTTTATGTGCTTGATTAATATTAATTATTTGTTTATTAGCATCATTATCATATTGCATAAGCCTGAGTTCTTGGAAAATACAAAGATTTCAAATGAGAAATGAGTTTTCAAATGAGAAATGATTTTGTTGACTAACCGGGACTGCGGTAGTCATGAAAAATGAGTATTTTTGGGGGAATTGATTTCCAGGACTATGTTGACTGACCGGACTGCGGTAGTCATGTATTTGAAAAGATGAATGAGATTATGAACAGAGAACTGTGTTGACTGACCGGACTGCGGTAGTCATGTATTTGAAAAGATGATTGAGATTATGAACAGAGATTATGATAGTCCTGAGAAATGGGTGAGCAGAGTAAGTTAGACAGGACCGTATAGTCTGTGATTATATAGTCTGTGGGGTGAAGGATATTGGCAATTCCACAGAGGACCGTAATCTGGAGCGCAGATACTGTCGTGGTGGCCTTCCTGGGTATCCTGACCTCCTAATTCTGTCTAGTTTATTTGCGTTTAGTAGGGGCTGATAGCTGAATTACAGAGCGTAATGGTAGGCCAGTTACTTACTAAACACTCAAAGGGGAAGTCTCCATGGAGCAGGGTCAAAATGATTTTGAGTCAAAAAAAATGAGTTTGAGTCAAAAAACTGCATTTGCATAAATCATACTGCATTTAATTATGTGTGTAACTAATTAATTTGTTATGATATGAATTTGTTTGAAATTGTTTTAATTGTATGAGAAATTAAATGCCTGATCCGGTAATGCTGTCCCCAGATTCTAGGGGAGTGTGAATTGCAGGTATTTTGAAGATTAATTAGAAGTTAAAGATGCAGATATTTTCCAGAGCTATAGGAATGGGTGTTTTTGGCTTTAGATACTTTTGTATTAATTAGAAGTAAATTGGTAGTAGTATTTTCTGTAAATTTTAATAATGTAATTTATAATGCTAAAAATTTTAATGGAATGTATTTATTTTAATGGTAAATTCTTTTTATGGATTTTAGAAGGAAATTAATTAATTAGAAAGGGGGGGTTACAATCTAAATCCAAAACCCCCTATTCCTATAGCTCTGGAGTATGTCTGCATCTGTGACTTCTAATTAATCTTCCAAATACCTGCAATCACACTCCCCTAGAATCTGGGGACAACATTACCAGATCAGGCATTTAATTTCTCATACAATAAAACAATTTCAAACAAATACATATCATAACAATTTAATTAGTTACACACAGAATTAAATACAGTATGATTTATGCAAATGCAGTTTTTTGACTCAAATTCATTTTTGACCCTGCTCCATGGAGACTTCCCCTTTGAGTGTTTAGTAAGTAACTGGCCTACCATTACGTACTGCAATTCAGCTATCAGCCCCTACTAAACGCAAATAAGCTAAACAGAATTAGGAGATTAGGATACCCGGAAGGCTACCACGACCGCAACTCAGTCCAGTTTCCAGCCACATGTGGAATTGCCAATATCCTTCACCCCACAGACTATATAATCACAGATTATACGGTCCTATCTAACAAATTCTACTCAACCCAAAAATCCTTTCTCAATCATTTTCATTTCACATGACTACCGTAATCTCGGTTAGTCAACAATTCATTTCTCAATCAATCTCATTTCACATGACTACCGCAGTCCCGGTTAGTCAACAAAAGTCATTACTCATAAATCAACTCAATTCTCATGACTACCACAGTCCTGGTTAGTCAACATAATTCTTTCTCATTTGATACTTTTAAAAATCCCCCAAAAAGACTCATGCTAATGAATTTTGTTCATGATCACAATCAAATAAATAATTTATACACATTAACATACAAGGATACAAAATTTAAGCAATTTACATTAGTATTTTTAATAATTTCCGAAAATGCCCTCAATCTTTTTCCAAAATACCCAATGTGTCCCTACATGTAAAATGACCATTTTGCCCTTGGTTTTAAAAAAATTTCCACATAATATCCCTTGCATTTAGGGCTGGCCGAATGGTCTACAAGCCATTCTCAACAATTCTTCCAAAGCTACAAACTCCAATTCCAACCAAAATTCAATCAAATCTCAAATTCAATCAAAATTCAACAAACCAAATTTCAACCATTACAACACCTTAAAAATTCAATCAAACATCATTCCAATCCATGAATTTCAATCACAAGCATCAAAAACACAAAACCCCTAAATCAATTTCAAGTTTTCATGATTCTAGGTCAAAATTTTAATCTAAGCCTACAACATGTTTTCTTCTAATTCCAAGGGTTCTAATTGAAATTAAATGCCTAGATCCTTACCTTAGACTCTTTAATTGAAGAAAAAGCCTTGAATTCCTTTCTCCCTCACTCCTTGGTCTTGTAGGAATTTTTGAGATTTTCTCCAATTCTTTCTCTACTAGCCGAATTAGCTTTGTGTTTTGGAAGTTTGGATGGTTGGGTTTCTTAATTTGGGATGAGATGATGAAGTTAAGATGAAATGAAGTCAAGAGCTGCAGCTGCTGGGTAAGGAAGCTTACGGTTCTGGTTTTGTGGGGAAATAGCTTTTGTGACTTTTTACTTTGTTTTAAGTTTTAATACTTCTTTAAACAAGTTATTAACCAAATTGAAGTTTGCCTTCATGTCCAGCAGCTTCTGCACGTCCAGCAGCCCTTATTGGCCAAGAGAGATCAAGTCACCAAGCCACTTGGACAGCCAAAGGAGTTCCTTGGGTGACTTGCTCACTTGCCCACCCTAAAAGTCAACATTTTCAAGCACTTTGTAGAAAATTCTAGAATGTTTTTAGGGCTGTTAATTATCTTACAATGTGATTAGAATTTGAAGAAAATAACATCACCATTGGATTCCTCACTATCAAAAACCTTGGGGTAGTGTCTTACTTATCTCTTAATCCAAGCTTAATTAGCTTAATTTAGTGACATTAGAAAAACCTAAGTTGTCACTTTTTGATTGGTTAAGGTTCTAAATTAAATTTTTCTTGGTTAAACATGTTTAATAATTATTCTAAGTATATTACATTTATTAGATAATTCTATAGATATCCTATGAATTTTCTCTAAATTTTCTGTCTTAAAATTTTACCGTAATAATTTCTCAAAGTTCTAACTTTCGGAAAATCCTAACAATTCTGAATAAGCATTTTAATTCTTTATCTGTATATATTTTTAATCTATATTCTATTACCTTTCTTTTAAGTTATAATTGAGTTCAAAATTCTATACTTGAAAATTTATCTTGGACAGCTGTCTGACATAGCAGTCCAGTCAACTATCAATTTTAGCAAAAACAAAGGCATTTGCAAATTCAGAAAATTCTTCTGAGTAGAATTGTATTAATTTCATTAAGAAAATATGTTCATAATGTACATATATAAATGCGTACAAATAGTAAAATGAGGATGTTACATTTTATGCCAATTTGGAAGGGAATTATCTTTTTGGATCTCACAAAAAAAAATATAATCTTTTTATTATTTCACCTCCGAAACATATCGTGAAACTTTGATATTTCTACGACCATTACAAATCACATTAAAAAGATAACAATCACATTAATAGTTTCCTTGATTACTTTTGTTATCACAACATTTATAATAATTTCCATTATTAATGAGAGGAGATACGTATTTTTAATAAAATTAAACGAGATATCCTGAAATTTTTTTAGCTCCCCTCTCATTTTATGCCAATTTGGAATGGAATTATCTCTTTGGATCTCACAAAAAAAAATTATAATCTTTTTATTGTTTCACCTCTGAAACATATCGTGAAATTTTGATATTTCTGCGACAATTACCAATTACATTAAAAAGATAACAATCACATTAATAGTTTCCTTGATTAGTTTTGTTATCACAACGTTTATAATAATTTCCATTATTAATGAGAGGAGATATGTATTTTTAATAAAATTAAATGAGATATCTTAAAATTTTGTTACGTCTTCTCTCATTTTATGCCAGTTTGGAAGGGAATGATCTTTTTGTATCTCACAAAAAAAAAATTATAATCTTTTTATTATTTCACCTCCGAAACATATCGTGAAACTTTGATATTTCTACGACAATTACAAATCACATTAAAAAGATAACAATCACGTTAATAGTTTCCTTTATTAGTTTTTTTATGACAACGTTTATAATAATTTCCATTATTAATGAGAGGAGATATGTATTTTTAATAAAATTAAACGAGATATCCTGAAATTTTTTTAGCTCCTCTTTCATTTTATGCCAATTTGGAATGGAATGATCTTTTTGGATCACCCAAAAAGAATTATAATCTTTTTATTGTTTCACCTCCGAAATATATCGTGAAATTTCGATATTTCTGCGACAATTACCAATCACATTAAAAAGATAACAATCACGTTAATAGTTTCCTTGATTAGTTTTGTTATCACAACGTTTATAATAATTTCCATTATTAATGAGAGGAGATATGTATTTTTAATAAAATTAAATGAGATATCTTGAAATTTTGTTAGGTCTTCTCTCATTTTATGCCAGTTTGGAAGGGAATGATCTTTTTGTATCTCACAAAAAAATTATAATCTTTTTATTATTTCACCTCCGAAACATATCGTGAAACTTTGATATTTCTACGACAATTACAAATCACATTAAAAAGATAACAATAACGTTTATAGTTTCCATTATTAGTTTTTTTATCACAACGTTTATAATAATTTCCATTATTAATGAGAGGAGATATGTATTTTTAATAAAATTAAACGAGATATGATGAAATTTTTTTAGGTCTTCTCTCATTTTATGCCAATTTGGAAGGGAATTATCTTTTTGGAACTCACAAAAAAAAATATAATCTTTTTATTATTTCACCTCCCAAACATATCGTGAAATTTTGATATTTCTACAACAATTACAATTCACATTAAAAAGATAGCAATCACATTTACAGTTTCCTTTATTAGTTTTTTTATCACAACGTTTATAATAATTTCCATTATTAATGAAAGGAGATATGTATTTTTAATAAAATTAAACGAGATATCCTGAAATTTTTTTAGGTCTTCTCTCATTTTATGCCAATTTGGAAGCGAATGATCTTTTTGGATCTCAAAAAAAAAAAATATAATCTTTTTATTATTTCACCTCCGAAACATATCGTGAAACTTTGATATTTCTACGACAATTACAAATCACATTAAAAAGATAACAATCACGTTAATAGTTTCCTTGATTAGTTTTGTTATCACAACGTTTATAATAATTTCCATTATTAATGAGAGGATATATGTATTTTTAATAAAATTAAATGAGATATCTTAAAATTTTGTTACGTCTTCTCTCATTTTATGTCAGTTTGGAAGGGAATGATCTTTTTGTATCTCACAAAAAAAAATTATAATCTTTTTATTATTTCACCTCCGAAACATATCGTGAAACTTTGATATTTCTACGACAATTACAAATCACATTAAAAAGATAACAATCACGTTAATAGTTTCCTTTATTAGTTTTTTTATGACAACGTTTATAATAATTTCCATTATTAATGAGAGGAGATATGTATTTTTAATAAAATTAAACGAGATATCCTGAAATTTTTTTAGCTCCTCTCTCATTTTATGCCAATTTGGAATGGAATGATCTTTTTGGATCACCCAAAAAGAATTATAATCTTTTTATTGTTTCACCTCCGAAATATATCGTGAAATTTCGATATTTCTGCGACAATTACCAATCACATTAAAAAGATAACAATCACGTTAATAGTTTCCTTGATTAGTTTTGTTATCACAACGTTTATAATAATTTCCATTATTAATGAGAGGAGATATGTATTTTTAATAAAATTAAATGAGATATCTTGAAATTTTGTTAGGTCTTCTCTCATTTTATGCCAGTTTGGAAGGGAATGATCTTTTTGTATCTCACAAAAAAATTATAATCTTTTTATTATTTCACCTCCGAAACATATCGTGAAACTTTGATATTTCTACGACAATTACAAATCACATTAAAAAGATAACAATAACGTTTATAGTTTCCATTATTAGTTTTTTTATCACAACGTTTATAATAATTTCCATTATTAATGAGAGGAGATATGTATTTTTAATAAAATTAAACGAGATATGATGAAATTTTTTTAGGTCTTCTCTCATTTTATGCCAATTTGGAAGGGAATGATCTTTTTAGATCTCACAAAAAAAATTATAATCTTTTTATTGTTTCACCTCCCAAACATATCGTGAAATTTTGATATTTCTACAACAATTACAATTCACATTAAAAAGATAACAATCACATTTACATTTTCCTTTATTAGTTTTTTTATCACAACGTTCATAATAATTTCCATTATTAATGAGAGGACATATGTATTTTTAATAAAATTAAACGAGATATTATGAAATTTTTTTAGGTCTTCTCTCATTTTATGCCAATTTGGAAGGGAATGATCTTTTTAGATCTCACAAAAAAAATTATAATCTTTTTTTTGTTTCACCTCCAAAACATATAGTGCAATTTTGATATTTCTACGACAATTACCAATCACATTAAAAAGATAACAATCACGTTAATAGTTTCCTTGATTAGTTTTGTTATCACAACGTTTATAATAATTTCCATTATTAATGAGAGGAGATATGTATTTTTAATAAAATTAAACGAGATATCCTGAAATTTTTTTAGCTCCTCTCTCATTTTATGCCAATTTGGAATGGAATGATCTTTTTGGATCACCCAAAAAGTATTATAATCTTTTTATTGTTTCACCTCCGAAATATATCGTGAAATTTCGATATTTCTGCGACAATTACCAATCACATTAAAAAGATAACAATCACGTTAATAGTTTCCTTGATTAGTTTTGTTATCACAACGTTTATAAAAATTTCCATTATTAATGAGAGGTGATATGTATTTTTAATAAAATTAAATGAGATATCTTGAAATTTTGTTAGGTCTTCTCTCATTTTATGCCAGTTTGGAAGGGAATGATCTTTTTGTATCTCACAAAAAAATTATAATCTTTTTATTATTTCACCTCCGAAACATATCGTGAAACTTTGATATTTTTACGACAATTACAAATCACATTAAAAAGATAACAATAACGTTTATAGTTTCCATTATTAGTTTTTTTATCACAACGTTTATAATAATTTCCATTATTAATGAGAGGAGATATGTATTTTTAATAAAATTAAACGAGATATGATGAAATTTTTTTAGGTCTTCTCTCATTTTATGCCAATTTGGAAGGGAATGATCTTTTTAGATCTCACAAAAAAAATTATAATCTTTTTATTGTTTCACCTCCCAAACATATCGTGAAATTTTGATATTTCTACAACAATTACAATTCACATTAAAAAGATAACAATAACATTTACAGTTTCCTTTATTAGTTTTTTTATCACAACGTTCATAATAATTTCCATTATTAATGAGAGGACATATGTATTTTTAATAAAATTAAACGAGATACTATGAAATTTTTTTAGGTCTTCTCTCATTTTATGCCAATTTGGAAGGGAATGATCTTTTTAGATCTCACAAAAAAAATTATAATCTTTTTTTTGTTTCACCTCCAAAACATATAGTGCAATTTTGATATTTCTACGACAATTACCAATCACATTAAAACGATAACAATCACATTAACAGTTTCCTATATTAGTTTTTTTTATCACAACGTTTATAATAATTTCCATTATTAATGAGAGGATATATGTATTTTTAATAAAATTAAACGAGATATCCTAAAAATTTTTTAGGTCATCTCTTATGTTATGCCAATTTGGAAGGGAATGATCCTTTTGGATCTCACAAAAAAAAATTATAATCTTTTTATTATTTCACCTCCGAAACATATCGTGAAACTTTGATATTTCTACGACAATTACAAATCACATTAAAAAGATAACAATCACATTAATAGTTTCCTTGATTACTTTTGTTATCACAACATTTATAACAATTTCCATTATTAATGAGAGGAGATATGTATTTTTAATAAAATTAAACGAGATATCCTGAAATTTTTTAGCTCCTCTCTCATTTTATGCCAATTTGGAATGGAATGATCTTTTTGGATCACCCAAAAAGAATTATAATCTTTTTATTGTTTCACCTCCGAAATATATCGTGAAATTTCAATATTTCTGCGACAATTACCAATCACATTAAAAAGATAACAATCACGTTAATAGTTTCCTTGATTAGTTTTGTTATCACAACGTTTATAATAATTTCCATTATTAATGAGAGGAGGTATGTATTTTTAATAAAATTAAATGAGATATCTTGAAATTTTGTTAGGTCTTCTCTCATTTTATGCCAGTTTGGAAGGGAATGATCTTTTTGTATCTCACAAAAAAATTATAATCTTTTTATTATTTCACCTCCGAAACATATCGTGAAACTTTGATATTTCTACGACAATTACAAATCACATTAAAAAGATAACAATCACATTAATAGTTTCCTTGATTACTTTTGTTATCACAACATTTATAATAATTTCCATTATTAATGAGAGGAGATATGTATTTTTAATAAAATTAAACGAGATATCCTGAAATTTTTTTAGCTCCCCTCTCATTTTATGCCAATTTGGAAGGGAATAAGCTTTTTAGATCTCACAAAAAAAATTATAATCTTTTTATTGTTTCACCTCCCAAACATATCGTGAAATTTTGATATTTCTACAACAATTACAATTCACATTAAAAAGATAACAATCACATTAACAGTTTCCTTTATTAGTTTTTTTATCACAACGTTCATAATAATTTCCATTATTAATGAGTGGACATATGTATTTTTAATAAAATTAAACGAGATATTATGAATTTTTTTTAGGTCTTCTCTCATTTTTTGCCAATTTGGAAGGGAATGATCTTTTTAGATCTCACAAAAAAAATTATAATCTTTGTTTTGTTTCACCTCCAAAACATATAGTGCAATTTTGATATTTCTACGACAATTACCAATCACATTAAAACGATAACAATCACATTAACAGTTTCCTATATTAGTTTTTTTTATCACAACGTTTATAATAATTTCCATTATTAATGAGAGGATATATGTATTTTTAATAAAATTAAACGAGATATCCTAAAAATATTTTAGGTCATCTCTTATTTTATGCCAATTTGGAAGGGAATGATCCTTTTGGATCTCACAAAAAAAAATTATAATCTTTTTATTATTTCACCTCCGAAATGTAACATCCTGAAAATTACAACCCAATAAATATGAATGTGAGAGATTTAACTAGAAAATTTTCTTGTTGGGGAGAATTGTAACACTGTGATTTTTCGTAACGTATATTAAGGGTTTGATAAATATCATAAAAGGAAATTAAATTTAAACTTATAGTGTTATTGTGAGATTTTTGGAACATTTACGTAAGTTCCGTAAGTTGACAAAAAAAAAAAAAAGAGAAGAGGGGGTGTCCTTAGAGGAAGTGTGGCTGCAAATAGCAAAATTGTAAAATTATGCCACATATGAAACGTGAACCGCTTCTCTTCCCGTCATTTCTTCATTCTTCAGTCTTCCTCCCCGAGAACCCTCTGCTCTCTCTTCTTCTCTCTAAAATTTTACACTCTTTCTAAGATTTAAGTATTCAAATCAAAGTTTTCACCGATTAAATTCGGATATGTTATAGAGGAGTTCAAGAGCTTCAAAACCAACCGATTGGATTTCGATTTCATCGAGGTATGTAGGGGTTTCTTTTTTTTTCCTAAGCTATTTTCTTGTTTTCTTGTTAAATATGGATTGTGGCTGTTGTTGATGATCTGTAAATAATTTTGAAAACCCGAAATAAGCTACTTGAGATTTGGGTCCTGTGACTGTGTGGATTTTTCCTCTCGGTTTTCGTGCAGGTTTTTGAGGATGTAAATACATTTTCTTATGTTTTGATGCCTCTGGATATCATGGTATTTTTTTCAGATTTTTTTGAGCACTGTAACTATTTTTACCAGAATTATTTTTAAAAACTGTTGATTCTGAGAATGGGACTGTTTTGATTTTTACAAGAATTTTGGGACATGATTTTGGAAAACTGGAATCATGAGTTAATTTTATGCATCATGGGGGTCATCTCTGAATTTTTGTAAGGTCAGAAAAGCCTGAGAAGTATTTTTAGCGATTTAATGTTGGAAAAACCGAAAAGCTGGATAGTAGAGAAATTAAATGTAGAAAATTACTTTTTGTGATAATTTGGTCTTGAGAAAATTTAGTAATACTTTTTTGATCATGTGGAATATCCATGGATTTTCTCAGAATTTTGTAAGTACCTTTTGTAATTAATTACATTTTCTTATTGAAAACTGTGTTCTGGAGAAATAATGATTTGGAAATTCAAAAAAGGTATTTTTGGTGGATTTTTGGTACTGAGGAAATTATATGTGATGGTCCACATATTGGAGATATTCTCTGTAAAATTTCACATAAAACGAATTTGATATGCTATTTTCTAAAAATATGGAATTGTGTTTGACAGAGTATGTCCAGCCACTGTTTTTAATTCAAAAATAATATTTGTGGGTTGAATTTTCGTGAGATAAATTTATATGATGAAATATGAATGATGTATAGTTTCTCTGTAAAATCTCATGAAATTTCAAATTGATATGATGCATCAAATAATTTTTGGTGTGTGTGTACAGCTCTATGTGTCCACATGAAATTTAATTATATTAATTGTGTATTTGGTTTTAATGCCTTTAATTGTACTTGTTAAGGAATAATTTCACCTAAAAAGGGAAGTTTCCATAGAAATATGAATGCAATGATTTGTGATGGATTGAGTTTGAGTTATTGGATTATTGGTTATTAATGATTGTTCTGTTATTAACTGTGAATTGGAGACCGGGAGGAATGTGATCCTCGGGCAAAGAGTGCTGGAAATTGTTGTGCATGTGAATTGCTTGTATCAGTGAGATCTTATATTCAGAGAGAAATATTTGGGAGAAAAATCCAAAAATTTAAAGAAGACAAAGGAGAAAAGGAGAAAAAGGATTCAAGGTAAGGGAAGCTTCCTTGTGATTTATATTTTCAGTTTAAGTGTGGTTGAGAGTTAGGGGGCTCAATCACATATAGCATGCCTGCCCCTTTTGCTGTTTATGTTGAGTTGATTGGTGGTTGATTTTAAAATTGATGAAAAATGGGTATTTGATTCTCCTGGCAGTGGTTGTGTGAGTGTGTATGGACTGATTGTTTTTGTTTTTGATTCTCTAAATTACTTGGAAAGGCTCCTAAAACAAAGGAGACCATGCCCAAATTTTCTTGAAATTATTTGATAAGCTTTGCATGTGAAAATCAAACCACAAAACAAAGTGGCAGTGGCTGTTAGGTTCGTCTGGCCATTGGAGATGGCGGGTACTGAGATGCCGTATCTAAGAATGTAAGGATCATGACATTTAATTTCATTTTAGACCATTTGGAATGTAGAAAAACATGTTGTTAGGTTTAGATTCAAGATTTGATCAAGAGCCATAAAAAGATTAAATTGATTTATATAATTGATATTAGAAGCTTGAAATAATTGTTTGGAATCATGTTTGATTGATTGGATGATGTGTTTTGATGGATTGAAATTGATTGGTTGGTTTGTTGTTGGATTGAAATTGTTTGATTTGGCTTGATTGTGTTGTGAATGATGTTGAAAATTGTTGAATGTTTATATTTTTGTAGGTGATTGTTTAAAATTACTTATTTAATTGTGATTATTAACATATTGCATATGCATGAGTCTTTTTGGGGGATTTATAAAGATTCAAGTGAAAAAAAAAATTGATGTTGGCTAACCGGGACTGCGGTAGCCATGAAAAGAAAAAAAAAAGAAAAGAAAAGAAAAGAAAAAGAAAAGAAATGACTTTTGTTGACTAACCGGGACTGCGGTAGTCATGTGAAATGAAAATGATTGAGAAATGATTTTGTTGACTAACCGGGACTGCGGTAGTCATGTGAAAGGAATATGATTTGAGAATTGAATCTTTGGGGTGAGTAGAATTTGTTAAACAGGACCGTATAATATGTGATTATATAGTCTGTGGGGAGAAGGATATTGGCAATTCCATATGTGGCTGTAATCTGGACAGAGATGCGGTCGTGGTGGCCTTCCGGGTATCCTGATCTCCTAATTCTGTTTAGCTTATTCGCGTTTAGTAGGGGCTGATAGCTGAATTGCAGTGCGTAATGGTAGGCCAGTTTCTTACTAAACACTCAAAGGGGAAGTCTCCATGGAGCAGGGTCAAAATGATTTTGAGTCAAAACTGCATTTGCATAAATCATACTGCAATTGTTTTAATTGTGTGACTTATGATGTTATGACTCATTGTGATTAGTGGTGATGGTGTATGTGATTGATCTTGTTGATGATTCATGTTATAAATATGTTTATGAACTAAGTTTTGTATAACATTTTCAGTTATTATATATAGTATTTTGAAGTATACAAAATCTAGTTTTTCGTCCTTTTCCTTAATAATTGGAAATTCACTTATTTTCTTATATGTATAGTTTTGTTTGGTAAGCTTACCCTTGCAATGTTTGCACATGTGGTTCGTGCCTGTGATGATCTCGGACATCGTGTTCGGGGGAGCAGATGGTTTTTAGGTGGATCTTTCTCTTGGAGAGTTTGTGGATAGAGCATACGAGGGATTGAAGACATTATCATTTCTTTCCATTTCTTTGTTTGGTCTTATGTATAAAATGAACCAGTTAGGGGTATTATGTATTTATCATGGGAAAAGATGTATGTACACATAGTTTTATTTAGTTAAGTTTTGTATAAGAGATATTTATAAATTAAGCTTTAAATTTTATCTGTCAGTTTTGGGAATCGCGGGAAAAAAAAAATTATCCAATATTTTATCAATAAACTAATTAGAGAGTTTTTAAAATTTAATGAAATAAAATCTTTAGTATAACAAATCTGTAACGAAGATGGGTCGTTACACGAAACATATCGTGAAACTTTGATATTTCTACGACAATTACAAATCACATTAAAAAGATAACAATCACATTAATAGTTTCCTTGATTACTTTTGTTATCACCACATTTATAACAATTTCCATTATTAATGAGAGGAGATATGTATTTTTAATAAAATTAAACGAGATATCATGAAATTTTTTTAGCTCCTCTCTCATTTTATGCCAATTTGGAATGGAATGATCTTTTTGGATCACCCAAAAAGAATTATAATCTTTTTATTGTTTCACCTCCGAAATATATCGTGAAATTTCAATATTTCTGCGACAATTACCAATCACATTAAAAAGATAACAATCACGTTAATAGTTTCCTTGATTAGTTTTGTTATCACAACGTTTATAATAATTTCCATTATTAATTAGAGGAGATATGTATTTTTAATAAAATTAAATGAGATATCTTGAAATTTTGTTAGGTCTTCTCCCATTTTATGCCAGTTTGGAAGGGAATGATCTTTTTGTATCTCACAAAAAAATTATAATCTTTTTATTATTTCACCTCCGAAACATATCGTGAAACTTTGATATTTCTACGACAATTACAAATCACATTAAAAGGATAACAATCACGTTAATAGTTTCCTTTATTAGTTTTTTTATGACAACGTTTATAATAATTTCCCTTATTAATGAGAGGAGATATGTATTTTTAATAAAATTAAACGAGATATCCTGAAATTTTTTTAGCTCCTCTCTCATTTTATGCCAATTTGGAATGGAATGATCTTTTTGGATCACCCAAAAAGAATTATAATCTTTTTATTGTTTCACCTCCGAAATATATCGTGAAATTTCGATATTTCTGCGACAATTACCAATCACATTAAAAAGATAACAATCACGTTAATAGTTTCCTTGATTAGTTTTGTTATCACAACGTTTATAATAATTTCCATTATTAATGAGAGGAGGTATGTATTTTTAATAAAATTAAATGAGATATCTTGAAATTTTGTTAGGTCTTCTCTCATTTTATGCCAGTTTGGAAGGGAATGATCTTTTTGTATCTCACAAAAAAATTATAATCTTTTTATTATTTCACCTCCGAAACATATCGTGAAACTTTGATATTTTTACGACAATAACAAATCACATTAAAAAGATAACAATAACGTTTATAGTTTCCATTATTAGTTTTTTTATCACAACGTTTATAATAATTTCCATTATTAATGAGAGGACATATGTATTTTTAATAAAATTAAACGAGATATGATGAAATTTTTTTAGGTCTTCTCTCATTTTATGCCAATTTGGAAGGGAATGATCTTTTTAGATCTCACAAAAAAAATTATAATCTTTTTATTGTTTCACCTCCCAAACATATCGTGAAATTTTGATATTTCTACAACAATTATAATTCACATTAAAAAGATAACAATCACATTTACAGTTTCCTTTATTAGTTTTTTTATCACAACGTTCATAATAATTTCCATTATTAATGAGAGGACATATGTATTTTTAATAAAATTAAACGAGATACTATGAAATTTTTTTAGGTCTTCTCTCATTTTATGCCAATTTGGAAGGGAATGATCTTTTTAGATCTCACAAAAAAAATTATAATCTTTTTTTTGTTTCACCTCCAAAACATATAGTGCAATTTTGATATTTCTACGACAATTACCAATCACATTAAAACGATAACAATCACATTAACAGTTTCCTATATTAGTTTTTTTTATCACAACGTTTATAATAATTTCCATTATTAATGAGAGGATATATGTATTTTTAATAAAATTAAACGAGATATCCTAAAAATTTTTTAGGTCATCTCTTATTTTATGCCAATTTGGAAGGGAATGATCCTTTTGGATCTAAAAAAAAAAAATTATAATCTTTTTATTATTTCACCTCCGAAACATATCGTGAAACTTTGATATTTCTACGACAATTACAAATCACATTAAAAAGATAACAATCACGTTAATAGTTTCCTTTATTAGTTTTTTTATCACAACGTTTATAATAATTTCCGTTATTAATGAGAGGAGATATGTATTTTTAATAAAATTAAACGAGATATCCTGAAATTTTTTTAGCTCCTCTCTCATTTTATGCCAATTTGGAATGGAATGATCTTTTTGGATCTCCCAAAAAAAATTATAATCTTTTTATTGTTTCACCTCCGAAATATATCGTGAAATTTTGATATTTCTGCGACAATTACCAATCACATTAAAAAGATAACAATCACGTTAATAGTTTCCTTGATTAGTTTTGTTATCACAACGTTTATAATAATTTCCATTATTAATGAGAGGAGATATGTATTTTTAATAAAATTAAATGAGATATCTTGAAATTTTGTTAGGTCTTCTCTCATTTTATGCCAATTTGGAAGGGAATGATCTTTTTGTATCTCACAAAAAAAAATTATAATCTTTTTATTACTTCACCTCCGAAACATATCGTGAAACTTTGATATTTCTACGACAATTACAAATCACATTAAAAAGATAACAATAACGTTAATAGTTTCCATTATTAGTTTTTTTTATCACAACCTTTATAATAATTTCCATTATTAATGAAACGTTATATGTATTTTTAATAAAATTAAACGAGATATGATGAAATTTTTTTAGGTCTTCTCTCATTTTATGCCAATTTGGAAGGGAATGATCTTTTTGGATCTAACAAAAAATAATTATAATCTTTTTATTATTTCACCTCCGAGACATATTGTGAAACTTTGATATTTCTACGACAATTACAAATCACATTAAAAAGATAACAATCACATTAATAGTTTCCTTGATTACTTTTGTTATCACAACATTTATAATAATTTCCATTATTAATGAGAGGAGATAATAAAATTAAACGAGATATCCTGAAATTTTTTTAGCTCCCCTCTCATTTTATGCCAATTTGGAATGGAATGATCTTTTTGGATCTCCCAAAAAAAATTATAATCTTTTTATTGTTTCACCTCCGAAATATATCGTGAAATTTTGATATTTCTGCGACAATTACCAATCACATTAAAAAGATAACAATCACGTTAATAGTTTCCTTGATTAGTTTTGTTATCACAACGTTTATAATAATTTCCATTATTAATGAGAGGAGATATGTATTTTTAATAAAATTAAATGAGATATCTTGAAATTTTGTTAGGTCTTCTCTCATTTTATGCCAATTTGGAAGGGAATGATCTTTTTGTATCTCACAAAAAAAAATTATAATCTTTTTATTACTTCACCTCCGAAACATATCGTGAAACTTTGATATTTCTACGACAATTACAAATCACATTAAAAAGAAAACAATAACGTTAATAGTTTCCATTATTAGTTTTTTTTATCACAACCTTTATAATAATTTCCATTATTAATGAAACGTTATATGTATTTTTAATAAAATTAAACGAGATATGATGAAATTTTTTTAGGTCTTCTCTCATTTTATGCCAATTTGGAAGGGAATGATCTTTTTGGATCTAACAAAAAATAATTATAATCTTTTTATTATTTCACCTCCGAGACATATTGTGAAACTTTGATATTTCTACGATAATTACAAATCACATTAAAAAGATGACAATCACATTAATAGTTTCCTTGATTACTTTTGTTATCACAACATTTATAATAATTTCCATTATTAATGAGAGGAGATATGTATTTTTAATAAAATTAAACGAGATATCCTGAAATTTTTTTAGCTCCCCTCTCATTTTATGCCAATTTGGAATGGAATTATCTCTTTGGATCTCACAAAAAACAATTATAATCTTTTTATTGTTTCACCTCCGAAATATATCGTGAAATTTCGATATTTCTGCGACAATTACCAATCACATTAAAAAGATAACAATCACGTTAATAGTTTCCTTGATTAGTTTTGTTATCACAACGTTTACAATAATTTCCATTATTAATGAGAGGAGATATGTATTTTTAATAAAATTAAATGAGATATCTTGAAATTTTGTTAGGTCTTCTCTCATTTTATGCCAGTTTGGAAGGGATTGATCTTTTTGTATCTCACAAAAAAAATTATAATCTTTTTATTATTTCACCTCCGAAACATATCGTGAAACTTTGATATTTCTACGACAATTACAAATCACATTAAAAAGATAACAATCACTTTAATAGTTTCCTTCATTAGTTTTTTTATCAAAACGTTTATAATAATTTCAGTTATTATTGAGAGGAGATATGTATTTTCAATAAAATTAAACGAGATATCCTGAAATTTTTTTAGCTCCTCTCTCATTTTATGCCAATTTGGAATGGAATGATCTTTCTGGATCACCCAAAAAAAATTATAATCTTTTTATTGTTTCACCTCCGAAATATATCGTGAAATTTCGATATTTCTGCGACAATTACCAATCACATTAAAAAGATAACAATCACGTTAATAGTTTCCTTGATTAGTTTTGTTATCACAACGTTTATAATAATTTCCATTATTAATGAGAGGAGATATGTATTTTTAACAAAATTAAATGAGATATCTTGAAATTTTGTTAGGTCTTCTCTCATTTTATGCCAGTTTGGAAGGGAATGATCTTTTTGTATCTCACAAAAAAAAATTATAATCTTTTTATTATTTCACCTCCGAAACATATCGTGAAACTTTGATATTTCTACGACAATTACAAATCACATTAAAAAGATAACAATAACGTTAATAGTTTCCATTATTAGTTTTTTTATCACAACCTTTATAATAATTTCCATTATTAATGAGAGGAGATATGTAGTTTTAATACAATTAAACGAGATATGATGAATTTTTTTTAGGTCTTCTCTCATTTTATGCCAATTTGGAAGGGAATGATCTTTTGAGATCTCATAAAAAAAATTATAATCTTTTTATTGTTTCACCTCCCAAACATATCGTGAAATTTTGATATTTCTACAACAATTACAATTCACATTAAAAAGATAACAATCACATTAACAGTTTCCTTTATTAGTTTTTTTATCACAACGTTCATAATAATTTCCATTATTAATGAGAGGACATATGTATTTTTAAGAAAATTAAACGAGATATGATGAAATTTTTTTAGGTCTTCTCTCATTTTATGCCAATTTGGAAGGGAATGATCTTTTTAGATCTCACAAAAAAAATTATAATCTTTTTATTGTTTCACCTCCCAAACATATCGTGAAATTTTGATATTTCTACAACAATTACAATTCACATTGAAAAGATAACAATCACATTAACAGTTTCCTTTATTAGTTTTTTTATCACAACGTTCATAATAATTTCCATTATTAATGAGAGGACATATGTATTTTTAATAAAATTAAACGAGATATTATGAAATTGTTTTAGGTCTTCTCTCATTTTATGCCAATTTGGAAGGGAATGATCTTTTTAGATCTCACAAAAAAAATTATAATCTTTTTTTTGTTTCACCTCCAAAACATATAGTGCAATTTTCATATTTCTACGACAATTACCAATCACATTAAAACGATAACAATCACATTAACGGTTTCCTTTATTAGTTTTTTTTATCACAACGTTTATAATAATTTCCATTATTAATGAGAGGATATATGTATTTTTAATAAAATTAAACAAGATATCCTAAAATTTTTTTAGGTCATCTCTTATTTTATGCCAATTTGGAAGGGAATGATCCTTTTGGATCTCACAAAAAAAAATTATAATCTTTTTATTATTTCACCTCCGAAACATATCGTGAAACTTTGATATTTCTACAACAATTACAAATCACATTAAAAAGATAACAATCACATTAATAGTTTCCTTGATTACTTTTGTTATCACAACATTTATAATAATTTCCATTATTAACGAGAGGAGATATGTATTTTTAATAAAATTAAACGAGATATCCTGAAATTTTTTTAGCTCCCCTCCCATTTTATGCCAATTTGGAATGAAATTATCTATTTGGATCTCACAAAAAAAAATTATAATCTTTTTATTGTTTCACCTCCGAAACATATCGTGAAATTTCGATATTTCTGCGAAAATTACCAATCACATTAAAAAGATAACAATCACATTAATAGTTTCCTTGATTAGTTTTGTTATCACAACGTTTATAATAATTTCCATTATTAATGAGAGGAGATATGTATTTTTAACAAAATTAAACGAGATATCCTGAAATTTTTTTAGGTCTTCTCTCATTTTATGCCAATTTGGAAGGGAATTATCTTTTTGGATCTCAAAAAAAATTATAATCTTTTTATTATTTCACCTCCGAAACATATCGTGAAACTTTGATATTTCTACGACAATTACAAATCACATTAAAAAGATAGCAATCACATTAATGGTTTCCTTGATTAGTTTTGTTATGACAACGTTTATAATAATTTCCATTATTAATGAAAGGAGATATGTATTTTTAATAAAATTAAACGAGATATCCTGAAATTTTTTTAGGTCTTCTCTCATTTTATGCCAATTTGGAAGGGAATGATCTTTTTGGATCTCACAAAAAAAAATTATAATCTTTTTATTATTTCACCTCCGAAACATATAGTGAAACTTTGATATTTCTACGACAATTACAAATCACATTAAAAAGATAGCAATCACATTAATGGTTTCCTTGATTAGTTTTGTTATCACAACGTTTATAATAATTTCCATTATTAATGAAATGAGATATGTATTTTTAATAAAATTAAACGAGATATCCTGAAATTTTTTTAGGTCTTCTCTCGTTTTATGCCAATTTGGAAGGGAATGATCTTTTTGGATCTCACAAAAAAAAATTATAATCTTTTTATTATTTCACCTCCGAAACATACCGTGAAACTTTGATATTTCTATGACAATTACAAATCACATTAAAAAGATAACAATCACGTTAATAGTTTCCTTGATTAGTTTTGTTATCACAACGTTTATAATAATTTCCATTATTAATGAGAGGAGATATGTATTTTTAATAAAATTAAATGAGATATCTTAAAATTTTGTTACGTCTTCTCTCATTTTATGCCAGTTTGGAAGGGAATGATCTTTTTGTATCTCACAAAAAAAAATTATAATCTTTTTATTATTTCACCTCCGAAACATATCGTGAAACTTTGATATTTCTACGACAATTACAAATCACATTAAAAATTTAACAATCACGTTAATAGTTTCCTTTATTAGTTTTTTTATCACAATGTTTATAATAATTTTCATTATTAATGAGAGGAGATATGTATTTTTAATAAAATTAAACGAGATATCCTGAAATTTTTTTAGCTCCTCTCTCATTTTATGCCAATTTGGAATGGAATGATCTTTTTGGATCTCCCAAAAAAAATTATAATCTTTTTATTGTTTCACCTCCGAAATATATCGTGAAATTTCGATATTTTTGCGACAATTACAATTCACATTAAAAAGATAACAATCACGTTAATAGTTTCCTTGATTAGTTTTGTTATCACAACGTTTATAATAATTTCCATTATTAATGAGAGGAGATATGTATTTTTAATAAAATTAAATGAGATATCTTGAAATTTTGTTAGGTCTTCTCTCATTTTATGCCAGTTTGGAAGGGAATGATCTTTTTGTATCTCACAAAAAAAAATTATAATCTTTTTTTTATTTCACTTCCGGAACATATCGTGAAACTTTGATATTTCTACGACAATTACAAATCACATTAAAAGATAACAATCACGTTAATAGTTTCCTTGATTAGTTTTGTTATCACAACGTTTATAATAACTTCCATTATTAATGAGAGGAAATATGTATTTTTAATAAAATTAAACGAGATATCTTGAAATTTTTTTAGGTCTTCTCATATTTTATGCAAATTTGGAAGGGAATGACCTTTTTAGATCTCACAAAAAAAATTAGAATCTTTTTATTGTTTCGCCTCCCAAACTTATCGTGAAATTTTGATATTTCTACGACAATTATAAATCACATTAAAAAGATAACAACCACGTTAATAGTTTCCTTTATTAGTTTTTTTATCACAACGTTTATAATAATTTCCATTATTAATGAGAGGAGATATGTATTTTTAATAATATTAAACGAGATATCCTGAAATTTTTTTAGGTCTTCTCTCATTTGATGCCAATTTGGAAGGGAATGATCTTTTTAGATCTCACAAAAAAAATTATAATCTTTTTATTGTTTCACCTCCCAAACATATCGTGAAATTTTGATATTTGTACAACAATTACCAATCACATTAAAAAGATAACAATCACGTTAACAGTTTCCTTTATTAGTTTTTTTATCACAACGTTCATAATAAGTTCCATTATTAATGAGAGGAAATATGTATTTTTAATAAAATTAAATGAGATATCCTGAAATTTTTTTAGGCCTTCTCTCATTTTATGCCAATTTGGAAGGGAGTGATCTTTTTAGATCTCACAAAAAACATTATAATCTTTTTTTTATTTCACTTCAGGAACATATCGCGAAACTTTGATATTTCTATGACAATTACAAATCACATTAAAAGATAACAATCACGTTAATAGTTTTCTTGATTAGTTTTTTATCACAACGTTTATAATAACTTCCATTATTAATGAGAGGAAATATGTATTTTTAATAAAATTAAACGAGATATCTTGAAATTTTTTTAGGTCTTCTCATATTTTATGCAAATTTGGAAGGGAATGATCTTTTTAGATCTCAAAAAAAAAATTAGAATCTTTTTATTGTTTCGCCTCCCAAACTTATCGTGAAATTTTGATATTTCTACAACAATTATAAATCACATTAAAAAGATAACAACCACGTTAATAGTTTCCTTTATTAGTTTTTTTATCACAACGTTTATAATAATTTCCATTATTAATGAGAGGAGATATGTATTTTTAATAATATTAAACGAGATATCCTGAAATTTTTTTAGGTCTTCTCTCATTTGATGCCAATTTGGAAGGGAATGATCTTTTTAGATCTCACAAAAAAAATTATAATCTTTTTATTGTTTCACCTCCCAAACATATCATGAAATTTTGATATTTGTACAACAATTACCAATCACATTAAAAAGATAACAATCACGTTAACAGTTTCCTTTATTAGTTTTTTTATCACAACGTTTATAATAATTTCCATTATTAATGAGAGGAGATATGTATTTTTAATAAAATTAAACGAGATATCCTGAAATTTTTTTAGGTCTTATCTCTTTTTATGCCAATTTGCAAGAGAATGATCTTTTTAGATCTCAAAAAAAAAAATTATAATCTTTTTATTGTTTCACCTCCCAAACATATCGTGAAATTTTGATATTTGTACAACAATTACCAATCACATTAAAAGGATAAAAATCACATTAACAGTTTCCTTTGTTAGTTTTTTTTATCACAACGTTTATAATAATTTCCATTACTAATGAGAGGAGATATGTATTTTTAATATAATTAAACGAGATATCCTGAAATTTTTTTAGCTCCTCTCTCATTTTATGCCAATTTGGAAGGGAATGATCTTTTTGGATCTCACAAAAAAAATTATAATCTTTTTATTGTCCACCTCCCAAACATATCGTGAAATTTTGATATTTCTACAACAATTACCAATCACATTAAAAAGATAACAATCACGTTAATAGTTTCTTTGATTAGTTTTTTTATCACAACGTTTATAATAATTTCCATTATTAATGAGAGGAAATATGTATTTTTAATGTAATTAAACGACATATCCTGAAATTGTTTTAGGTCTTCTCTCATTTTATGACAATTTGGAAGGGAATGATCTTTTTGGATCTCACAAAAAAAATTATAATCTTTTTATTGTTTCACCTCCCAAACATATCGTGAAATTTTGATATTTCTACAACAATTACCAATCACATTAAAAAGATAAAAATCACGTTAACAGTTTCCTTTATTAGTTTTTTTATCACAACGTTTATAATAATTTCCATTATTAATGATAGGAGATATGTATTTTTAATAAAATTAAACGAGATATCCTGAAATTTTTTTAGGCCTTCTCTCATTTTATGCCAATTTGGAAGGGAGTGATCTTTTTAGATCTCACAAAAAACATTATAATCTTTTTTTTATTTCACTTCCGGAATATATCGTGAAACTTTGATATTTGTACGACAATTACTGTAACACCGTAGAGGATATTTCCTTTTTCTCCTTATATTGCTAAATTAATAGAGATTAGCATATAAGAATATCAGAGTTAACTCTGCGGAAATTAAAACTTAAACTTATATTACATGAAATAAATCTAGTACAAAGCTCTTGGCACTTATGTGTCGTACAAGACATAAGCAATATACATAAAACATAAACTAAATTCCCAACCATTGGGAATTATACCAAAAACTATACTAACAACATCTTCCTCCGGGAAAGCAGCTCCATGCTCCAAGCTCTTCCCACAAGGTGTCCACCTGCTAACCTGTAAAAACATGGAAACTAAACGGGATGAGACATAATGTCTCAGTGAGTGTTCCAAGGACTCTAGGCTGACTCTCTATTCTAGAGATCCTTTTCTTAACTCTCATGGCTTCTCTTTTCTTTTATAGATGCTCACACTCACAACTATTACCTCATCACCTCTACGTCACTATTTCTTAGGATCATACCTTGACCCTTGCTGAGGCACACAGAGTTGGCCTCCTATCCCAAATCTAGGGCCACTAGTGCACTAAGGCACCTAAACCTTTTTCTGTTACTCTTGACCACTCACTAGGGTCTCACTTTGCTATAACATCGGATGGGAACGTGCATAATCTTTCCTTCCTCTGACCTGCCCAACTTGGGCTTACATCGCCTCTCACTGTGAGGCATAACATCTTGCATACCTCTCTCGGTAGCTTACATTAACTTTCTATGGGTATAACCCCTCTCTTACCTCAAAGGTAGTATACAATTACACACGTCCTCATCTAATGTCTAGACTTATCTTACATCACTCACCTACAACTAGGCTCATGACTCCTCTCATGTTCTAACATAGAACATACATACATAAAGCACATCAATATATCCTAGTTTGTTTCTACAACTGTGTGGTTTGCATTATCTCTTTATTTAAATTTCACTTTCACCGCCTATTTTATTAATTTGGCTGAGCTCTAGCCAACAAGAGGCGTCCCTCTTGAAACAACCTTTAATTAATCCCCACCGGTCCAAGTGGGTTGACTACATCTCCGTTACAAGGAGGAGTCTCCTTTCTAACTTGTTCTTCTCTATGAAGAACCCCTTTCTCCCTATGAAAAAGGTTGTTTTCCCCATGGGTGTCAGGGTGACGGTCCCCATCTCCCACCCCTTGGGGCCTCTTAGCCTTAAAACATAACTTATTCCCTTTATTGGGATCATAACTTTCCTTTAAAAACTCTTTCATAAAACCTTTTCATAAATAATCCTTTTCATAACCATTCTGAAACTCATCATTCCTTGGTGACATATAGGATCCTTAGCCCTTTGCACACCGTTGTACGCCGAGCGTGCGGCTCTCGGACGTGACTGGTACCGGGGAAGGTTCCACCTTATGTCACTGAGGCGATATCTTTTTCTAAAAACCTTTCTTGAAACTATAAACTTTGCTTAAAAGCCTTTTATGAAACATAGGGGTAACTCCCCATCTTTTTACTAAGAGGCTTAGGTATAGTCTTAAGTGTTTTATGTATCTTTTATTAAAGAGGGTTTATCGTAACATACAATCACAAGCATATGCAACAACCACATGATTGCAATAAGGGTGCAAGCATAACATCACAAATACAACTACCATACAATAATCTAAACACCTCAAAACAACATAATTTCTTTAATATCACATCACTATATTTTCATAAGAAAACACAAGTCTAAGTGACTCATGTAGAGAAAAAGATAAACATATCATCATTTGCATAAACCTTTAAAATCATTTAAATACTCAAAAAGGGAAATATTTTAAGAGAATTTAAACAAATATCAAATTCTAGCCCAGCCGGCCACAATCGCGGCCCAGCCGGAGGTCCCTTAAATTTGTTCATTGTTCCTCTGTCACGTTTCGGCCCAGCTGCACCAAGTTTCGGCTGGACTGAAACTTCCCTGGAGCTAATTTCTCCTCTGCCCAATTTCAGCCCAGCTGCACCATGTTTCGGCTGGGCCGAAACTCCCCTGAAGCTTATTTTCTCCCTTCTAACGCATTTTGGCCCAACTGAACCAAATTCCTACTGGGCCGGGACGAACATGGGTTTTCGAAATTGCAAGTTCTATGGCTATCAATGGCATACCCAATCATCCCAACCTTACAAAATCAAATCTTAAACACTTCTATTACATTTCTAACCGATTGATTTACTCAAAAACATCCTTAAACATGCATAATCATCAAAATCCCAATTCTCCAAACCTAAGGATTCAAAAGGGGAAAAAGGGATAAACAAGAGAACCAGAACCATGGAAGAATGGAGAAGACAAAGGAAGGAATCACTCACCTTCCGGGACACGTAGAAATGAGTTCCCGGCACTGGGTCTTCAGATCTCTGCTCCATCTCCTCCTTCCTCTTCTTCCTCTTCTTCTCCTCTTCTCCTCCTTCTCTCTAACTCTTCTTCTTTCTTTTTCTTTCTCTCTCTAACTCTCTCTCTCCCTTTCTATTTAAAACGTGGGGTGTGTGTGTGGTTGTGTGGTTCTTGGCCCATCTTGGGCCTTGGCTCCCCATCTGGGTCCTATTATCTTATTTCTATTGTATCTTATTATAAGGTAACAATTATTAATAATGCCTAAGGGTATCCTTTAACCATTAAATACAAAACTATTCTATAAAGATATCTCTTTATTATTTATTTCTAAGGTCCATAAATTAGGGATATTACATTTCTCCCCACCTTAAAAAGATTTTCGTCCTCGAAAATTGAAACTCCTCTATATCCTCATATCCCCATACATCTTTACTTCCAAAGTCCTAATGAAATCTTATTATTAGGGCTCTTCTAACTAAGACTATTGTCAAACTAACCATCCATTTTTAATTCTAATCTTTCCTAGAAATTCACATTCCTAGGATCACTATAGGTTCCGTATGATCTAACACCACACTAGTTTGGGTTCTATCTTAAGAAAAACCTACTACCTTCTCTTAGGCATAAGGCTTTCTATGTTTAATCCTCTTATAACACTTCTAGACAACTATTTTTTTTTCCACTGATCCATTCCAGGTTTCTATTACTCAAAAGATTAATAGATTCTCTCTTAACTTTACTTAGGAAAAACTTACTCCTAAGGTCCATCTGAGGTGATATCCAAACTCAGAGTTCTACTCTTCTATGATTGCAATCACTATATTTCTCTAACCCAAAGAGTAGGCTTCTTTCAAACTACTTGTCCAGTGACAATTCTCCGTTCTCATATTCTTATCCTATGTCTTTTGTCCTTATCTCAACTCTTAGGTGGTTTATCTCTCAATAACTCAAGAAAATCCTATTCTTGAAGTCTCCCAAAAATTCTTTCACTATTTTACTTCCTCCACCATATTCAATTTCATCTTATTAAAGGTTTCTAGAACTAGGTTCAACCTTAAAAGAATCTCTAACTCTTTCTTAACTCCTTTTTGAAAAAAACTACCTCTTTTTCACTAAAGTGTTTCTATGTTCTTTTACTCTCAATCTTAGGCTATAACTAGGTTGGTAACTATTGGGTAAATATTTACCATAACCAATCTATTCCTTCACCAATCATACCCCTTAGGTTCTCATTTTAGCTAAAAAAAAGTTTCTATCTTATTCTAATTGTAACATCCTTATTTTTACTATTTGTATGCATTTATATATGTACATTATGAACACTTATGCAATGTATTTCATAGAACTTTATGAACATATTTTCTTAATGAAATTAATACAGTTCTATTCAGAAGAATTTTCTGAATTTGCAAATGTCTTTGTTTTTACTGAAATTGATAGTTGACTGGACTGCTATGTCAGACAGCTGTCCAGGATAAATTTTTAAGTATAGAATTTTGAACTCATTTATAACTTAAAAGAAAGGTCATAGAATATAGATTAAAAATATATACAGATAAAGAATTAAAATGCTTATTCAGAATTGTTAGAATTTTCTGAAAGTTAGAACTTTGAGAAATTATTACGGTAAAATTCTAAGACAGAAAATTTAGAGAAAATTCATAGGATATCTATAGAATTATCTAATAATTGTAATATACTTAGAATAATTATTAAAAATGTTTAACCAAGAAAAAATTAATTTAGAACCTTAACCAATCAAAAAGTGACAACTTAGGTTTTTCTAAGATCACTAAATTAAGCTAATTAGGCTTGGATTAAGAGATAAGTAAGACACTACCCCAAGGTTTTTGATAGTGAGGAATCCAATGGTGGTGTTATTTTCTTCAAATTCTAATTAGTTTGTAAGATAATTAACAGCCCTAAATTATTCTAGAAAATTATATTAAATTACCTACAAATGTTGACTTTTGACCTTTTGGAAGGCAAGTCACTTGCTGCACTCCTTTGGCTGTCCAAGTGGATGGGGAAGCTTGGAGAACTGATCTCCCTTGGCCAATAGAGGCTGCTGGACGTGCAGGGCAGTGGACTTGAAGAAAAAATTCAATTTGGTGAATTAAGTGTTAAATGAAGCCTTAAAACTTAAGCTAAAAGTAAAAGGCACAAAGCTAGCTTTTCTGAAAAAACAGAACCGTGAGTTCTTAACCCAGCAGCTGCAGTTCTTCATTCAATTTTATCTTAACTTCACCATTTCAACTCAAATTAAGAAACCAAACCATCCAAACTTCACCCTACCTCACATAATTCGGCTAGTAGAGAAAGAAATTGGAGAAAATCTCAAAAATTCCTACAAGACCAAGGAGTGAGGGAGAAAGGAATTCAAGGCTTTTTCTTCAATTAAAGAGTCTAAGGTAAGGATCTAGGCATTTAATTTCAATTAGAACCCTTGGAATTAGAAGAAAACATGTTGTAGGCTTAGATTAAAATTTTGACCTAGAATCATGAAAACTTGAAATTGATTTAGGGGTTTTGTGTTTTTGATGCTTGTGATTGAAATTTATGGATTGGAGTGATGTTTGATTGAATTTTAAGGGGTTGTAATGGTTGAAATTTGGTTTGTTGAATTTTGATTGAAATTGTGATTTGGTTGATTTGTGGTTGGAATTGGAAGTTGTTGCTTTGGAAAAACATGTTGGAAATGGTGTGTATACCATTTGGCCAGCCCTAATTGCAAGGGATATTATGTGGAAATTTTTATAAAACCAAGGGCAAAATGGTCATTTTACATGTAGGGACACATTGGGTATTTTGGAAAAAGATTGAGGGCATTTTTCGGAAATTATTAAAAATACTAATGTTATAATGTAAATTGCTTAAATTTTTGTATCCTTGTATGTTAATGTGTACAAATTATTTGTTTGATTGTGATCATGAAAAAAATTCATTAGCATGAGTCTTTTTGGAGGATTTATAAAAGTATCAAATGAGAAAGAATTATGTTGACTAACCAGGACTGTGGTAGTCATGAGAATTGAGTTGATTTATGAGTAATGACTTTTTGTTGACTAACTGGGACTGCGGTAGTCATGTGAAATGAGATTGATTGAGAAATGAATTGTTGACTAACCGAGATTACGGTAGTCATGTGAAATGAAAATGATTGAGAAAGGATTTTTGGGTTGAGTAGAATTTGTTAGACAGGACCGTATAATCTGTGATTATATAGTCTGTGGGGTGAAGGATATTGGCAATTCCACATGTGGCTGGAAACTGGACTGAGTTGCGGTCGTGGTAGCCTTCCGGGTATCCTAATCTCCTAATTCTGTTTAGCTTATTTACGTTTAGTAGGGGCTGAGGGCTGAATTGCAGTACGTAATGGTAGGCCAGTTACTTACTAAACACTCAAAAGGGAAGTCTCCATGGAGCAGGGTCAAAAATGAATTTGAGTCAAAAACTGCATTTGCATAAATCATACTGCATTTAATTATGTGTGTAATTAATTAATTTGTTATGATATGTATTGTTTGAAATTGTTTCATTGTATGAGAAATTAAATGCCTGATCCGGTAATGCTGTCCCCAGATTTTAGGGGAGTGTGATTGCAGGTATTTGGAAGGTTAATTAGAAGTCACAGATGCAGACATACTCCAGAGCTATAGGAATAGGGGTTTTTGGCTTTAGATACTTTTGTATTAATTAGAAATAATTTTGTAATAGTATTTTCTGTAAATTTTAATAATGTAAATTATAAAGACAAACTTTAAACTTAATGGAATGTATTTATTTTAATTGTAAATTTTCGTGTTTATGGAATTTATATAGAAATTAAGTAATTAAAAAGGGGAGGTTACACTAATCCTCTTGAATTTTCAATCTAACCTTAACTATGGTTTTCTAGCTTAACCTTAACTATGGAGGGTTTAGGTAACTTCCTCTTGACTCCAGTTTCGTTAATTCTACTCTTAAGGTGTCTAAGGACTCCTCACATTCTTAGACTAGAGCTAACCATAAAGGTAGGTTTGTTTTTATCTACTGGGTATCCATCACAATTTCCTTCCTTTATTCTAGGTTTAACCCTTGAACATAACTCTCGGTTAACATGGTTCTCTTAGCTTAGGTGTCTATTTACGAGATAGGTGTTACTAGGGAACTTCATCTTCTATAGGCTTCTACTCTACGCAACTTCCTAAGGTTAACCTCTTCGAAGCAGCTCTACCTCTTTTCTATTCCAAACACTACTTAGGTTGGATATTCTATCTGTCTTACTATCCTTATCTTCAGATGTTGGTAGGGATCTCTAGTCTATAAGGCTCGCTATTACACTGAACTCTCTAGGATGATACTCTAACCTTATGAGGTTTGGCTACCTAAAAAAAACTAGGTTGCTACAAACTCATCTTAAGTCAACTATATTCTACTTCCCATTCCAAAGGTAAAAGTGTAGCTAACTCTATGTCCTCTCCCTGACAAGCTCACCTGAAACTCAGAAAACTCACCAGACAAACAGAACAACAACTATCTATCACATTTTAAACTTAACTTGGTTGGTCTTGGAACAAGCCACACCAAGTCTCACATCATTCCCATTTAAGGGTTATAACATCAAGCATAAAAACGTACATTGCAAAACATAGAGAAACATGCTACACAAACAAGGAAAACAAGAAGCACTTCGTTCCTAGGATGTTCAAACAACCAAAGAAAACATACCACTCCAAAACATAAGGCAAACATAGGTTGGTTAGGGAAACACATACCTAAGGTAGGTCCATCATCTTGGTTTGCCCTCCTAACACATAGGGTAGAAGGCCAAACTGTGGTTAAAGGTGTTGGCTCCTCTAGCTCTTTCCTTTTTCCTATTGGGGCACTCCTTCATGTAGTGTCCCGGCATCTGACACTTGTAGCACACACTATGTCCCATCAAACAAACTCCCCTATGGCCCTTACCACAATTGGGACATCCCTCAGCTCTTGGATTTCTCGAAGGTTGCGCTCCCTTACCTTTAAACTTATTTTTCTTTGGTCTCTCAGGTTGGTTAGGTCCTGAACCCTTTCTTTCATCAGAAGTACGCTTTCGCTGCGTACTCTGAACTTCCTCTTGTGGTCTCTCACTACCCATGATGTACTTTTCCAAAAATATTGCCTTGAAGTTCTCCCACTCCAAGGGTATTCCGGAAAAAGCCATCTTCTCCTTCACACCTCTCCACCAAAAACTCAGCCTCATCCTCTAACATGAAAAAGGCATAAGCCACCCTTTGCTAAGATGAGCAAGGTACTCCCTCAAGGATTCTCTCTATCTCCCTCAACCATAATCTGGCCTCTGCTGGACTATAGCCCCTAAAGGATGGTGGTCTCCTACTTTGGAATTCCACAAATCCTGAACTTTGGTTTCCTACAGTTGGCCCACTATGGGTACTCTCGGCTCTCCCAAAGGTTTCCCATCTAAGGTTTGCTTGGTTTGGTGGAATAGGTCCTAAGGGATTCAAGAACGGTTGTCCTAAACCTTGGTTTCTACCTGCCATAATTCCTACCTGCAGTGCACAAAGTATTAAGGTGATTAGTCTCAATATCCATGTCAAAGCAAATCAGGACATATAGCATGGCAGACAACCAGCACACTCAAACAAATATGACTATACTATCATAACATACCATCTAATCTAACGATACTAACCACAGTCCGATTTGAATCGAACCGCTCTGATACCAAAATGTAACACCCTAGAGGATATTACCTTTTTCTCCTTATATTGCTAAATTAATAGAGATTAGCATATAAGAATATCAGAGTTAACTATGCGAAAATTAAAACTTAAACTTATATTACATGAAATAAATCTAGTACAAAGCTCTTGGCACTTATGTGCCGTACAAGACATAAGCAATATACATAAAACATAAACTAAATTCCCATCCATTGGGAATTATACCAAAAACTATACTAACAACATCTTCCTCCGGGAAAGCAGCTCCATGCTCCAAGCTCTTCCCACAAGGTGTCCACCTGCTAACCTGTAAAAACATGGAAACTAAACGGGATGAGACATAATGTCTCAGTGAGTGTTCCAAGGACTCTAGGCTGACTCTCTATTCTAGAGATCCTTTTCTTAACTCTCATGGCTTCTCTTTTCTTTTATAGATGCTCACACTCACAACTATTACCTCATCACCTCTACGTCACTATTTCTTAGGATCATACCTTGACCCTTGCTGAGGCACACAGAGTTGGCCTCCTATCCCAAATCTAGGGCCACTAGTGCACTAAGGCACCTAAACCTTTTTCTGTTACTCTTGACCACTCACTAGGGTCTCACTTTGCTATAACATCGGATGGGAACGTGCATAATCTTTCCTTCCTCTGACCTGCCCAACTTGGGCTTACATCGCCTCTCACTGTGAGGCATAACATCTTGCATACCTCTCTCGGTAGCTTACATTAACTTTCTATGGGTATAACCCCTCTCTTACCTCAAAGGTAGTATACAATTACACACGTCCTCATCTAATGTCTAGACTTATCTTACATCACTCACCTACAACTAGGCTCATGACTCCTCTCATGTTCTAACATAGAACATACATACATAAAGCACATCAATATATCCTAGTTTGTTTCTACAACTGTGTGGTTTGCATTATCTCTTTATTTAAATTTCACTTTCACCGCCTATTTTATTAATTTGGCTGAGCTCTAGCCAACAAGAGGCGTCCCTCTTGAAACAACCTTTAATTAATCCCCACCGGTCCAAGTGGGTTGACTACATCTCCGTTACAAGGAGGAGTCTCCTTTCTAACTTGTTCTTCTCTATGAAGAACCCCTTTCTCCCTATGAAAAAGGTTGTTTTCCCCATGGGTGTCAGGGTGACGGTCCCCATCTCCCACCCCTTGGGGCCTCTTAGCCTTAAAACATAACTTATTCCCTTTATTGGGATCATAACTTTCCTTTAAAAACTCTTTCATAAAACCTTTTCATAAATAATCCTTTTCATAACCATTCTGAAACTCATCATTCCTTGGTGACATATAGGATCCTTAGCCCTTTGCACACCGTTGTACGCCGAGCGTGCGGCTCTCGGACGTGACTGGTACCGGGGAAGGTTCCACCTTATGTCACTGAGGCGATATCTTTTTCTAAAAACCTTTCTTGAAACTATAAACTTTGCTTAAAAGCCTTTTATGAAACATAGGGGTAACTCCCCATCTTTTTACTAAGAGGCTTAGGTATAGTCTTAAGTGTTTTATGTATCTTTTATTAAAGAGGGTTTATCGTAACATACAATCACAAGCATATGCAACAACCACATGATTGCAATAAGGGTGCAAGCATAACATCACAAATACAACTACCATACAATAATCTAAACACCTCAAAACAACATAATTTCTTTAATATCACATCACTATATTTTCATAAGAAAACACAAGTCTAAGTGACTCATGTAGAGAAAAAGATAAACATATCATCATTTGCATAAACCTTTAAAATCATTTAAATACTCAAAAAGGGAAATATTTTAAGAGAATTTAAACAAATATCAAATTCTAGCCCAGCCGGCCACAATCGCGGCCCAGCCGGAGGTCCCTTAAATTTGTTCATTGTTCCTCTGTCACGTTTCGGCCTAGCTGCACCAAGTTTCAGCTGGGCTGAAACTTCCCTGGAGCTAATTTCTCCTCTGCCCAATTTCAGCCCAGCTGCACCATGTTTCGGCTGGGCCGAAACTCCCCTGAAGCTTATTTTCTCCCTTCTAACGCATTTCGGCCCAGCTGAACCAAATTCTGGCTGGGCCGGGACGAACATGGGTTTTCGAAATTGCAAGTTCTATGGCTATCAATGGCATACCCAATCATCCCAACCTTACAAAATCAAATCTTAAACACTTCTATTACATTTCTAACCGATTGATTTACTCAAAACCATCCTTAAACATGCATAATCATCAAAATCCCAATTCTCCAAACCTAAGGATTCAAAAGGGGAAAAAGGGATAAACAAGAGAACCAGAACCATGGAAGAATGGAGAAGACAAAGGGAGGAATCACTCACCTTCCGGGACACGTAGAAATGAGTTCCCGGCACTGGGTCTTCAGATCTCTTCTCCATCTCCTCCTTCCTCTTCTTCCTCTTCTTCTCCTCTTCTCCTCCTTCTCTCTAACTCTTCTTCTTTCTTTTTCTTTCTCTCTCTAACTCTCTCTCTCCCTTTCTATTTAAAATGTGGGGTGTGTGTGTGGTTATGTGGTTCTTGGCCCATCTTGGGCCTTGGCTCCCCATCTGGGTCCTATTATCTTATTTCTATTGTATCTTATTATAAGGTAACAATTATTAATAATGCCTAAGGGTATCCTTTAACCATTAAATACAAAACTATTCTATAAAGATATCTCTTTATTATTTATTTCTAAGGTCCATAAATTAGGGATATTACAATTACAAATCACATTAAAAGATAACAATCACGTTAATAGTTTTCTTGATTAGTTTTTTATCACATCGTTTATAATAATTTACATTATTAATGAGAGGAAATATGTATTTTTAATAAAATTAAATGAGATATCTTGAAATTTTTTTAGGTCTTCTCATATTTTATGCAAATTTGGAAGGGAATGATCTTTTTAGATCTCACAAAAAAAATTAGAATCTTTTTATTGTTTCGCCTCCCAAACTTATCGTGAAATTTTGATATTTCTACGACAATTATAAATCACATTAAAAAGATAACAACCACGTTAATAGTTTCCTTTATTAGTTTTTTTATCACAACGTTTATAATAATTTCCATTATTAATGAGAGGAGATATGTATTTTTAATAATATTAAACGAGATATCCTGAAATTTTTTTAGGTCTTCTCTCATTTGATGCCAATTTGGAAGGGAATGATCTTTTTAGATCTCACAAAAAAAATTATAATCTTTTTATTGTTTCACCTCCCAAACATATCGTGAAATTTTGATATTTGTACAACAATTACCAATCACATTAAAAAGATAAAAATCACATTAACAGTTTCCTTTGTTAGTTTTTTTTATCACAACGTTTATAATAAGTTCCATTATTAATGAGAGGAGATATGTATTTTTAATAAAATTAAACAAGATATCCTGAAGTTTTTTTAGGTCTTCTCTCATTTTATGCCAATTTGGAAGGGAATGATCTTTTTGGATCTCACAAAAAAAATTATAATCTTTTTATTGTTCACCTCCCAAACATATCGTGAAATTTTGATATTTGTACAACAATTACCAATCACATTAAAAAGATAACAATCACGTTAATAGTTTCCTTGATTAGTTTTTTTATCACAACGTTTATAATAATTTCCATTATTAATGAGAGGAAATATGTATTTTTAATGTAATTAAACGAGATATCCTGAAATTTTTTTAGGTCTTCTCATATTTTATGCCAATTTGGAAGGGAATGATCTTTTTAGATCTCACAAAAAAAAATTAGAATCTTTTTATTGTTTCGCCTCCCAAACTTATCATGAACTTTTGATATTTCTACGACAATTATAAATCACATTAAAAAGATAACAATCACATTGATAGTTTCCTTTATTAGTTTTTTTATCACAACGTTTATAATAATTTCAATTATTAATGAGAGGATATATGTATTTTTATTAATATTAAACGAGATATCCTGAAATTTTTTTAGGTCTTCTCTCATTTTATGCCAATTTGCAAGAGAATCATCTTTTTAGATCTCAAAAAAAAAAATTATAATCTTTTTATTGTTTCACCTCCCAAACATATCGTGAAATTTTGATATTTGTACAACAATTACCAATCACATTAAAAGGATAAAAATCACATTAACAGTTTCCTTTGTTAGTTTTTTTTATCACAACGTTTATAATAATTTCCATTATTAATGAGAGGAGATATGTATTTTTAATATAATTAAACGAGATATCCTGAAATTTTTTTAGCTCCTCTCTCATTTTATGCCAATTTGGAAGGGAATGATCTTTTTGGATCTCACAAAAAAAATTATAATCTTTTTATTGTTCACCTCCCAAACATATCGTGAAATTTTGATATTTCTACAACAATTACCAATCACATTAAAAAGATAACAATCACGTTAATAGTTTCCTTGATTAGTTTTTTTATCACAACGTTTATAATAATTTCCATTATTAATGAGAGGAAATATGTATTTTTAATGTAATTAAACGACATATCCTGAAATTTTTTTAGGTCTTCTCTCATTTTATGCCAATTTGGAAGGGAATGATCTTTTTGGATCTCACAAAAAAAATTATAATCTTTTTATTGTTCACCTCCCAAACATATCGTGAAATTTTGATATTTCTACAACAATTACCAATCACATTAAAAAGATAACAATCACGTTAACAGTTTCCTTTATTAGTTTTTTTATCACAACGTTTATAATAATTTCCATTATTAATGAGAGGAGATATGTATTTTTAATAAAATTAAACGAGATATCCTGAAATTTTTTTAGGCCTTCTCTCATTTCATGCCAATTTGGAAGGGAGTGATCTTTTTAGATCTCACAAAAAACATTATAATCTTTTTTTTATTTCACTTCCGGAACATATCGTGAAACTTTGATATTTCTACGACAATTACCAATCACATTAAAAAGATAACAATGAGATTAATAGTTTCCTTGATTAGTTTTTTTATCACAACGTTTATAATAATTTGCATTATTAATGAGAGGAAATATGTATTTTTAATAAAATTAAACGAGATATCCTGAAATTTTTTTAGGACTTCTCTTATTTTATGCCAATTTGGAAGGGAATGATCTTTTTAGATCTCACAAAAAAAATTATAATCTTTTTATTGTTTCGCCTCCCAAACTTATCGTGAAATTTTGATATTTCTACGACAATTATAAATCACATTAAAAAGATAACAATCACGTTAATAGTTTGCTTTATTTGTTTTTTATCACAACGTTTATAATAATTTTCATTATTAATGAGAGGAGATATGTACTTTTAATAATATTAAACGAGATATCCTGAAATTTTTTAGGCCTTCTCTCATTTTATGCCAATTTGGAAGGGAGTGATCTTTTTAGATCTCACAAAAAAAATTATAATCTTTTTATTGTTCACCTCCCAAACATATCGTGAATTTTTTATATTTCTACAACAATTACCAATCACATTAAAAAGATAACAATCACATTAATAGTTTCCTTGATTAGTGTTTTTATCCCAACATTTATAATAATTTGCATTATTAATGAGAGGAGATATGTATTTTTAATAAAATTAAATGAGATATCCTGAAATTTTTTTAGGTCTTCTCTCATTTTATGCCAATTTGGAAAGGAATGATCTTTTTAGATCTCACCAAAAAAAATTATAATCTTTTTATTGTTTCACCTCCCAAACATATCGTGAAATTTTGATATTTCTACGACAATTTCCAGTCACATTAAAAAAATAACAATCATATTAATAGTTTCCTTTATTATTTTTTTAAACAACATTTGTAACAATTTCCATTATTAATGAAAAGAGATATGTATTTTTAATAAAATTAAACGAGATATCCTAAAATATTTTGAGGCCTTTTCTTCTTTTATGCCATTTTGGAAGGGAATGATGTTTTTAGATGTCACAAAAAAAATTATAATCTTTTTATTGTTTCACCTCCCAAACATATCGTGAAATTTTGATATTTCTATGACAATTACCAATCACATTAAAAAGATAACAATCACATTAATAGTTTCCTTTATTTGTTTTTTTATCACAATGTTTATAATAATTTCCATTATTAATGAGAGGAGATATGTATTTTTAATAAAATTAAACGAGATATCCTTTAATTTTTTTAGGTCTTCTCTCATTTTATGCCAATTTGGAAGGGAATGATCTTCTTAGATCTCACAAAAAAAAATTATAATCTTTTTATTGTCTCACCTCCCAAACATATCGTGAAATTTTGATATTTCTACGACAATTACCAATCACATTAAAAAGACAACAATCACATTAATAGTTTCCTTTATTAGTTTTTTTTATCACAATGTTTTTAATAATTTCCATTATTAATGAGAGGAGATATGTATTTTTAATAAAATTATACGAGATATCCTGAAATTATTTTAGGTCTTCTCTCATTTTATGCCAATTTGGAATGGAATGCTCTTGTTAGATCTCACAAAAAAAAAATTATAATCTTTTTATTGTTTCACCTCCCAAACATATATTGAAATTTTGATATTTCTACGACAATTTCCAGTCACATTAAAAAAATAACAATCATATTAATAGTTTCCTTTATTATTTTTTTAAACAACACTTTAACAATTTCCATTATTAATGAGAAGAGATATGTATTTTTAATAAAATTAAATGAGATATCCTGAATATTTTTTAGGCCTTCTCTCATTTTATGCCAATTTGGAAGGGAATGATCTTTTTAGATCTCACAAAAAAAAATTATAATCTTTGTATTGTTTCACCTCCCAAACATATCGTGAAATTTTGATATTTCTACGACAATTACCAATCACATTAAAAAGATAACAATCATGTAACGATCCGTCTTCGTTATGGATCTATTGTACTAAAGATTTTATTTCATTAAAGTTTAAAAACTCTCTTATTAGTTTGTTGATAAAATACTGGATATTTTTTTTTGCTTCCTTTCCTTTTTCCGCGATTCCCAAAACCAACAGATAAAATTTAAAACTTATCTAAATAAAACTACGCGTACATACATCTTTTCGCATGATAAATACACAATATCCCTAACTGGTTCATTTTATACATAAGACCAAACAAAGAAAGAGAAAGAAATGATAATGTCTTCAATCCCTCGTACACTCTATCCACTAATGTCTTCAATCCCTCGTACGCTCTATCCACAAAATCTCCAAGAGAAAGATCCACCTAAAAATCATCTGCTCCCCCGAATATAGTTCGAGATCATCACAGTCACAACCACATGTGCCACATGCAAGGGTAAGCTTACTAGAATAAACACATTTAAATATAATTTGCTATTAAATAAAAAAAACATAAAGATACATATATATAATTTTCTCAATGTTAAAACTTGGTATTTTAAAAGAAAGAATACATGTACATTTAACTCGTCATAAGAAATCTCATATACTCAACCAATCATCAACAACATTGTTCAAACATCCATTATCAACATAAACCATCACCACTCATCATCATGAGCCATAAACATCATAAGTCACCTCTCAACATAATACAACCACCAACATCCCTCATCACAAAGAGATGTACAACACAAACCACTAGACAACCTCAGACAACAAGACTGACTCTACTCCATGGAGTTTCGACATCATATGAGCGGTCCTCATAGGCCCCATCCCCTACCATAGTCTCACCTTTGACCATTCGGGGAGTCCCTTGAGCCACCCTGTGGAGGAAGTGTGGATTTAATTGAATATAGACAAGTGTGAGTATTGGCTTACCTCTGTAAGGTTTGCAAAACCTTACATCTCTAGGAATTCGCCCACTTGGCTATTCTATAGGCCCACCGTTGGCCACCACGAAAACCTCCAGCACTAGGTTGAGAGTCTACCTAGCACCCTCAACTTACGTGCCTACCCATATGTCTGTGCACTAACTGTGCACACCTATGCACCAACTGTGCATATACAACGTTCGGAATATTTCTGTGCACCAACTGTGTGCACCCACCGTATTCCAGCGGCAAACATATTTGGATTCCCTTACAGTCTTATATACAACACCTCTGTACCCGCCATCTCCAATGGCCTGACTTAAGAATCCAAATACATCCCAACAACATCAACAATCCTCAACCACGACAATAATCCATCCCCTATACACTAAAAGAGTCACTAAACCTCTTGGGAAGTAGTTCTCAACACTCCAACACGCCATTCGGAGTCAAAACATAAGGGATGGTACTTGGAAAAATATCCCACTAGGCGAGACCCCCGGGCCGCTTTAGTGGGCTGGAGTTCTGGTGTAACATCCTCATTTTACTATTTGTACGCATTTATATATGTACATTATGAACATTTATGCATTTTATTTTATAGAAACCTTATGTACATATTCTCTTAATGAAATTAATACAGTTCTACTCAGAAGAATTTTCTGAATTTCCAAATGTCTTTGTTTTTGCCGAAATTGATTGTTGACTGGACTGTTATGTCAGTCAACTGTCCAGGATAAATTTTCAAGTGTAGAATTTTGAAGTCATTTATCACTTAAAAGAAAGGTAATAGAATATAGATTAAAAATATATACAGATAAAGAATTAAAATGCTTATTCAGAATTGTTAGAATTTTCTGAAAGTTAGAACTTTGAGGAATTATTACGGTAAAATTTTAAGACAGAAAATTAGGCGAAAATTTGTAGGGCATCTATAGAATTATCTAATAATTTTAATATACTTAGAATAATTATTAAAAATGTTTAACCAAGAAAAATTTAATTTAGAACCTTAACCAATCAAAAAGTGACAACTTAGGCTTTTCTAATGTCACCAAATTAAGCTAATTAGGCTTGGATTAAGAGATAAGTAAGACACTACCCCAAGGTTTTTGATAGTGAGGAATCCAATGGTTGTGTTATTTTCTTCAAATTCTAATTAGTTTGTAAGATAATTAACAGCCCTAAATTATTCTAGAAAATTCCATTAAATTACCTACAAATGTTGACTTTTGACCTTTTGGAAGGCAAGTCACTTACTGCACTCCTTTGGCTGTCCAAGTGGATGGGAAAGCTTGGAGAACTGATCTCCCTTGGCCAATAGAGGCTGCTGGACGTGCAGGGCAGTGGACTTGAAGAAAAAATTCAATTTGGTGAATTAAGTGTTAAATGAAGCCTTAAAACTTAAGCTAAAAGGAAAAGGCACAAAGCTAGCTTTTCTGAAAAAACAGAACTGTGAGTTCTTAACCCAGAAGCTGCAGTTCTTCATTCAATTTCATCTTAACTTCACCATTTCAACTCAAATTAAGAAACCAAACCATCCAAACTTCCAAAACCCTAAGCTAATTCTGCTAGTAGAGAAAGAATTGGAAGAAATCTCAAAAATTCCTACAAGACCAAGGAGTGAGGGAGAAAGGAATTCAAATCTTTTTCTTCAATTAAAGATCTTAAGGTAAGGATCTAGGCATTTAATTTCAATTAGAACCCTTGGAATTAGAAGAAAACATGTTGTAGGGTTAGATTCAATTTGTGCCCTAGAATCATGAAAACTTGAAATTGATTTAGGGGTTTTGTGTTTTTGATGCTTGTGATTGAAATTCATGGATTGGAATGAGGTGTGATTGAATTTTTAATGTGTTGTGATGGTTGAAATTTGAGTTGCTTGATTTTTAATTGAATTGAAATTTGGTTGAATTTTGGTTGGAATTGGAGTTTGTTGCTTTGGAAAATATGTTGAGAATGGTAGTGAGACCATTCGGCCAGCCCAAAATGCAAGGGATATTATGTGGAAATTTTTGTAAAATCAAGGGCAAAATGGTCATTTTACATGTAGGGACAAAATGGGAATTTTTGAAAAAGAGTAAGGGTAATTTGGTCATTTCAAAATTTAGGACATAGATGGAATTTTAGAAAAGATTAAGGGTATTTTAGTAACTTTACCTAATAGTGATTTAATTGATAAATTACTAAAATACTAATGTTATAAGGTAAATTGCTTAAATTTTTGTATTCTTGTATGTTAATGTGTACAAATTATTTATTTAATTGTGATCATGAACAAAATTCATTGGCATGAGTCTTTTTGGGGGATTTATAAAGGTATCAAATGAGAAAGAATTATGTTGACTAACCGGGACTGCGGTAGTCATGTGAAATGAAACTGAATGAGAAATGAATTGTTGACTAACCGAGACTACGGTAGTCATGTGAAATGAAAATGATTGAGAAAGGATTTTTGGGGTGAGTAGAATTTGTTAAACAGGACCGTATAATATGTGATTATATAGTCTGTGGGGTGAATGATATTGGCAATTCCACATGTGGCTGGAAACTGGACTGAGTTGCGGTCGTGGTGGCCTTCCGGGTATCCTGATCTCCTAATTCTGTTTAGCTTATTCGCGTTTAGTAGGGGCTGATAGCTGAATTGCAGTGCGTAATGGTAGGCCAGTTACTTACTAAACACTCAAAAGGGAAGTCTCCATGGAGCAGGGTCAAAAATGAATTTGAGTCAAAAACTGCATTTGCATAAATCATACTGCATTTAATTATGTGTGTAACTAATTAATTTATTATTGTAACATCCCTAATTTATGGACCTTAGAAATAAATAATAAAGAGATATTTTTATGGAATAGTTTTGTATTTAATGGTTTAAGGATACCCTTAAGCATTATTAATAATAGTTACCTTATAATAAGATACAATAGAAATAAGATAATAGGACCCAGATGGGGAGCCAAGGCCCAAGATGGGCCAAGAACCACACAACCACACACACACCCCACGCTTTAAATAGAAAGGGAGAGAGAGAAAGAAAAAGAAAGAAGAAGAGTTAGAGAAGGAGGAGAAGAGGAGAAGAAGAGGAAGGAGGAGATGGAGCAGAGATCTGAAGACCCAGTGTCGGGAACTCATCTCTACGTGTCCCGGAAGGTGAGTGATTCCTCCCCTTGTCTTCTCCATCCTTCCATGGTTCTTGTTCTCTTGTTTTCCCCTTTTGAATCCTTAGGTTTGGAGATTTGGGATTTTGATGATTATGCATGTTTAAGGATGTTTTTGAGTAAATCAATCGATTGGAAATGTAATAGAAGTGTTTAAGATTTGATTTTATAAGGTTGGGATGATTGGGTATGCCATTGATAGCCATAGAACTTGCAATTTCGAAAACCCATGTTCGTCCCGGCCCAGCCGAAATTTGGTTCAGCTGGGCCGGAATGCGTTAGAATGGAGAAAATAGGCTTCAGGGGAGTTTCGGCCCAGCCGAAACTTAGTGCAGTTGGGCCGAAATGTGGCAGAGGAGAAATTAGCTCCAGGGGAGTTTCGGCCCAGTCGAAACTTGGGGCAGCTGGGCCGAAACGTGACAGAGGAGCAATAAACAAATTTAAGGGATCTCCGGCTGGGCCGCGATTGTGGCCGGCTGGGCTAGAATTTGATATTTGTTTTAATTCTCTTAAAATATTTCCCTTTTTGAGTATTTAAATGATTTTAAATGTTTATGCAAATGATTATATGTTTATCTTTTTCTCTACATGAGTCACTTAGACTTGTATTTTCTTATGAAAATATAGTGATGTGATATTAAAGAAATTATGTTGTTTTGAGGTGTTTAGATTATTGTATGGTAGTTGTATTTGTGATGTTATGCTTGCACCCTTATTGCAATCATGTGGTTGTTGCATATGCTTGTGATTGTATGTTACGATAAACCCTCTTTAATAAAAGATACATAAAACACTTAAGACTATACCTAAGCCTCTTAGTAAAAAGGTGGGGAGTTACCCCTAAGTTTCAGAAAAGGCTTTTAAGCAAAGTTTATAGTTTCAAGAAAGGTTTTTAGAAAAAGATATTGTAACATCCTCATTTTACTATTTGTACGCATTTATATATGTACATTATGAACACTTATGCACTGTATTTTATAAAACTTTATGAACACATTTTCTTAATGAAATTAATACAGTTCTACTCAGAAGAATTTTCTGAATTTCTAAATGTCTTCGTTTTTGCTGAAATTAATTGTTGACTGGACTGCTATGTCAGACAGCTGTCCAGGATAAATTTTCAAGTATAGAATTTTGAAATCATTTATAACTTAAAAGAAAGGTAATAGAATATAGATTAAAAATATATACAGATAAAGAATTAAAATGCTTATTCAGAATTGTTAGGATTTTCTGAAAGTTAGAACTTTGAGAAATTATTACGGTAAAATTTTAAGACAGAAAATTTAGAGAAAATTCATAGGATATCTATAGAATTATCTAATAATTGTAATATACTTAGAATAATTATTAAAAATGTTTAACCAAGAAAAATTTAATTTAGAACCTTAACCAATCAAAAAGTGACAACTTAGGTTTTTCTAAGATCACTAAATTAAGCTAATTAGGCTTGGATTAAGGGACAAGTAAGACACTACCCCAAGGTTTTTGATAGTGAGGAATCCAATGGTGGTGTTATTTTCTTCAAATTCTAATTAGTTTGTAAGATAATTAACAGCCCTAAATTATTCTAGAAAATTCCATTAAATTACCTACAAATGTTGACTTTTGACCTTTTGGAAGGCAAGTCACTCAAGCAAGCTCCTTTGGCTGTCCAAGAGGCTTGGTGACTTGATCTCCCTTGGCCAATTGGGGCTGCTGGACGTGCAGAAGCTGCTGGACATGAAGGCAAACTTCAATTTGGTTAATAAATTGTTTAAAGAAGTATTAAAACTTAAAACAAAGTAAAAAGTCACAAACGCTATTTCCCTACAAAAACAGAACCGTGAGCTTCCTTACCCAGCAGCTGCAGCTCTTGGCTTCATTTCATCTTAACTTCATCATCTAATCCCAAATTAAGAAACCAAACTTCCAAAACACAAAGCTAATTCGGCTAGTAGAGAAAGAATTGGAGAAAATCTCAAAAATTCCTACAAGACCAAGGAGTGAGGGAGAAAGGAATTCAAGGCTTTTTCTTCTAGGCATTTAATTTCAATTAGAACCCTTGGAATTAGAAGAAAACATGTTGTAGGCTTAGATTAAAATTTTGACCTAGAATCATGAAAACTTGAAATTGATTTAGGGGTTTTGTGTTTTTGATGCTTGTGATTGCAATTCATGGATTGGAATGATGTTTAATTGAATTTTAAGGTGTTGTAATGGTTGAAATTTGGTTTGTTGAATTTTGATTGAATTTGTGATTTGATTGAATTTTGGTTGGAATTGGAGTTTGTAGCTTTGGAAGAATTGTTGAGAATGGCTTGTAGACCATTCGGCCAGCCCTAAATGCAAGGGATATTATGTGGAAATTTTTATAAAACCAAGGGAAAAATGGTCATTTTACATGTAGGGACACATTGGGTATTTTGGAAAAAGATTGAGGGCATTTTCGGAAATTATTAAAAAATACTAATGTTATAATGTAAATTGCTTAAATTTTTGTATCCTTGTATGTTAATGTGTACAAATTATTTATTTGATTGTGATCATGAACAAAATTCATTAGCATGAGTCTTTTTGGGGGATTTATAAAAGTATCAAATGAGAAAGAATTATGTTGACTAACCAGGACTGTGGTAGTCATGAGAATTGAGTTGATCTTTAAGAAATGAATTGTTGACTAACCGAGACTACGATAGTCATGTGAAATGAAAATGATTGAGAAAGGATTTTTGGGGTGAGTAGAATTTGTTAAACAGGACCGTATAATCTGTGATTATATAGTCTGTGGGGAGAAGGATATTGGCAATTCCATATGTGGCTGTAATCTGGACAGAGATGCGGTCGTGGTGGCCTTCCTGGGTATCCTGATCTCCTAATTCTGTTTAGCTTATTTGCGTTTAGTAGGGGCTGATAGCTGAATTGCAGTACGTAATGGTAGGCCAGTTGCTTACTAAACACTCAAAGGGGAAGTCTCCATGGAGCAGGGTCAAAAATGAATTTGAGTCAAAAAATTGCATTTGCATAAATCATACTGCATTTAATTATGTGTGTAATTAATTAAATTGTTATGATATGTATTTGTTTGAAATTGTTTTATTGTATGAGAAATTAAATGCCTGATCCGGTAATGCTGTCCCCAGATTTTAGGGGAGTGTGATTGCAGGTATAAAGAAGAATAATTAGAAGTCACAGATGCAGACATGTTCCAGAGCTATAGGAATATGGGTTTTTGGTTTTAGATACTTTTGTATTAATTATAAATAATTTGGTAGTAGTATTTTCTGTAAATTTTAAGAATGTAAATTATAATGACAAACTTTGAACTTTAATGAATTGTATTTATGTTCCTTGGAAAATTTTATTATTATTATTTTTTTTATATTTTAGATGTAAATTAATTAATTGAAAAGGGGGTTACAGATATCGCCTCAGTGACATAAGGTGGAACCTTCCCCGGTACCAGTCACGTCCGAGAGCCGCACGCTCGGCGTACAACGGTGTGCAAAGGGCTAAGGATCCTTTATGTCACCAAGGAGTGATGAGTTTCAGAATGGTTATGAAAAGGATTATTTATGAAAAGGTTTTATGAAAGAGTTTTCAAAGGAAAGTTATGATCCCAATAAAGGGAATAAGTTATGTTTTAAGGCTAAGAGGCCCCCAGGGTGAGAGACGGGGACCGTCACCCTGACACCCATGGGGAAAACAACCTTCTTCATAGGGAGAAGGGGTTCTTCATAGAGAAGAACAAGTTAGAAAAGAGACTCCTCCTTATAACGGAGATGTAGTCAACCCACTTGGACAGGTGGGGATTAATTAAAGGTTGTTTCAAGAGGGACGCCTCTTGTTGGCTAGAGCTCAGCCAAATTAATAAAATAGGCGGTGAAAGTGAAATTTAAATAAAGAGATAATGCAAACCACACAGTTGTAGAAACAAACTAGGATATATTGTTTTGCTTGATGTATGTATGTTCTATGTTAGAACATGAGAGGAGTCATGAGCCTAGTTGTAGGTGAGTGATGTAAGATAAGTCTAGACATTAGATGAGGACGTGTGTAATTGTATACTACCTTTGTGGTAAGAGAGGAGTTATACCCATAGAAAGTTAATGTAAGCTACCGAGAGAGGTATGCAAGATGTTATGCCTTATAGAGAGAGGCGATGTAAGCCCAAGTTGGGCAGGTCAGAGGAAGGAAAGATTATGCACGTTCCCATCTGATGCTATAGCAAAATGAGACCCTAGTGAGTGGTCAAGAGTAACAGAAAGATGTTTAGGTGCCTTAGTGCACTAGTGGCCCTAGATTTGGCATAGGAGGCCAACTCTATGTGCCTCAGCAAGGGTCAAGGTATGATCCTAAGCAATAGTAACGTAGAGGTGATGAGGTTATAGTTGTGAGTATGGGCATCTATAAAAGAAAAGAGAAGCCATGAGAGTTAAGAAAAGGATCTCTAGAATAGAGAGTTAGCCTAGAGTCCTTGGAACACTCACTGAGACATTATGTCTCATCCCGTTTAGTTTCCATGTTTTTACAGGTTAGCAGGTGGACACCTTGTGGGAAGAGCTTGGAGCATGGAGCTGCTTTCCCGGAGGAAGATGTTGTTAGTATAGTTTTTGTATAATTCCCTATGGATGGGAATTTAGTTTATGTTTTATGTATATTGTTTATGTCTTGTACGGCACATAAGTGCCAAGAGCTTTGTAATATATTTATTTCATGTAATATAAGTTTAAGTTTTAATTTTCGCATAGTTAACTCTGATATTCTTATATGCTAATCTCTATTAATTTAGCAATATAAGGAGAAAAAGGTAATACCCTCTAGGGTGTTACAGTTATGATATGTATTTGTTTGAAATTATTTTATTGTATGAGAAATTAAATGCCTGATCCGGTAATTTTGTCCCGAGATTCTAGGGGAGTGTGACTGCAGGTATTTGGAAGATTAATTAGAAGTTACAAATGTAGATATGTTCCAGAGCTATAGGAATGGGTGTTTTTGGCTTTAGATACTTTTGTATTAATTAGAAATAATTTGGTAGTAGTATTTTTTGTAAATTTTAATAATGTAAATTATAATGACAAACTTTAAACTTTAATGGAGTGTATTTATTTTATTTGTAAATTTCGTGTTTATGGATTTTAGATAGAAATTAATTAATTAGAAGGGGGGTTACATCTGGCGTGAAACTCCCTCTCCCAAGTATACCATTTTCCTATAAAAGTCTTCCCAAAGGACATAGCTAACTCCTCTTTAACATATAGGAATGGTTCCAACACAGTTCACATATATCATCATCTCATCAACATTCAATTTCAATTTCTCAACAAAACACATACACCTCAATAATAAATAATGTTCTCAACGAATTATATCCCATCAATATTAGTATACCAACCCCAACAACAAAGTCATTTTCATTCAAAACAATATTACAAGATCCATCCTACAGTCAAAAGACTGTATCACACAAGACATGTTTTAAATATTAAATATTCAAGATTCACATCTCAATAAACAACATCACCATTCAAATAACTCTCATATTGACCAAATTGACCAAATAAGGTCGATTTCTCATTGGCAGTACTGAATGTGAGCTCTCACTGATTGTAGCAAATGAACTCATAATTCAAAAATTTTTATATAGAATTAAAGCTCTTGAATCCTATTTTTCAAAATGGTATCCCAATTGTAAAATAGACAACTAGAGAATTTTCTAGAATTCCTACAAGTTGACAGTACTGAATTTGACTTTCCAGTGAACATGGTTCAAAGAAAGTAAGTTTTCTAACACTTACAAAACTTGTTTTGAGCTGGAATTTTTACAGGATAAAGGTAACACATTTTTATTTCAAAATTGATATCCCATGTCCTCAAATTCGTTTCCAATTGTTCCCAGTAAAATTTCTCTAACAGCCTAAATTTCGGACTCCAAACAGAGCTCCAAACCCTTACCTTGTTCCTTTTCAAAAATTTAATTTAGGAATTGGACATGATAATTTTTGTAAATTACACAGTTAAAAATCTTGTTTTGTCTAGTTTTTAATAGCACAAAAACGAAAACAAAACATTAAGTGTACAATTAGGAATTTAAGAAAAACCGAGACATGTTCCAGGGGAACTCGAAAAACAGAACAGTCACTTTATGGGTCACGGATGAACCCTGAGATGAGGTTTTATTTTCAAGATGTCAAAATAAAAGTTTCTCCATTTCGATTCTATTTTCATTCAAAACAAATTTCGTGAAAAACCAACGGTTAGATCTTCCAAAAATCACAAAATCGTGGGGGCTGTCCAGAGCTAGACGAACCTAACAGCCACTGCCACTTTATTTTGTGGTTTGATTTTCACTTGCAAAGCTTATTAAATAATTTCAAGAAAATTTGAGCATGGTCTCCTTTGTTTTAGGAGCCTTCCCAATCAATTTCAAAGATTAAAACAATCCAAAGACAGTAAATGAAAATCCCACACAGCCACTGTCAAAGGGTTTCAACCCATTTCATCAATTGTTCAGCTTAAGCATTCAAACAAAACACAAACAACAGTCCAGATGAGGGGCATTCATGCTGTGTGTGGTTGAGTCCCCTAACTCTCAACCATACTTAAACTGAAAATAAAAAAAACTTCCCTTACCTTTGGGATTTAGTTCCAGCCGCAGAGAGAGAGGAAGAGATGATGTTTTAGCTTGCATACAAAAATCTTAAAGCAACTAACAAAATGGCTTCTTTTCCCCTTTTGAGTGCCACGGCCAGCGAGGAAGAAGGAGAGAACAGAGAGCTTGCGGGAGGAAGCAAAGAAGAATGAAGAGAATGAGAAAGAAAGAAGGTTGATCAGGTTAAAATAAGGGATAACTTTGAAACTTTGCTATTTGCACCCATTCTTTTCTAACCTCACACCCCCCTTTTTCTATAACAAAACTTACGTAAAATTGAAATTATTACGAAAACTACTAAATACACAATAATCACATAAACAAAACAATCTATTTTATTTATATAGTTCATTAAATAACATGATTTAAATTTAATTCATTTTTCATACATCTGTCACTTATCTCGGTGTATTTTTCTACACTGTCCGATGATTTTCAGACTATCTTTCTCCCAATCTGTACAAAATTTCACAGAGAAGTAATTATATAAGGTCTAAAAACCATTGAAACTCACTAAGCATCCGACAACATATAACAATTCATTCCATTTATTAATTAACTCATTACGTAACATAATTTATATTTAATTTCTCTTATATTTTAATTAAATCACTTATCATACATTACGAAAATCACAGTGTTACAAATCACATTAACAGTTTCCTTTATTAGTTTTTGTTATCAAAACGTTTATAAAAATTTCCATTGTTAACGAGAGGAAATATGTATTTTTAATAAAATCAAATGACATATCCTGAAATTTTTTTAGGTCTTCTCTCATTTTATGCCAATTTGGAAGGGAATGATCTTTTTAGATCTTACCAAAAAAAATTATAATCTTTTTATTGTTTCACCTCCCAAACATATCATGAAATTGAGATATTTCTACGACAATTACCAATCACATTAAAAAGATAACAATCACATTAATAGTTTCCTTTATTATTTTTTTAAACAACATTTGTAACAATTTCCATTATTAATGAAAAGAGATATGTATTTTTAATAAAATTAAACGAGATATCCTAAAAATTTTTTAGGCCTTATCTTCTTTTATGCCAATTTGGAAGGGAATGATGTTTTTCGATTTCACAAAAAAAAATTATAATCTTTTTATTGTTTCACCTCCCAAATATATCGTGCAATTTTGATACTTCTACGACAATTACCAATCATATTAAAAAGATAACAATCACATTAATAGTTTCCTTTATTTCTTTTTTTTATCACAATGTTTATAATAATTTCCATTATTAATGACAGGAGATATGTATTTTTAATAAAATTAAATGAGATATCCTGAAATTTTTTTAGGTCTTCTCGCATTTTATGTCAATTTGGAAGGGAATGATCTTCTTAGATTTCACAAAAAAAAATTATAATCTTTTTATTGTTCACCTCCCAAACATATCGTGAAATTTTGATATTTCTACAACAATTACCAATCACATTAAAAAGATAACAATCACATTAATAGTTTCCTTGATTAGTTTTTTTATCCCAACATTTATAATAATTTCCATAATTAATGAGAGGAGATATGTATATTTAATAAAATTAAACGAGATATCCTGAAATTTTTTTAGGTCTTCTCTCATTTTATGCCAATTTGGAAGGGAATGATCTTCTTAGATCTCACAAAAAAAAATTATAATCTTTTTATTGTTCACCTCCCAAACATATCGTAAAATTTTGATATTTCTACAACAATTACCAAGCACATTAAAAATAACAATCATATTAATAATTTCCTTGATTAGTTTTTTTATCACAACGTTTATAATAATTTCCATTGTTAATGAGAGGATATATGTATTTTTAATAAAATTAAATGAGATATCCTGAAATTTTTTAAGGTCTTCTCTCATTTTATGCCAATTTGGAAAGGAATGATCTTTTTAGATCTCACAAAAAAAAATTATTACCTTTTTATTGTTTCACCTACCAAACATATCGTGAAATTTTGATATTTCTATAACAATTTCCAGTCACATTAAAAAAATAACAATCATATTAATAGTTTGCTTTATTATTTTTTTAAACAACATTTGTAACAATTTCCATTATTAATGAGAAGAGATATGTATTTTTCATAAAATTAAACGAGATATCCTAAAAATTTTTTAGGCCTTTTCTTCTTTTATGCCAATTTGGAAGGGAATGATATTTTTAGATTTCACAAAAAAATTATAAACTTTTTATTGTTTCACCTCCCAAACATATCGTGAAATTTTGATATTTCTACGACAATTACCAATCACATTAAAAAGACAACAATCACATTAATAGTTTCCATTATTAGTTTTTTTCTTATCACAATGTTTATAATAATTTCCATTATTAATGAGAGGAGATATGTATTTTTAATAAAATTATACGAGATATCCTGAAATTATTTTAGGTCTTCTCTCATTTTTTGCCAATTTGGAATGGAATGCTCTTGTTAGATCTCACAAAAAAAAATTATAATCTTTTTATTGTTTCACTTCCCAAACATATCTTGAAATTTTGATATTTCTACGACAATTTCTAGTCACATTAAAAAAATAACAATCACATTAACAGTTTCCTTTATTATTTTTTTAAACAACATTTGTAACAATTTCCATTATTAATGAGAAGAGATACATATTTTTAATAAAATTAAACGAGATATCCTGAAAATTTTTTAGGCCTTCTCTCATTTTATGCCAATTTGGAAGGGAATGATCTTTTTAGATCTCACCAAAAAAAATATAATCTTTTTATTGTTTCACCTCCCAAACATATCGTGAAATTTTGATATTTCTACGACAATTACCAATCACATTAAAAAGATAACAATCACATTAACAGTTTCCTTTATTAGTTTTTGTTATCAAAACGTTTATAATAAATTCCATTGTTAACGAGAGGAAATATGTATTTTTAATAAAATTAAATGAGATATCCTGAAATTTTTTTAGGTCTTCTCTCATTTTATGCCAATTTGGAATGGAATGATCTTTTTAGATCTCACCAAAAAAAATTATAATCTTTTTATTGTTTGACCTCCCAAACATATCGTGAAATTTTGGTATTTCCACGACAATTACCAATCATATTAAAAAGATAACAATCACATTAATAGTTTCCTTTATTTGTTTTTTTTATCACAATGTTTATAATAATTTCCATTATTAATGAGAGGAGATATGTATTTTTAATAAAATTAAACGAGATGTCCTGAAATTTTTTTAGGTCTTCTCTCATTTGATGCCAATTTGGAATGGAATGATCTTTTTAGATCTCACCAAAAAAAATTATAATCTTTTTATTGTTTGACCTCCCAAACATATCGTGAAATTTTGATATTTCTACGACAATTACCAATCGCATTAAAAAGATAACAATTGTAACCCCCTTTCAAATTAATTAATCTACATCTAAAATCCAAAAAAAAAAATTTAATTAAAATAAATACACTCCATTAAATTTAAATTTTATCGTTATAATTTACATCATAAAAATTTACATAAATACTACTACAAAATAATTCTAGTTATTACAAGCATTAAAATACCCCAAAAAGTCCCCATCCTATAGCTCTGGAAGTTGCTGCATCTTTTCCATCTAACTATTCTTTAAACACCTGCAAATCAAACTTCCCTAGAATTTAGGGACAGCATTACCGGATCAGGCATTTAATTTCTCATACAATTAAAACAATTTCAAACATATACATATCTGATACAAATTAACCTTCTCACACATAATTAAATGCAATATGATTTATGCAAATGCAGTTTTGACTCAAAATCATTTTTGACCCTGCTCCATGGAGACTTCCCCTTTGAGTGTTTAGTAAGTAACTGGCCTACCATTACCTCACGTAATTCAGCTATCAGCCCCTACTAAACGCGAATAAACTAAACAGAATTAGGAGGTCAGGATACCCGGAAGGCCACCACGACAGTATCTGCGCTCCAGATTACGGTCCTCTGTGGAATTGCCAATATCCTTCACCCCACAGACTATATAATCACAGACTATACGGTCCTGTCTAACTTACTCTGCTCACCCATTTCTTAGGACTATCATATTCTCTGTTCATAATCTCAATAATCTTTTCAAATACATGACTACCGCAGTCCGGTCAGTCAACACAGTTCTCTGTTCATAATCTCAATCATATTTTCAAATACATGACTACCGCAGTCCGGTCAGTCAACACAGTTCTCTGTTCATAATCTCAATCATATTTTCAAATACATGACTACCGCAGTCCGGTCAGTCAACACAGTCCTGGAAATCAATTCCCCCAAAAATACTCATTTCTCATTTGAAATCTTTGTATTTTCCAAGAACTCAAGCTTATGCAATATGACAATGATGCTAATAAACAAATAATTAATATTAAGCAATCACATAAAAATTCACTATTTTGCATTATAACATCAATACCTTAATAAAATACTAATTAGTCATTTACTAGAAAAAATTACTAAACTTTTACTATTTTCTAAAATTTCCCATTTTGCCCTTGATCTTTTTATGAAATTCCGAATATGTCCCTAATTGTTCTAGAATCTATGAAGTTACCTAATTACCCTCAATCTTTTTATAAAATTCCAATTGTATCCTCTAAATGTGAAATTACCTAATTACCCTTGATCTTTTCCTAAAATTCTAATTATGTCCTAAAAATGTAAAATTACCAAATTACCCTTAATCTTTTCTCAAAATTCCATCTATGTTCTAGATTTTTGAAATGACCACATTACCATTGCTCTTTTCAAAAATTCCAAGTGTATCCCTAAACTTTCTAGTAATTCCAAAAATGTCCTCAATCTTTTCCAAAATACCCAATGTGTCCCTACATGTAAAATGACCATTTTGCCCTTGGTTTTACAAAAATTTCCACATAATATCCCTTGCATTTAGGGCTGGCCGAATGGTCTCACTACCATTCCCAACATCTTTTCCAAAGCAACAAACTCCAATTCCAACCAAAATTCAACCAAATTTCAATTCAATTAAAAATCAAGCAACTCAAATTTCAACCATCACAACACATTAAAAATTCAATCACACATCATTCCAATCCATGAATTACAATCACAAGCATCAAAAACACAAAACCCCTAAATCAATTTCAAGTTTTCATGATTCTAGGTCACAAATTGAATCTAACCCTACAACATGTTTTCTTCTAATTCCAAGGGTTCTAATTGAAATTAAATGCCTAGATCCTTACCTTAAGCTCTTTAATTGAAGAAAAAGCTTTGAATTCCTTTCTCCCTCACTCCTTGGTCATGTAGGAATTTTTGGGATTTCCTCCAATTTCTTTTCCTTTTTGCCGATTAGCTTAGGGTTTAGGAAGTTTGGATGGTTTGGTTTCTTAATTTGAGATGAGATGATGAAGTTAAGATGAAATTGAAATGAAAACTGCAGCTGCTGGGTTTGGAGAGCTCACGGTTCTGTTTTGGCCAAGGCTAGCTTTTTGGTGACTTTTGCTTTGTTTTATGTTTTAATACTCCTTTAATTAAGCTATTAACCAAATTGGATTCCCCCTTCAGTTCCAGCAGCTGCTGCACGTCCAAATATCCTTATTGGCCAAGGGAATTGAGTCACCAAAAGTACTTGGACAGCCAAGGAGTTCCAAGTCACTTGCCTACCCCAAAGTCAACATTTTTCAAGAACATGGTAGAAAATTCTAGAAGGTAATTAGGGCTGCTGATTATCTTACAATGTGATTAGAATTTGAAGAAAATAACATCACCATTGGATTCCTCACTATCAAAAACCTTGGGGTAGTGTCTTACTTATCTCTTAATCCAAGCCTAATTAGCTTAATTTAGTGATCTTAGAAAAGCCTAAGTTGTCACTTTTTGATTGGTTAAGGTTCTAAATTAAAATTTTCTTGGTTAAACATTTTTAATAATTATTCTAAGTATATTACAATTATTAGATAATTCTATAGATATCCTACGAATTTTCTCTAAATTTTCTGTCTTAGAATTTTACCATAATAATTTCTCAAAGTTCTAACTTTCAGAAAATCCTAACAATTCGGAATAAACATTTTAATTCTTTATCTGTATATATTTTTAATCTATATTCAATTACCTTTCTATTAAGTTATAAATGAGTCCAAAATTCCACACTTGAAATTCTATCCTGGACAGCTGTCTGACATAGCAGTCCAGTCAACAATCAATTTCGGCAAAAACAAAGACATTTGGAAATTCAGAAAATTCTTCCGAGTAGAACTGTATTAATTTCATTAAGAAAATATGTGCATAAAGTTTCTATAAACTACAGTGCATAAATGTTCATAATATACATATATAAATGCGTACAAATAATAAAATGAGGATGTTACAACAATCACATTAATAGTTTCCTTTATTTGTTTTTTTATCACAATGTTTATAATAATTTCCATTATTAATGAGAGGGGATATGTATTTTTAATAAAATTAAACGAGATGTCCTGAAATTTTTTTAGGTCTTCTCTCATTTTATGCCAATTTGGAAGGGAATGATATTCTTAGATCTCACAAAAAAAAATTATAATCTTTTTATTGTTTCACCTCCCAAACATATCGTGAAATTTTGATATTTCTTCGACAATTACCAATCACATTAAAAAGATAACAATCACATTAATAGTTTCCTTTATTTGTTTTTTTGTCACAATGTTTATAATAATTTCCATAATTAATGAGAGGAGGTATGTATATTTAATAAAATTAAACGAGATATCCTGAAATTTTTTTAGGTCTTCTCTCATTTTATGCCAATTTGGAAGGGAATGATCTTCTTAGATCTCACAAAAAAAATTATAATCTTTTTATTGTTCACCTCCCAAACATATCGTGATATTTTGATATTTCTACAACAATTACCAAGCACATTAAAAATAACAATCAAATTAATAGTTTCCTTGATTAGTTTTTTTATCACAACGTTTATAATAATTTCCATTGTTAATGAGAGGAGATATGTGTTTTTAATAAAATTAAATGAGATATCCTGAAATTTTTTAAGGTCTTCTCTCATTTTATGCCAATTTGGAAAGGAATGATCTTTTTAGATCTCACCAAAAAAAATTATAACCTTTTTATTGTTTCACCTACCAAACATATCGTGAAATTTTGATATTTCTATGACAATTTCCAGTCACGTTAAAAAAATAACAATCATATTAATAGTTTCCTTTATTATTTTTTTAAACAACATTTGTAACAATTTCCATTATTCATGAGAAGAGATATGTATTTTTCATAAAATTAAACGAGATATCCTAAAATTTTTTTAGGCCTTTTCTTCTTTTATGCCAATTTGGAAGGGAATGATGTTTTTAGATTTCACAAAAAAATTATAAACTTTTTATTGTTTCACCTCCCAAACATATCGTGAAATTTTGATATTTCTACGACAATTACCAATCACATTAAAAAGACAACAATCACATTAATAGTTTCCATTATTAGTTTTTTTTTATCACAATGTTTATAATAATTTCCATTATTAATGAGAGGAGATATGTATTTTTAATAAAATTATACGAGATATCCTGAAATTATTTTAGGTCTTCTCTCATTTTTTGCCAATTTGGAAGGGAATGATCTTTTTAGATCTCACCAAAAAAAATTATAATCTTTTTATTGTTTCACCTCCCAAACATATCGTGAAATTTTGATATTTCTACGACAATTACCAATCACATTAAAAAGATAACAATCACATTAACAGTTTCCTTTATTAGTTTTTGTTATCAAAACGTTTATAATAAATTCCATTGTTAACGAGAGGAAATATGTATTTTTAATAAAATTAAATGAGATATCCTGAAATTTTTTTAGGTCTTCTCTCATTTTATGCCAATTTGGAAGGGAATGATCTTCTTAGATCTCACAAAAAAAATTATAATCTTTTTATTGTTCACCTCCCAAACATATCGTGATATTTTGATATTTCTACAACAATTACCAAGCACATTAAAAATAACAATCAAATTAATAGTTTCCTTGATTAGTTTTTTTATCACAACGTTTATAATAATTTCCATTGTTAATGAGAGGAGATATGTGTTTTTAATAAAATTAAATGAGATATCCTGAAATTTTTTAAGGTCTTCTCTCATTTTATGCCAATTTGGAAAGGAATGATCTTTTTAGATCTCACCAAAAAAAATTATAACCTTTTTATTGTTTCACCTACCAAACATATCGTGAAATTTTGATATTTCTATGACAATTTCCAGTCACGTTAAAAAAATAACAATCATATTAATAGTTTCCTTTATTAGTTTTTTAAACAACATTTGTAACAATTTCCATTATTCATGAGAAGAGATATGTATTTTTCATAAAATTAAACGAGATATCCTAAAATTTTTTTAGGCCTTTTCTTCTTTTATGCCAATTTGGAAGGGAATGATGTTTTTAGATTTCACAAAAAAATTATAAACTTTTTATTGTTTCACCTCCCAAACATATCGTGAAATTTTGATATTTCTACGACAATTACCAATCACATTAAAAAGACAACAATCACATTAATAGTTTCCATTATTAGTTTTTTTTTATCACAATGTTTATAATAATTTCCATTATTAATGAGAGGAGATATGTATTTTTAATAAAATTATACGAGATATCCTGAAATTATTTTAGGTCTTCTCTCATTTTTTGCCAATTTGGAAGGGAATGATCTTTTTAGATCTCACCAAAAAAAATTATAATCTTTTTATTGTTTCACCTCCCAAACATATCGTGAAATTTTGATATTTCTACGACAATTACCAATCACATTAAAAAGATAACAATCACATTAACAGTTTCCTTTATTAGTTTTTGTTATCAAAACGTTTATAATAAATTCCATTGTTAACGAGAGGAAATATGTATTTTTAATAAAATTAAATGAGATATCCTGAAATTTTTTTAGGTCTTCTCTCATTTTATGCCAATTTGGAATGGAATGATCTTTTTAGATCTTACCAAAAAAAATTATAATCTTTTTATTGTTTGACCTCCCAAACATATCGTGAAATTTTGATACTTCTACGACAATTACCAATCACATTAAAAAGATAACAATCACATTAATAATATCCTTTATTTGTTTTTTTATCACAATGTTTATAATAATTTCCATTATTAATGAGAGGAGATATGTATTTTTAATAAAATTAAACGAGATGTCCTGAAATTTTTTTAGGTCTTCTCTCATTTTATGCCAATTTGGAAGGGAATGATCTTCTTAGATCTCACAAAAAAAAATTATAATCTTTTTATTGTTTTGTAACATCCTATTTTATTAATTGTACGCATTTATATATGTATATTATTAACATTTATGTACTGTATTTTATAGAAACCTTATGTACATATTCTCTTAATGAAATTAATACAGTTCTACTCAGAAGAATTTTCTGAATTTCCAAATGTCTTTATTTTTGCCGAAATTGATAGTTGACTGGACTGCTATGTCAGACAGCTGTCCAGGATAAATTTTCAAGTATAGAATTTTGAACTCATTTATAACTTAAAAGAAAGGTAATAGAATATAGATTAAAAATATATACAGATAAAGAATTAAAATGCTTATTCAGAATTGTTAGGATTTTCTGAAAGTTAGAACTTTGAGGAATTATTACGGTAAAATTCTAAGACAGAAAATTTAGAGAAATTCATAGGATATCTATAGAATTATCTAATAATTGTAATATACTTAGAATAATTATTAAAAATGTTTAACCAAGAAAATTTTAATTTAGAACCTTAACCAATCAAAAAGTGACAACTTAGGCTTTTCTAAGATCACTAAATTAAGCTAATTAGGCTTGGATTAAGAGATAAGTAAGACACTACCCCAAGGTTTTTGATAGTGAGGAATCCAATGGTGATGTTATTTTCTTCAAATTCTAATCACATTGTAAAATAATTAGCAGCCCTAATTACCTTCTAGAATTTTCTACAAAGTGCTTGAAATGTTGACTTTTGGGGTAGGCAAGTGACTTGGAACTCCTTGGCTGTCCAAGTGGGCTGGAAAGGCTTGGCAAGTGGACTTCCCTTGGTCCAATTGAGCTGCTGGACGTGCAGGCAGCAGCTGGACTTGAAGGCAAAGTCCAATTTGGTTAATAAAATTTTTTAGAAGCATTTAACTTAAGTAAAAGGCAAAAAGTCACAAAAGAGCAAAGCTTGGCAAAACAGAACCGTGAGTCTCCCAAAACACAGCAGCTGCAGTTTCAATTTTCTTTACATCTTAAACTCATCATCTCATCCCAAATTAAGAAACCAAACCATCCAAACTTCCTAAACCCTAAGTTAATCGGCAAAAAGGAAAAGAAATTGGAGGAAATCTCAAAAATTCCTACAAGACCAAGGAGTGAGGGAGAAAGGAATTCAAGGCTTTTTCTTCAATTAAAGAGTCTAAGGTAAGGATCTAGGCATTTAATTTCAATTAAAACCCTTGGAATTAGAAGAAAACATGTTGTAGGGTTAGATTCAATTTGTGACCTAGAATCATGAAAACTTGAAATTGATTTAGGGGTTTTGTGTTTTTGATGTTTGTGATTGTAATTCATGGATTGGAATAATGTGTGATTGAATTTTTAATGTGTTGTGATGGTTGAAATTTGAGTTGTTTGGTTTTTAATTGAATTGAGATTTGGTTGAATTTTTGTTGGAATTGGAAGTTGTTGCTTTGGAAAACATGTTGGAAATGGTAGGTATACCATTCAGCCATGCTTAAAATACAAGGGATATTATGTGGAAATTTTTGTAAAATCAGGGCAAAATGGTCATTTTACATGTAGGGACAAAATGGGACTATTTTGGGTAGACAATAATTTGTAGTAGTTAGAATTATTTTGTAGCAATGTTTATATAAATTTTAATGATGTAAATTACAGAACATATTTTGGATTGTAAGAGATCGTATCAGAACTTTGAAATAAATATATAAAATGAATTAAATAGTTAAATTATGTTTTATAAAAAAGGGGGGTTACATGTTTCACCTCCCAAACATATTGTGAAATTTTGATATTTCTTCGACAATTACCAATCACATTAAAAAGATAACAATCACATTAATAGTTTCTTTTATTAGTTTTTTTTATCACAATGTTTATAATAATTTCCGTTATTAATGAGAGGAAATATGTATTTTTAATAAAATTATATAAGATATCCTGAAATTATTTTAGGTCTTCTCTCATTTTATGCCAATTTGGAATGGAATGCTCTTGTTAGATCTCACAAAAAAAAATTATAATCTTTTTATTGTTTCACTTCCCAAACATATCTTGAAATTTTGATATTTCTACTACAATTTCCAGTCACATTAAAAAAATAACAATCACATTAAGAGTTTCCTTTATTAGTTTTTGTTATCAAAACATTTATAATAATTTCCATTGTTAATGAGAGGAAATATTTATTTTTAATAAAATTAAACGAGATATCCTGAAATTTTTTTAGGTCTTCCCTCATTTTAGGCCAATTTGGAAGGGAATGATCTTTTTAGATCTCACCAAAAAAAATTATAATCTTTTTATTGTTTCACCTCCCAAACATATCGTGAAATTTTGATATTTCTACGACAATTACCAATCACATTAAAAAGATAACAATCACATTAATAGTTTACTTTATTTATTTTTTTATCACAATGTTTATAATAATTTCCATTATTAATGAGAGGATATATGTATTTTTAATAAAATTAAACGAGATATCCTGAAAATTTTTTAGGCCTTCTGTCAGTTTATGCCAATTTGGAAGGGAATGACCTTTTTAGATCTCACAAAAAAAATTATAATCTTTTTATTGTTTCTCCTGCCAAACATATCGTGAAATTTTGATATTTCTACGACAATTACCAATCACGTTAAAAAGATAACAATCACATTAATTGTTTCCTTTATTAGTTTTTTTTATCACAATGTTTATAATAATTTTCATTATTAATGAGAGGAGATATGTATTTTTAATAAAATTATACGAGATATCCTGAAATTATTTTAGGTCTTCTCTCATTTTATGCCAATTTGGAATGGAATGATCTTGTTAGATCTCACAAAAAAAAATTATAATCTTTTTATTGTTTCACCTTCCAATCATATCGTGAAATTTTGATATTTCTACGACAATTACCAATCACAGTAAAAAAATAACAATCACATTAATAGTTTCCTTTATTATTATTTTTTTCACAACATTTGTAACAATTTCCATTATTAATGAGAAGAGATATGTATTTTTAATAAAATTAAACGAGATATCCTGAAATTTTTTTAGGCCTTCTCTCATTTTATGCCAATTTGGAAGGGAATGATCTTTTTAGATCTCACAAAAAAAATTATAATCTTTTTATTGTTTCACCTCCCAAACTTGTCGTGAAATTTTGATATTTCTACGACAATTACCAATCACATTAAAAGGATAACAATCACATTAACAGTTTCCTTTATTAGTTTTTTTATCAAAACATTTATAATAATTTCCATTGTTAATGAGAGAAAATATGTATTTTTAATTTAAACGAGATATCCTGAAAATTTTTTTGGCCTTCTCTCATTTTATGCCAATTTGGAAGGGAATTATCTTTTTAGATATCACAAAAAAAAATTATAATATTTTTATTGTTTCACCTCCCAAACATATCGTGAAATTTTGATATTTCTACGACAATTACCAATCACATTAAAAACTTAACAATCACATTAACAGTTTCCTTTATTAGTTTTTGTTATCAAAACATTTATAATAATTTCCATTGTTAATGAGAGGAAATATTTATTTTTAATAAAATTAAACGAGATATCCTAAAATTTTTTTAGGTCTTCTCTCATTTTATGCCATTTTGGAAGGGAATGATCTTTTTAGATCTCACCAAAAAAAATTATAATCTTTTTATTGTTTCACCTCCCAAACATATCGTGAAATTTTGATATTTCTACGACAATTACCAATCACATTAAAAACTTAACAATCACATTAACAGTTTCCTTTATTAGTTTTTGTTATCAAAACATTTATAATAATTTCCATTGTTAATGAGAGGAAATATTTATTTTTAATAAAATTAAACGAGATATCCTCAAATTTTTTTAGGTCTTCTCTCATTTTATGCCAATTTGGAAGGGAATGATCTTTTTAGATCTCACCAAAAAAAATTATAATCTTTTTATTGTTTCACCTCCCAAACATATCATGAAATTTTGATATTTCTACGACAATTACCAATCACATTAAAAAGATAACAATCACATTAATAGTTTACTTTATTTGTTTTTTTATCACAATGTTTATAATAATTTCCATTATTAATGAGAGGATATATGTATTTTTAATAAAATTAAACGAGATATCCTGACAATTTTTTAGGCCTTCTGTCATATTATGCCAATTTGGGAGGGAATGACCATTTTAGATCTCACAAAAAAAATTTTAATCTTTTTATTGTTTCACCTGCCAAACATATCGTGAAATTTTGATATTTCTACGACAATTACCAATCACGTTAAAAACTTAACAATCAAATTAACAGTTTCTTTTATTAGTTTTTGTTATCAAAACATTTATAATAATTTCAATTGTTAATGAGAGGAAATATTTATTTTTCATAAAATTAAACGAGATATCCTGAAATTTTTTTAGGTCTTCTCTCATTTTATGCCAATTTGGAAGGGAATGATCTTTTTAGATCTCACAAAAAAAATTATAATCTTTTTATTGTTTCACCTCCCAAACATGTCGTGAAATTTTGATATTTCTACGACAATTACCAATCAAATTAAAAATATAACAATCACATTAACAGTTTCCTTTATTAGTTTTTTTATCAAAACATTTATAATAATTTCCATTGTTAATGAGAGAAAATATGTATTTTTAATTTAAACGAGATATCCTGAAAATTTTTTAGGCCTTCTCTCATTTTATGCCAATTTGGAAGGGAATTATCTTTTTAGATATCACAAAAAAAATTATAATCTTTTTATTGTTTCACCTCCCAAACATATCGTGAAATTTTGATATTTCTACGACAATTACCAATCACATTAAAAACTTAACAATCACATTAACAGTTTCCATTATTAGTTTTTGTTATCAAAACATTTATAATAATTTCCATTGTTAATGAGAGGAAATATTTATTTTTAATAAAATTAAACGAGATATCCTAAAATTTTTTTAGGTCTTCTCTCATTTTATGCCAATTTGGAAGGGAATGATCTTTTTAGATCTCACCAAAAAAAATTATAATCTTTTTATTGTTTCACTTCCCAAACATATCATGAAATTTTGATATTTCTACGACAATTACCAATCACATTAAAAAGATAACAATCACATTAATAGTTTACTTTATTTGTTTTTTTATCACAATGTTTATAATAATTTCCATTATTAATGAGAGGATATATGTATTTTTAATAAAATTAAACGAGATATCCTGAAAAATTTTTAGGCCTTCTCTCATTTTATGCAATTTGGAAGGGAATGAACATTTTAGATCTCATAAAAAAAATTATAATCTTTTTATTGTTTCACCTGCTAAACATATCGTGAAATTTTGATATTTCTACGATAATTACCAATCACGTTAAAAACTAAACAATCACATTAACAGTTTCCTTTATTAGTTTTTGTTATCAAAACATTTATAATAATTTCCATTGTTAATGAGAGGAAATATTTATTTTTAATAAAATTAATCGAGATATCCTGAAATTTTTTTAGGTCTTCTCTCATTTTATGCCAATTTGGATGGGAATGATCTTTTTAGATCTCACCAAAAAAAATTATAATCTTTTTATTGTTTCACCTCCCAAACATATCGTGAAATTTTGATATTTCTATGACAATTACCAATCACATTAAAAAGATAACAATCACATTAATAGTTTACTTTATTTGTTTTTTATCACAATGTTTATAATAATTTCCATTATTAATGAGAGGATATATGTATTTTTAGTAAAATTAAACGAGATATCCTGAAAATTTCTTAGGCCTTCTGTCATTTTATGCCAATTTGGAAGGGAATGACCTTTTTAGATCTCACAAAAAAAAATTATAATCTTTTTATTGTTTCACCTGCCAAACATATCGTGAAATTTTGATATTTCTACGACAATTACCAATCACATTAAAAAGATAACAATCACATTAATACTTTCCTTTATTAGTTTTTTTATCACAATGTTTATAATAATTTTCATTATGAATGAGAGGAGATATGTATTTTTAATAAAATTATACGAGATATCCTCAAATTATTTTAGGTCTTCTCTCATTTTATGCCAATTTGGAATGGAATGATCTTGTTAGATCTCACAAAAAAAATTATAATCTTTTTATTGTTTCACCTCCCAAACATATCGTGAAATTTTGATATTTCTACGACAATTACCAATCACAGTAAAAAAATAACAATCACATTAATAGTTTCCTTTCTTATTATTTTTTTCACAACATTTGTAACAATTTCCATTATTAATGAGAAGAGATATGTATTTTTAATAAAATTAAACAAGATATCCTGAAAATTTTTTAGGCCTTCTCTCATTTTATGCCAATTTGGAAGGGAATGATCTTTTTAGATGTCACAAAAAAAGTTATAATCTTTTTATTGTTTCACCTCCCAAACATTTCGTGAAAGTTTGATATTTCTACGACAATTACCGATCACATTAACAGTTTCCTTTATTAGTTTTTGTTATCAAAACGTTTATAATAATTTCCATTGTTAACGAGAGGAAATATGTATTTTTAATAAAATTAAACGAGATATCCAGAAATTTTTTTAGGTCTTCTCTCATTTTATGCCAATGTGGATGGGAATGATCTTTTTAGATCTCACAAAAAAAAATTATAATCTTTTTATTGTTTCACCTCCCAAACATATCGTGAAATTTTGATATTTCTACGACAATTACCAATCACATTAAAAACATAATAATTACATTAACAGTTTCCTTTATTAGTTTTTGTTATCAAAACATTTATAATAATTTCCATTGTTAATGAGAGGAAATATGTATTTTTAATAAAATTAAACGAGATATCCGGAAATTTTTTTAGGTCTTCTCTCATTTTATGCCAATTTGGATGGGAATGATCTTTTTAGATCTCACCAAAAAAAATTATAATCTTTTTATTGTTTCACCTCCCAAACATATCTTGAAATTTTGATATTTCTACGACAATTACCAATCACCTTAAAAAGATAACAATCACATTAATAGTTTCCTTTATTTGTTTTTTTTATCACACTGTTTATAATAATTTCCATTATTAATGAGAGTAGATATGTATTTTTAATAAAATTAAACGAGATGTCCTAAAATTTTTTTAGGTCTTCTCTCATTTTATGCCAATTTGGAAGGGAATGATCTTCTTAGATCTCACAAAAAAAAATTATAATCTTTTTATTGTTTCACCTGCCAAACATATCGTGAAATTTTGATATTTCTACGACAATTACCAATCACGTTAAAAAGATAACAATCACATTAACAGTTTCCTTTATTGGTTTTTTTTACCACAATGTTTATAATAATTTTCATTATTAATGAGAGGAGATATGTATTTTTAATAAAATTATACGAGATATCCTAAAATTATTTTAGGTCTTCTCTCATTTTATGTCAATTTGGAATGGAATGATCTTATTAGATCTCACAAAAAAAATTATAATCTCATTTTATAATCATTTTATGTATATTTGTATTAGAAATTTCGAGGACGAAATTTTATTAGTAGGGGAGAATTGTAACATCCTCATTTTACTATTTGTACGCATTTATATATGTACATTATGAACATATTTTCTTAATGAAATTAATACAATTCTACTCAGAAGAATTTTCTGAATTTGCAAATGCCTTTGTTTTTGCTAAAATTGATAGTTGACTGGACTGCTATGTCAGACAGCTGTCCAGGATAAATTTTCAAGTATAGAATTTTGAACTCAATTATAACTTAAAAGAAAGGTAATAGAATATAGATTAAAAATATATACAGATAAAGAATTAAAATGCTTATTCAGAATTGTTAGGATTTTCTGAAAGTTAGAACTTTGAGAAATTATTACGGTAAAATTTTAAGACAGAAAATTTAGAGAAAATTCATAGGATATCTATAGAATTATCTAATAATTGTAATATACTTAGAATAATTATTAAAAATGTTTAACCAAGAAAAATTTAATTTAGAACCTTAACCAATCAAAAAGTGACAACTTAGGTTTTTCTAATGTCACTAAATTAAGCTAATTAAGCTTGGATTAAGAGATAAGTAAGACACTACCCCAAGGTTTTTGATAGTGAGGAATCCAATGGTGATGTTATTTTCTTCAAATTCTAATCACATTGTAAGATAATTAACAGCCCTAAAAACATTCTAGAATTTTCTACAAAGTGCTTGAAAATGTTGACTTTTAGGGTGGGCAAGTGAGCAAGTCACCCAAGGAACTCCTTTGGCTGTCCAAGTGGCTTGGTGACTTGATCTCCCTTGGCCAATAAGGGCTGCTGGACGTGCAGAAGCTGCTGGACATGAAGGCAAACTTCAATTTGGTTAATAACTTGTTTAAAGAAGTATTAAAACTTAAAACAAAGTAAAAAGTCACAAAAACTATTTCCCCACAAAAACAGAACCGTAAGCTTCCTTACCCAGCAGCTGCAGCTCTTGACTTCATTTCATCTTAACTTCATCATCTCATCCCAAATTAAGAAACCCAACCATCCAAACTTCCAAAACACAAAGCTAATTCGGCTAGTAGAGAAAGAATTGGAGAAAATCTAAAAAAATTCCTACAAGACCAAGGAGTGAGGGAGAAAGGAATTCAAGGCTTTTTCTTCAATTAAAGAGTCTAAGGTAAGGATCTAGGCATTTAATTTCAATTAGAACCCTTGGAATTAGAAGAAAACATGTTGTAGGCTTAGATTAAAATTTTGACCTAGAATCATGAAAACTTGAAATTGATTTAGGGGTTTTGTGTTTTTGATGCTTGTGATTGAAATTCATGGATTGGAATGATGTTTGATTGAATTTTTAAGGTGTTGTAATGGTTGAAATTTGGTTTGTTGAATTTTGATTGAATTTGTGATTTGATTGAATTTTGGTTGGAATTGGAGTTTGTAGCTTTGGAAGAATTGTTGAGAATGGCTTGTAGACCATTCGGCCAGCCCTAAATGCAAGGGATATTATGTGGAATTTTTTTAAAAACCAAGGGCAAAATGGTCATTTTACATGTAGGGACACATTGGGTATTTTGGAAAAAGATTGAGGGCATTTTCGGAAATTATTAAAAATACTAATGTAAATTGCTTAAATTTTGTATCCTTGTATGTTAATGTGTATAAATTATTTATTTGATTGTGATCATGAACAAAATTCATTAGCATGAGTCTTTTTGGGGGATTTTTAAAAGTATCAAATGAGAAAGAATTATGTTGACTAACCAGGACTGTGGTAGTCATGAGAATTGAGTTGATTTATGAGTAATGACTTTTGTTGACTAACCGGGACTGCGGTAGTCATGTGAAATGAGATTGATTGAGAAATGAATTGTTGACTAACCGAGATTACGGTAGTCATGTGAAATGAAAATGATTGAGAAAGGATTTTTGGGTTGAGTAGAATTTGTTAGACAGGACCGTATAATCTGTGATTATATAGTCTGTGGGGTGAAGGATATTGGCAATTCCACATGTGGCTGGAAACTGGACTGAGTTACGGTCGTGGTAGCCTTCCGGGTATCCTAATCTCCTAATTCTGTTTAGCTTATTTGCGTTTAGTAGGGGCTGATAGCTGAATTGCAGTACGTAATGGTAGGCCAGTTAATTACTAAACACTCAAAGGGGAAGTCTCCATGGAGCAGGGTCAAAAATGAATTTGAGTCAAAAAACTGCATTTGCATAAATCATACTGTATTTAATTCTGTGTGTAACTAATTAAATTGTTATGATATGTATTTGTTTGAAATTGTTTTATTGTATGAGAAATTAAATGTCTGATCCGGTAATGCTGTCCCCAGATTCTAGGGGAGTGTGATTGCAGGTATTTGGAAGATTAATTAGAAGTAACAGATGCAGACATACTCCAGAGCTATAGGAATAGGGGTTTTTGGATTTAGATACTTTTGTATTAATTATGAATAATTTTGTAATAGTATTTTCTGTAAATTTTAATAATGTAAATTATAAAGACAAACTTTAAACTTAATGGAATGTATATATTTTAATTTTAAATTTCCGTGTTTAATGGATTTTATATAGAAATTAAGTAATTAAAAAGAGGGGTTACATTAGTGGTATCAGAGCTCTGGTTATGCATCTCTAGGATTTGTGAGTAATTGGTCTGTTGTAACCCCCCTTTCTTATAAAACATAATTTAACTATTTAATTCATTTTATATATTTATTTCAAAGTTCTGATACGATCTCTTACAATCCAAAATATGTTCTGTAATTTACATCATTAAAATTTATATAAACACTGCTACAAAATAATTCTAACTACTACAAATTATTGTCTACCCAAAATAGTCCCATCCTATATGCTCTGGAATTTCTGCATCTTCATCATTTAACTATATCTTCAAGCACCTGCAATTCACACTCCCCTAGAATCTGGGGACAGCATTACAGGATCAGGCATTTAATTTCTCATAGAATTAAAACAATTTCAAACAAATACATATCATAACAATATAATTAGTTACACACATAATTAAATGCAGTATGATTTATGCAATGCAGTTTTTGACTCAAATTCGTTTTGACCCTGCTCCATGGAGACTTCCCCTTTGAGTGTTTAGTAAGAAACTGGCCTACCATTACGATCTGTAATTCAGCTATCAGCCCCTACTAAACGCGAATAAACTAAACAGAATTAGGAGATCAGGATATCCAGGAAGGCCACCACGGCAGCATCTCTGTCCAGATTACAGCCACATGTGGAATTGCCAATATCCTTCACCCCACAGACTATATAATCACAGACTATACAGCCCTGTCTAACTTATTCTGCTCACCCCAAAGATTCAATTCTCAAATCATATTCCTTTCACATGACTACCGCAGTCCCGGTTAGTCAACAAAATCATTTCTCAATCATTTTCATTTCACATGACTACCGCAGTTCCGGTTAGTCAACAAAAGTCATTTCTCATAGATCAACTCAATTCTCATGACTACCGCAATCCCGGTTAGTCAACATAATTCTTTCTCAATCATTTTCATTTCACATGACTACCGCAGTCCCGGTTAGTCAACATAATTCTTTCTTTTCTTTCTTTTCTTTTCTTTTCATGACTACCGCAATCCCGGTTAGCCAACATCAATTATTTTTCACTTGAATCTTTATAAATCCCCCAAAAAGACTCATGCAATGAATTATGTTCATGATCACAATTAAATAAATAATTTGTACACATTAACATACAAGAATACAAAAAAATAAGCAATTTACCTTATAACATTAGTATTTTAATAATTTCCGAAAATGCCCTCAATCTTTTTCCAAAATACCCAATGTGTCCCTACATGTAAAATGACCATTTTGCCCTTGGTTTTACAAAAATTTCCACATAATATCCCTTGCATTTAGGGCTGGCCGAATGGTCTCACTACCATTCTCAACATATTTTCCAAAGCAACAAACTCCAATTCCAACCAAAATTCAATCAAATCACAAATTCAATCAAAATTCAACAAACCAAATTTCAACCATTACAACACCTTAAAAGTTCAATCAAACATCATTCCAATCCATGAATTTCAATCACAAGCATCAAAAACACAAAACCCCTAAATCAATTTCAAGTTTTCATGATTCTAGGTCAAAATTTTAATCTAACCATACAACATGTTTTCTTCTAATTCCAAGGGTTCTAATTGAAATTAAATGCCTAGATCCTTACCTTAAACTCTTTAATTGAAGAAAAAGCCTTGAATTCCTTTCTCCCTCACTCCTTGGTCTTGTAGGAATTTTTGAGATTTCCTCCAATTTCTTTTCCTTTTTGCCGATTAGCTTAGGGTTTTGGAAGTTTGGATGGTTTGGTTTCTTAATTTGGGATGAGATGATGAAGTTAAGATGAAATTGAAATGAAAACTGCAGCTGCTGGGTTTGGAGAGCTCAAGGTTCTGTTTTGAGAGAAAATAGCTTTTTTTGTGACTTTTTCTCCTTTTACTTAAGTTAAATGCTTCTTAAAACAAATTATTAACTAAATTGGACTTTGCCTTCAAGTCCAGCTGCTGCCCTGCACGTCCAGCAGCTCATTTGGACCAAGGGAAGTCCACTTGCCAAGCCTTTCCAGCCCACTTGGACAGCCAAGGAGTTCCAAGTCACTTGCCTACCCCAAAAGTCAACATTTCAAGCACTTTGTAGAAAATTCTAGAAGGTAATTAGGGCTGCTAATTATTTTACAATGTGATTAGAATTTGAAGAAAATAACATCACCATTGGATTCCTCACTATCAAAAACCTTGGGGTAGTGTCTTACTTATCTCTTAATCCAAGCCTAATTAGCTTAATTTAGTGATCTTAGAAAAGCCTAAGTTGTCACTTTTTGATTGGTTAAGGTTCTAAATTAAAATTTTCTTGGTTAAACATTTTTAATAATTATTCTAAGTATATTACAATTATTAGATAATTCTATAGATATCCTATGAATTTTCTCTAAATTTTCTGTCTTAGAATTTTACCGTAATAATTCCTCAAAGTTCTAACTTCCAGAAAATCCTAACAATTCTGAATAAGCATTTTAATTCCTTATCTGTATATATTTTTAATCTATATTCTATTACCTTTCTTTTAAGTTATAATTGAGTTCAAAATTCTATACTTGAAAATTTATCCTGGACAGCTGTCTGACATAGCAGTCCAGTCAACTATCAATTTCGGCAAAAACAAAGACATTTGGAAATTCAGAAAATTCTTCTGAGTAAAATTGTATTAATTTCATTAAGAGAATATGTACACAAGGTTTCTATAAAATACAGTGCATAAATGTTAATAATATACATATATAAATGCGTATAATTAATAAAATAGGATGTTACAATTCTCCCCTACTAATAAAAATTTCGTCCTCGAAATTTCTAATACAAATATATAACCATACAACTATACAACAAAATAACTATACAAACAAATGAGGATATGTTTCTTTCATTTTTTTTTCCTCTAACTCCCATGTAGCATCACCTCTGATATCATCCCAAATAACCTTAACTAGAGAAATTTCTTTACCTCTCAGGTACTTAATCCTTCTGTCCTCAATCTTAATAGGCTTTGTTTCAAATGTTAGGTTTTCCTTTCTCTTCTAATGTACAGGCTCTTAAGAGATCTTCTAATGTCCGAATAGTCCTTTTTGTTTGACCATTAATCTTAGGGTGTTATACTAAACTAAGATAAAATTTTACTTCTTAAAGCGTTCTGAAAATCTTTCCAAAAATTTAAAAACAAAGCTAGGGTCTTTATTAGACTCTATACTAGTAGGTACTCCAGATAATCTAATTATTTCCTTTAAGTACAATTAAGCTAATTTTTCTAAAGAATACCTAATATTTATTGAAAGCAAAATGTACTAATTTAGTTAATCTATCTACAATTACTCAAATGGTATCAAAATTCCTATGTGTTCTAGGTAATCCTACCACAAAATCTATTGATATACTATTCCGTTTCCATATAGGTATCTCTAAAGGATGTAACAGATCAAAGGGTTTCTGATATTCAATCTTTGCTTTCTAACATGTTAAACATCTAGCCACATATTCTGCTACATCTCTCTTCATCCTAGACCACCAAAACATTCCCTTTAAATCTTTATATATATTTTTGTTGTTCTAGGATGAATACTAAGTTTACTTTTGTGCCCTTCCTCCAAAATTAATTCCTTAAATTCTTGATCATTAGGTACACAAATTCTATTTTAAACCTAATAATTATATCCATTCCTAAATTAAATTCTTTTTCCTTACCTGATCCCATTAATCCTTTCTTTTCTGGAATACATTCATCTGCATCTTGTTTCTTCCTAATTTCTTCCAAAAATTCATTAGTGATGGTAATAATTCCAAATGGAATTTTATCCTTTTTCCTAACTGTACATAGATTTAAATCTCTAAATTATTCTATTAACTCTAATTCTTTAATCCTCATAGTTGACATATGCACAATTTTCCTACTTAAAGCATCTTCTACTACATTAGCCTCTATTGGATGATACCTTAATTGAAAATCATAATCTTTAATAAACTCCATCCATCTTATTTTTCTCCTTTCCAATTTTTTTTTTTTTAAACAAATATTTTAAACACTTATGATCACTATATATACATCAAATATTGATCCATATAAATAATGTCTCCAAATCTTCAAAGCAAAAACTATAGCTGCTAACTCCAAATCATGAGTAGGATAATTTCTCTCATGTGATTTCAACCGCCTAGATGCATAATAAGCTACCACTTTCTTATTTTATATCAACACACATCTTAACCCTAGAGATGAAACATCATAGTATACCTCATAGGATTCATTTGGGTCGGGTAAAACTAAAACTAGTGAGGTAGTCAATTTATGTTTCAATTCTTCGAAAATTTTCTCACAACTCTCACTCCAAATAAAATTCTATTAAGGGTTCAGCTATCTTAGAAAATCCTTCAATCAATCTTCTATAATATCCATCAAATCTTAAGAACTACTAATCTCAGTTACTGTCTTAGGCCTTTCCCATTCTAAAACTGCTTCTACCTTAGAAAAATCTACACTTAGTCCATCTTTAGAAATTAAATGTCCTAAAATTTTCACTTCCTCCAACCAAAATTCACACTTAGACAATTTAGCATATAATTTTCTATCTTTCAAAGTTTGCAATGTTATTCTAAGATGATTTTCATGTTCCTCTTTATTTTTAGAATATATTAATATATCATCTGTAAATACTACTACAAAATGATCTAAGTATGGTCCAAACACCCTATTCATATAATCCAACACTGCTGGGCCATTAGTCACTCCAAATGGCATCACTTGATATTCATAATGTCCATATCTAGTCCTAAAAGCAGTCTTGGGTATATCCTCCTTTTTACTGTAATTTATTGGTACCCAGACCTTAAATCTATTTTAGAGAAAATTGTTGCTCCTCTAAGTTGGTCCATTAAATCATCTATTCTAGGTAAAGGATATTTATTCTTTATAGTTACTTTATTTAATTGTCTATAATCTATACATAACCTAGATCCTCCATCTTTCTTTTTAACTAATAATACTGAGACTCACCATAGGGACACACTAGGCCTTACAAACTGTTTTTCTAATAATTCTTCCAATTGTTTCTTTAACTCGATTAATTTCAATAATGACATTCTATATGGTTGCATAGAAATTGGTCTAGTACCAGGCATCAAATCTATACTAAATTCTATTCTCTTTCAGGACGCAAACCAGAAACATCATCAGGAAAATTTCAGGATATTCATTTACAACTAGCACAGAGTCTATTTCAATTTTATCTCCTTAGTTCCAAGAGATGATAACATGTATTTTTGAATTTCACTTTTAAATGATATTTCCTTAGGTTGGATAGGCTTAAGTCTAGAAACATCAAGTTCAGGAAAAATCACAGATTTAGAGGCACAGTCTATTAGAATATGGTTGGCTGCTAACCCATCCATTCCTAATATCACATCAAGGTTAGTCATAGGCAAACAAATCAAATTCACAACAAATGGTCTATCTCTGATGGTTATTATACAATTCAAACATATTTTAGAGGTTAAGGTTGGTTTAGAAGTAGGTACAGAAACAAGCAAAGTATAGGGTATTTTAAACATGATTAACATCCTCAACTTACAGCTGTACTTTAGAACCCTAATTCCAACAAATCACTATTAGAAAGACTTTCAAAATACCTCACATTACTCCAATTCACTACTACCAATTTAATTGTTACTTGAATTTCCAACATCAATACACACACCTTTAGGCCTTCCAATTACTTACTCTTTCAACTTTAAAAATTCTTAGGACAACTGCTACTAACTTAGCATTTGGGTCCTATTCTACTCTCTTAATCACCACTTACACCATGGTAATGTAATTAAACAATGTTAAACCCGTAGGCTATTTTACTGCACCAGAAAAATGCACTATTTTGGTTCTAACTCATGTCTAAAACACAAAATTTCAAGTCCTAATAGTTAAGATATCAATCCTGTGACAAATTTATACTACGATACACTGTTTCAGCCTTCAAAACAAATGAAAACATCCATTAGAACAATATGGCAATAACCATACTTTCAACATCTCATCATATTCCAAACATCAAGGTACCTTCAAAACTTTGTTTTCTTTCTTTTGTCAAACTCAACTATTATCCTATAAACTCAAATATTTGGACCCCTATTCTCAACCTTGATCTACGAATCTAGACCTTTGGATCTCCTTCCTCAACTAACTCAAGGGTATAACTCTGAAATTCACAATATAAGGAACATGGAAAATAACCCAACTTGAACAATACTAATAATAATAAAATTTTAAGCATTAGGAGAGAAAGTCATCTCGACTGAGTCCTGAGTGTGCACCCTCACAACTTTATCAAGATTTTCTTTCTTCCTTTCTGCCATCTTAGCTATACTATTGGTTTCAACTCTAGGATTTATAACTAGCCTTCCTCTTCTCATTTCTACATGTCTTAAAATTTCAGATCTAGTTACTACTCTTTTTCCCATAATATTCTTAACAAACAAAAAATTCTAATCAGGGTAACACAGCAAAACACCTAATAGACCCACTACTCGCAAGTCCTAGAGATGCATAACCAGAGCTCTGATACCACTAATGTAACCCCCCTTTCTTATAAAACATAATTTAACTATTTAATTCATTTTATATATTTATTTCAAAGTTCTGATACGATCTCTTACAATCCAAAATATGTTCTGTAATTTACATCATTAAAATTTATATAAACACTGCTACAAAATAATTCTAACTACTACAAATTATTGTCTACCCAAAATAGTCCCATCCTATATGCTCTGGAATTTCTGCATCTTCATCATTTAACTATATCTTCAAGCACCTGCAATTCACACTCCCCTAGAATCTGGGGACAGCATTACAGGATCAGGCATTTAATTTCTCATAGAATTAAAACAATTTCAAACAAATACATATCATAACAATATAATTAGTTACACACATAATTAAATGCAGTATGATTTATGCAATGCAGTTTTTGACTCAAATTCGTTTTGACCCTGCTCCATGGAGACTTCCCCTTTGAGTGTTTAGTAAGAAACTGGCCTACCATTACGATCTGTAATTCAGCTATCAGCCCCTACTAAACGCGAATAAACTAAACAGAATTAGGAGATCAGGATATCCAGGAAGGCCACCACGGCAGCATCTCTGTCCAGATTACAGCCACATGTGGAATTGCCAATATCCTTCACCCCACAGACTATATAATCACAGACTATACAGCCCTGTCTAACTTATTCTGCTCACCCCAAAGATTCAATTCTCAAATCATATTCCTTTCACATGACTACCGCAGTCCCGGTTAGTCAACAAAATCATTTCTCAATCATTTTCATTTCACATGACTACCGCAGTTCCGGTTAGTCAACAAAAGTCATTTCTCATAGATCAACTCAATTCTCATGACTACCGCAATCCCGGTTAGTCAACATAATTCTTTCTCAATCATTTTCATTTCACATGACTACCGCAGTCCCGGTTAGTCAACATAATTCTTTCTTTTCTTTCTTTTCTTTTCTTTTCATGACTACCGCAATCCCGGTTAGCCAACATCAATTATTTTTCACTTGAATCTTTATAAATCCCCCAAAAAGACTCATGCAATGAATTATGTTCATGATCACAATTAAATAAATAATTTGTACACATTAACATACAAGAATACAAAAAAATAAGCAATTTACCTTATAACATTAGTATTTTAATAATTTCCGAAAATGCCCTCAATCTTTTTCCAAAATACCCAATGTGTCCCTACATGTAAAATGACCATTTTGCCCTTGGTTTTACAAAAATTTCCACATAATATCCCTTGCATTTAGGGCTGGCCGAATGGTCTCACTACCATTCTCAACATATTTTCCAAAGCAACAAACTCCAATTCCAACCAAAATTCAATCAAATCACAAATTCAATCAAAATTCAACAAACCAAATTTCAACCATTACAACACCTTAAAAGTTCAATCAAACATCATTCCAATCCATGAATTTCAATCACAAGCATCAAAAACACAAAACCCCTAAATCAATTTCAAGTTTTCATGATTCTAGGTCAAAATTTTAATCTAACCATACAACATGTTTTCTTCTAATTCCAAGGGTTCTAATTGAAATTAAATGCCTAGATCCTTACCTTAAACTCTTTAATTGAAGAAAAAGCCTTGAATTCCTTTCTCCCTCACTCCTTGGTCTTGTAGGAATTTTTGAGATTTCCTCCAATTTCTTTTCCTTTTTGCCGATTAGCTTAGGGTTTTGGAAGTTTGGATGGTTTGGTTTCTTAATTTGGGATGAGATGATGAAGTTAAGATGAAATTGAAATGAAAACTGCAGCTGCTGGGTTTGGAGAGCTCAAGGTTCTGTTTTGAGAGAAAATAGCTTTTTTTGTGACTTTTTATCCTTTTACTTAAGTTAAATGCTTCTTAAAACAAATTATTAACTAAATTGGACTTTGCCTTCAAGTCCAGCTGCTGCCCTGCACGTCCAGCAGCTCATTTGGACCAAGGGAAGTCCACTTGCCAAGCCTTTCCAGCCCACTTGGACAGCCAAGGAGTTCCAAGTCACTTGCCTACCCCAAAAGTCAACATTTCAAGCACTTTGTAGAAAATTCTAGAAGGTAATTAGGGCTGCTAATTATTTTACAATGTGATTAGAATTTGAAGAAAATAACATCACCATTGGATTCCTCACTATCAAAAACCTTGGGGTAGTGTCTTACTTATCTCTTAATCCAAGCCTAATTAGCTTAATTTAGTGATCTTAGAAAAGCCTAAGTTGTCACTTTTTGATTGGTTAAGGTTCTAAATTAAAATTTTCTTGGTTAAACATTTTTAATAATTATTCTAAGTATATTACAATTATTAGATAATTCTATAGATATCCTATGAATTTTCTCTAAATTTTCTGTCTTAGAATTTTACCGTAATAATTCCTCAAAGTTCTAACTTCCAGAAAATCCTAACAATTCTGAATAAGCATTTTAATTCCTTATCTGTATATATTTTTAATCTATATTCTATTACCTTTCTTTTAAGTTATAATTGAGTTCAAAATTCTATACTTGAAAATTTATCCTGGACAGCTGTCTGACATAGCAGTCCAGTCAACTATCAATTTCGGCAAAAACAAAGACATTTGGAAATTCAGAAAATTCTTCTGAGTAAAATTGTATTAATTTCATTAAGAGAATATGTACACAAGGTTTCTATAAAATACAGTGCATAAATGTTAATAATATACATATATAAATGCGTATAATTAATAAAATAGGATGTTACATCTGTTATGTATTTTGCTGTGTTAATTTGATTGAAACTGGTTGTTTTATGTGAATTGTTTGTTTTGATTAAAATTGGTTGTTTTCTATGAATTGGTTGCTTAGTTGTTTGTTAGGAATATTATAGGAACAAGGGTAGTAACTGGATCAAAGACTCTTTTTCTTTTTAGACAGGTAGAGATGTCAGGGAGAGGAAGAGGAAGAGGAAGACCAGCTGCAAATCCCACAGTTGGAAATGATAATATAGCTGAGATGGCCAGAGCCATGAGGGATATGGCTAATGCAGTAACTCAGCAGACTGAGATGTTGGCTAATCAGACACTAGCTCAGCATCCACCTCCACTTGTTGACAGGACCACTTTAACAGATTTTAAGAGACATGATCCACCTTACTTTAAGGGAGAATATGATCCAGAGAAAGCTGAAGAGTGGATTCAGAATCTGGAGGATATTTTTGTGGCTATGGAGTGTCCTGATGAGAGAAGGGTGACACATGCAGCCTTTCAGTTACTGGGTGATGCTAGGTTGTGGTGGAAAGCTACCCAGAGGATGTGGGAGAACAGGGGAGAAGTGATCACCTGGGATATCTTCAAGACCTTGTTCCTTGAGAAATATTTTCCAGAGACTGTGAGACAAGCCAAAGAGGAAGAGTTTATCAGTTTGACTCAGGGAAGTATGAGTATTCTTGAATATACTTCTAAATTTGAATCTTTGGCCAAATATTCTAAATACTTGCAGATCACTGGAAATGAAGAATGGAAGTGCAGGAGGTATGAAAAAGGCTTGAGATATGAGATTAAGGAAGCCATAGTTCCATTGAGGATTGCTGAGTTCCCTGAACTAATGGATCAGTGCAAAGTAATTGAAGATATGAAAAGGGAGCAAAGGTCCAAAATGGCGGGATATGCAAGTAGGAGTAGTTTTGGAAGAGGAGGTCCTATGATGAAAGGGAGAAATATTCAGCCTCAGAGACCATACAGTAGACCACCTCAAGGGCGCTTTGGAGGAGGAGTAGGTACAGGTGGTTCTAGACCTATGGGAGGAGTAGGTGGGGCTGGAAATTTTCAAGGATCTCATTTGGTAGTTAAATGCTGGAAGTGTGGAAAGGGACACATGGCAAAGGATTGTCCTATAACTGGTCCTGTTTGCTTCAACTGTGGAAAACCAGGTCATGTATCTAGGGATTGTTATGCACCCAAAAGGGATCAAGCTGGTAGAACTTTACAGACCCAGAAACCTTCAGCTAGTGGAAGAGTATTTACCTTGAGTGGTACTGAGGCTTCACGGTCTGCAGATCTTATTCAGGACAAGGGTCAAATGAAAGGTAAGTCCTTGACTGTGTTATTTGATTCAGGTGCTACCCATTCATTTATATCTGATGACTGTGTTGAGAATCTGAGCTTAGTTGTGTCACCATTACCCTACACCTTGCTTGTTTCTGTGCCTACATCTCAACCAATCCTAACCTCTCAAATATGTTTGAATTGTATGATAACCATCAGAGATAGACCATTTGTTGTGAATTTGATTTGTTTACCTTTGACTAACCTTGATGTGATATTAGGAATGGATTGGTTAGCAGCCAACCATATTCTAATAGACTGTGCCTCTAAATCTGTGATTTTCCCTGAACTTGATGTTTCTAGACTTAAACCTGTCCAACCTAAAGAAATATCATTTAAAAGTGAAATTCAAAAATACATGTTATCATCTCTTGGAACTAAAGAAGATAAAATTGAAATTGACTCTGTGCTAGTTGTAAATGAGTATCCTGAAGTTTTTCCTGATGATGTTCCTGGTTTACCTCCTGAGAGAGAAATAGAATTTAGCATTGACTTGATGCCTGGTACTAGACCAATCTCTATGCAACCCTATAGAATGGCACCATTGGAATTAACTCAATTAAAGAAACAATTGGAAGAGTTGCTAGAAAAACAATTTATAAGACCTAGTGTGTCACCATGGGGAGCCCCAGTGTTATTAGTTAAAAAGAAAGATGGGGGATCTAGGTTATGTATAGATTATAGACAATTAAATAAAGTAACTATAAAGAATAAATATCCTTTACCTAGAATAGATGATTTAATGGATCAACTTAAGGGAGCAACAATTTTTTTCTAAACTAGATTTAAGGTCTGGGTACCATCAAATTAGAGTTAAAAAGGAAGACATACCCAAGACTGCCTTTCGGACTAGATATGGACATTATGAATATCAAGTGATGCCATTTGGAGTAACTAATGCACCAGCCGTGTTTATGGATTATATGAATAGGGTGTTTAGACAATATTTAGATAATTTTGTAGTAGTATTTATAGATGACATATTAATATATTCTAAAAATAAAGAAGAACATGAAAATCATCTTAGAATAATATTAGAAACTTTAAAAGATAGAAAATTATTTGCAAAGATGTCTAAATGTGAATTTTGGTTAGAGGAAGTAAAATTTTTGGGGCATGTAATTTCTAAAGAGGGAATAAGTGTAGATCCTTCTAAGGTAGAAGCAGTTTTGGAATGGGAGAGACCTAAAATAGTAACTGAGATTAGGAGTTTCTTAGGATTAGCTGGGTATTATAGAAGATTTATTGAAGGGTTTTCTAAGATAGCTGGACCATTAACTGAATTAACTAGGAAAAACCAACCTTTTATGTGGAGTGAAAGTTGTGAGAAAAGTTTTCAAGAGTTGAAAGATAAATTGACTACCTCACCAGTTTTAATTTTACCTGACCCAAATGAACCTTATGATGTATATTGTGATGCTTCTTATCAAGGGTTAGGATGTGTGTTGATGCAAAATAGGAAAGTGGTAGCATATGTGTCTAGGCAGTTGAGACCACATGAGAGAAATTATCCTACACATGATTTAGAATTAGCTGCCATAGTGTTTGCTTTGAAAATTTGGAGACATTATTTGTATGGGTCTAAATTTAATGTGTATAGTGACCATAAGAGTTTAAAATATTTGTTTGATCAAAAGGAACTTAACATGAGACAAAGAAGATGGATGGAGTTTATTAAAGATTATGATTTTCAATTAATGTATCATCCAGGAAAAGCTAATGTAGTAGCAGATGCCTTAAGTAGGAAAATTGTACATGTGTCAGCTATGATGATTAAAGAATTAGAATTAATAGAACAATTTAGAGGTTTGAACTTGTGTACAGTTAGAGAAAAAGATAAAATTCAATTAGGAAGGATTACCATTGCTAATGATTTTTTGGAAGATATTAGGAAGAAACAAGATGTAGATACATTCATTCAAGAAAAGAAAGCTTTAATAGGAACAGATAAAGTAAAAGAATTTAATTTGGGAACAGATGGAATTATTAGATTTAAAAATAGAATTTGTGTACCTAATAACCAAGAATTAAAAGAATTAATTTTAGAAGAAGGACATAAAAGTAAATTAAGTATTCACCCTGGAACTACAAAAATGTACAAAGATTTAAAAGAGATGTTTTGGTGGCCTAGGATGAAGAAAGATGTGGCAGAATATGTAGCTAGGTGCTTAACTTGTCAAAAAGCAAAGATTGAACATCAGAAACCCTCTGGCATGTTACAACCTTTAGAGATACCTGTGTGGAAGTGGGATAGTATATCAATGGATTTTGTAGTAGGATTACCTAGAACTAATAAAAATTGTGATTCTATTTGGGTAATTGTAGATAGATTAACTAAATCAGCACATTTTCTTCCAATAAATATTAGGTATTCTTTAGAAAGATTGGCTCAATTGTGTATAAAAGAAATAGTTAAATTACATGGGGTACCTACTAGTATAGTATCAGATAGAGATCCTAGATTTGTTTCTAAATTTTGGAGAGAATTTCAGAAAGCCTTAGGAAGTAGATTACATCTTAGTTCAGCATACCACCCTCAGACAGATGGCCAAACAGAAAGAACCATTCAATCATTAGAAGATCTTTTGAGAGCTTGTACATTAGAAGAGAAAGGGAATTGGGAAGATATATTACCTTTAGTAGAATTTACATATAATAATAGTTATCATTCTAGTATAGGTATGGCTCCCTATGAAGCATTGTATGGTAGGAAATGTAGGACACCTTTGGTATGGTATCAGGATGGTGAGAATCTTTTGATAAGTCCAGTCATTATTCAGCAAACCACTGAGAAAGTAAAATTTATTCAGGAGAAAATGAAAACTGCACAGAGTAGACAGAAAAATTATGCAGATAAAAGAAGAAAACCTTTGGAATTTCAAGAAAGTGAACATGTCTTTTTGAAAGTCACACCAACAACTGGGGTTGGCAGAGCAATAAAGTCTAAGAAACTAACTCCTAAATTTATTGGACCTTACCAAATTCTCAGAAAAATTGGACCTATGGCCTATCAAATAGCCTTACCACCCTTTTTGTCAAACCTCCATGATGTGTTCCATGTGTCACAACTAAGACAGTACATCTCAGATCCTTCACATGTCATTGAACCTGATCAAATACAGGTAAAGGAAAACCTAACATTTGAAACAAAGCCTGTTAAGATTGAGGACAGAAGGATTAAGTACCTGAGAGGTAAAGAAATTTCTCTGGTTAAAGTTATTTGGGATGATATCAGAGGTGATGCTACATGGGAGTTAGAGGAGAAAATGAGAGAAGCATATCCTCATTTGTTTGTATAGTTATTTAGTTGTATAGTTGTATGGTTGTATATTTGTATTAGAAATTTCGAGGACGAAATTTTATTAGTAGGGGAGAATTGTAACATCCTCATTTTACTATTTGTACGCATTTATATATGTACATTATGAACATATTTTCTTAATGAAATTAATACAATTCTACTCAGAAGAATTTTCTGAATTTGCAAATGCCTTTGTTTTTGCTAAAATTGATAGTTGACTGGACTGCTATGTCAGACAGCTGTCCAGGATAAATTTTCAAGTATAGAATTTTGAACTCAATTATAACTTAAAAGAAAGGTAATAGAATATAGATTAAAAATATATACAGATAAAGAATTAAAATGCTTATTCAGAATTGTTAGGATTTTCTGAAAGTTAGAACTTTGAGAAATTATTACGGTAAAATTTTAAGACAGAAAATTTAGAGAAAATTCATAGGATATCTATAGAATTATCTAATAATTGTAATATACTTAGAATAATTATTAAAAATGTTTAACCAAGAAAAATTTAATTTAGAACCTTAACCAATCAAAAAGTGACAACTTAGGTTTTTCTAATGTCACTAAATTAAGCTAATTAAGCTTGGATTAAGAGATAAGTAAGACACTACCCCAAGGTTTTTGATAGTGAGGAATCCAATGGTGATGTTATTTTCTTCAAATTCTAATCACATTGTAAGATAATTAACAGCCCTAAAAACATTCTAGAATTTTCTACAAAGTGCTTGAAAATGTTGACTTTTAGGGTGGGCAAGTGAGCAAGTCACCCAAGGAACTCCTTTGGCTGTCCAAGTGGCTTGGTGACTTGATCTCCCTTGGCCAATAAGGGCTGCTGGACGTGCAGAAGCTGCTGGACATGAAGGCAAACTTCAATTTGGTTAATAACTTGTTTAAAGAAGTATTAAAACTTAAAACAAAGTAAAAAGTCACAAAAACTATTTCCCCACAAAAACAGAACCGTAAGCTTCCTTACCCAGCAGCTGCAGCTCTTGACTTCATTTCATCTTAACTTCATCATCTCATCCCAAATTAAGAAACCCAACCATCCAAACTTCCAAAACACAAAGCTAATTCGGCTAGTAGAGAAAGAATTGGAGAAAATCTAAAAAAATTCCTACAAGACCAAGGAGTGAGGGAGAAAGGAATTCAAGGCTTTTTCTTCAATTAAAGAGTCTAAGGTAAGGATCTAGGCATTTAATTTCAATTAGAACCCTTGGAATTAGAAGAAAACATGTTGTAGGCTTAGATTAAAATTTTGACCTAGAATCATGAAAACTTGAAATTGATTTAGGGGTTTTGTGTTTTTGATGCTTGTGATTGAAATTCATGGATTGGAATGATGTTTGATTGAATTTTTAAGGTGTTGTAATGGTTGAAATTTGGTTTGTTGAATTTTGATTGAATTTGTGATTTGATTGAATTTTGGTTGGAATTGGAGTTTGTAGCTTTGGAAGAATTGTTGAGAATGGCTTGTAGACCATTCGGCCAGCCCTAAATGCAAGGGATATTATGTGGAATTTTTTTAAAAACCAAGGGCAAAATGGTCATTTTACATGTAGGGACACATTGGGTATTTTGGAAAAAGATTGAGGGCATTTTCGGAAATTATTAAAAATACTAATGTAAATTGCTTAAATTTTGTATCCTTGTATGTTAATGTGTATAAATTATTTATTTGATTGTGATCATGAACAAAATTCATTAGCATGAGTCTTTTTGGGGGATTTTTAAAAGTATCAAATGAGAAAGAATTATGTTGACTAACCAGGACTGTGGTAGTCATGAGAATTGAGTTGATTTATGAGTAATGACTTTTGTTGACTAACCGGGACTGCGGTAGTCATGTGAAATGAGATTGATTGAGAAATGAATTGTTGACTAACCGAGATTACGGTAGTCATGTGAAATGAAAATGATTGAGAAAGGATTTTTGGGTTGAGTAGAATTTGTTAGACAGGACCGTATAATCTGTGATTATATAGTCTGTGGGGTGAAGGATATTGGCAATTCCACATGTGGCTGGAAACTGGACTGAGTTACGGTCGTGGTAGCCTTCCGGGTATCCTAATCTCCTAATTCTGTTTAGCTTATTTGCGTTTAGTAGGGGCTGATAGCTGAATTGCAGTACGTAATGGTAGGCCAGTTAATTACTAAACACTCAAAGGGGAAGTCTCCATGGAGCAGGGTCAAAAATGAATTTGAGTCAAAAAACTGCATTTGCATAAATCATACTGTATTTAATTCTGTGTGTAACTAATTAAATTGTTATGATATGTATTTGTTTGAAATTGTTTTATTGTATGAGAAATTAAATGTCTGATCCGGTAATGCTGTCCCCAGATTCTAGGGGAGTGTGATTGCAGGTATTTGGAAGATTAATTAGAAGTAACAGATGCAGACATACTCCAGAGCTATAGGAATAGGGGTTTTTGGATTTAGATACTTTTGTATTAATTATGAATAATTTTGTAATAGTATTTTCTGTAAATTTTAATAATGTAAATTATAAAGACAAACTTTAAACTTAATGGAATGTATATATTTTAATTTTAAATTTCCGTGTTTAATGGATTTTATATAGAAATTAAGTAATTAAAAAGAGGGGTTACATTAGTGGTATCAGAGCTCTGGTTATGCATCTCTAGGATTTGTGAGTAATTGGTCTGTTATGTATTTTGCTGTGTTAATTTGATTGAAACTGGTTGTTTTATGTGAATTGTTTGTTTTGATTAAAATTGGTTGTTTTCTATGAATTGGTTGCTTAGTTGTTTGTTAGGAATATTATAGGAACAAGGGTAGTAACTGGATCAAAGACTCTTTTTCTTTTTAGACAGGTAGAGATGTCAGGGAGAGGAAGAGGAAGAGGAAGACCAGCTGCAAATCCCACAGTTGGAAATGATAATATAGCTGAGATGGCCAGAGCCATGAGGGATATGGCTAATGCAGTAACTCAGCAGACTGAGATGTTGGCTAATCAGACACTAGCTCAGCATCCACCTCCACTTGTTGACAGGACCACTTTAACAGATTTTAAGAGACATGATCCACCTTACTTTAAGGGAGAATATGATCCAGAGAAAGCTGAAGAGTGGATTCAGAATCTGGAGGATATTTTTGTGGCTATGGAGTGTCCTGATGAGAGAAGGGTGACACATGCAGCCTTTCAGTTACTGGGTGATGCTAGGTTGTGGTGGAAAGCTACCCAGAGGATGTGGGAGAACAGGGGAGAAGTGATCACCTGGGATATCTTCAAGACCTTGTTCCTTGAGAAATATTTTCCAGAGACTGTGAGACAAGCCAAAGAGGAAGAGTTTATCAGTTTGACTCAGGGAAGTATGAGTATTCTTGAATATACTTCTAAATTTGAATCTTTGGCCAAATATTCTAAATACTTGCAGATCACTGGAAATGAAGAATGGAAGTGCAGGAGGTATGAAAAAGGCTTGAGATATGAGATTAAGGAAGCCATAGTTCCATTGAGGATTGCTGAGTTCCCTGAACTAATGGATCAGTGCAAAGTAATTGAAGATATGAAAAGGGAGCAAAGGTCCAAAATGGCGGGATATGCAAGTAGGAGTAGTTTTGGAAGAGGAGGTCCTATGATGAAAGGGAGAAATATTCAGCCTCAGAGACCATACAGTAGACCACCTCAAGGGCGCTTTGGAGGAGGAGTAGGTACAGGTGGTTCTAGACCTATGGGAGGAGTAGGTGGGGCTGGAAATTTTCAAGGATCTCATTTGGTAGTTAAATGCTGGAAGTGTGGAAAGGGACACATGGCAAAGGATTGTCCTATAACTGGTCCTGTTTGCTTCAACTGTGGAAAACCAGGTCATGTATCTAGGGATTGTTATGCACCCAAAAGGGATCAAGCTGGTAGAACTTTACAGACCCAGAAACCTTCAGCTAGTGGAAGAGTATTTACCTTGAGTGGTACTGAGGCTTCACGGTCTGCAGATCTTATTCAGGACAAGGGTCAAATGAAAGGTAAGTCCTTGACTGTGTTATTTGATTCAGGTGCTACCCATTCATTTATATCTGATGACTGTGTTGAGAATCTGAGCTTAGTTGTGTCACCATTACCCTACACCTTGCTTGTTTCTGTGCCTACATCTCAACCAATCCTAACCTCTCAAATATGTTTGAATTGTATGATAACCATCAGAGATAGACCATTTGTTGTGAATTTGATTTGTTTACCTTTGACTAACCTTGATGTGATATTAGGAATGGATTGGTTAGCAGCCAACCATATTCTAATAGACTGTGCCTCTAAATCTGTGATTTTCCCTGAACTTGATGTTTCTAGACTTAAACCTGTCCAACCTAAAGAAATATCATTTAAAAGTGAAATTCAAAAATACATGTTATCATCTCTTGGAACTAAAGAAGATAAAATTGAAATTGACTCTGTGCTAGTTGTAAATGAGTATCCTGAAGTTTTTCCTGATGATGTTCCTGGTTTACCTCCTGAGAGAGAAATAGAATTTAGCATTGACTTGATGCCTGGTACTAGACCAATCTCTATGCAACCCTATAGAATGGCACCATTGGAATTAACTCAATTAAAGAAACAATTGGAAGAGTTGCTAGAAAAACAATTTATAAGACCTAGTGTGTCACCATGGGGAGCCCCAGTGTTATTAGTTAAAAAGAAAGATGGGGGATCTAGGTTATGTATAGATTATAGACAATTAAATAAAGTAACTATAAAGAATAAATATCCTTTACCTAGAATAGATGATTTAATGGATCAACTTAAGGGAGCAACAATTTTTTTCTAAACTAGATTTAAGGTCTGGGTACCATCAAATTAGAGTTAAAAAGGAAGACATACCCAAGACTGCCTTTCGGACTAGATATGGACATTATGAATATCAAGTGATGCCATTTGGAGTAACTAATGCACCAGCCGTGTTTATGGATTATATGAATAGGGTGTTTAGACAATATTTAGATAATTTTGTAGTAGTATTTATAGATGACATATTAATATATTCTAAAAATAAAGAAGAACATGAAAATCATCTTAGAATAATATTAGAAACTTTAAAAGATAGAAAATTATTTGCAAAGATGTCTAAATGTGAATTTTGGTTAGAGGAAGTAAAATTTTTGGGGCATGTAATTTCTAAAGAGGGAATAAGTGTAGATCCTTCTAAGGTAGAAGCAGTTTTGGAATGGGAGAGACCTAAAATAGTAACTGAGATTAGGAGTTTCTTAGGATTAGCTGGGTATTATAGAAGATTTATTGAAGGGTTTTCTAAGATAGCTGGACCATTAACTGAATTAACTAGGAAAAACCAACCTTTTATGTGGAGTGAAAGTTGTGAGAAAAGTTTTCAAGAGTTGAAAGATAAATTGACTACCTCACCAGTTTTAATTTTACCTGACCCAAATGAACCTTATGATGTATATTGTGATGCTTCTTATCAAGGGTTAGGATGTGTGTTGATGCAAAATAGGAAAGTGGTAGCATATGTGTCTAGGCAGTTGAGACCACATGAGAGAAATTATCCTACACATGATTTAGAATTAGCTGCCATAGTGTTTGCTTTGAAAATTTGGAGACATTATTTGTATGGGTCTAAATTTAATGTGTATAGTGACCATAAGAGTTTAAAATATTTGTTTGATCAAAAGGAACTTAACATGAGACAAAGAAGATGGATGGAGTTTATTAAAGATTATGATTTTCAATTAATGTATCATCCAGGAAAAGCTAATGTAGTAGCAGATGCCTTAAGTAGGAAAATTGTACATGTGTCAGCTATGATGATTAAAGAATTAGAATTAATAGAACAATTTAGAGGTTTGAACTTGTGTACAGTTAGAGAAAAAGATAAAATTCAATTAGGAAGGATTACCATTGCTAATGATTTTTTGGAAGATATTAGGAAGAAACAAGATGTAGATACATTCATTCAAGAAAAGAAAGCTTTAATAGGAACAGATAAAGTAAAAGAATTTAATTTGGGAACAGATGGAATTATTAGATTTAAAAATAGAATTTGTGTACCTAATAACCAAGAATTAAAAGAATTAATTTTAGAAGAAGGACATAAAAGTAAATTAAGTATTCACCCTGGAACTACAAAAATGTACAAAGATTTAAAAGAGATGTTTTGGTGGCCTAGGATGAAGAAAGATGTGGCAGAATATGTAGCTAGGTGCTTAACTTGTCAAAAAGCAAAGATTGAACATCAGAAACCCTCTGGCATGTTACAACCTTTAGAGATACCTGTGTGGAAGTGGGATAGTATATCAATGGATTTTGTAGTAGGATTACCTAGAACTAATAAAAATTGTGATTCTATTTGGGTAATTGTAGATAGATTAACTAAATCAGCACATTTTCTTCCAATAAATATTAGGTATTCTTTAGAAAGATTGGCTCAATTGTGTATAAAAGAAATAGTTAAATTACATGGGGTACCTACTAGTATAGTATCAGATAGAGATCCTAGATTTGTTTCTAAATTTTGGAGAGAATTTCAGAAAGCCTTAGGAAGTAGATTACATCTTAGTTCAGCATACCACCCTCAGACAGATGGCCAAACAGAAAGAACCATTCAATCATTAGAAGATCTTTTGAGAGCTTGTACATTAGAAGAGAAAGGGAATTGGGAAGATATATTACCTTTAGTAGAATTTACATATAATAATAGTTATCATTCTAGTATAGGTATGGCTCCCTATGAAGCATTGTATGGTAGGAAATGTAGGACACCTTTGGTATGGTATCAGGATGGTGAGAATCTTTTGATAGGTCCAGTCATTATTCAGCAAACCACTGAGAAAGTAAAATTTATTCAGGAGAAAATGAAAACTGCACAGAGTAGACAGAAAAATTATGCAGATAAAAGAAGAAAACCTTTGGAATTTCAAGAAAGTGAACATGTCTTTTTGAAAGTCACACCAACAACTGGGGTTGGCAGAGCAATAAAGTCTAAGAAACTAACTCCTAAATTTATTGGACCTTACCAAATTCTCAGAAAAATTGGACCTATGGCCTATCAAATAGCCTTACCACCCTTTTTGTCAAACCTCCATGATGTGTTCCATGTGTCACAACTAAGACAGTACATCTCAGATCCTTCACATGTCATTGAACCTGATCAAATACAGGTAAAGGAAAACCTAACATTTGAAACAAAGCCTGTTAAGATTGAGGACAGAAGGATTAAGTACCTGAGAGGTAAAGAAATTTCTCTGGTTAAAGTTATTTGGGATGATATCAGAGGTGATGCTACATGGGAGTTAGAGGAGAAAATGAGAGAAGCATATCCTCATTTGTTTGTATAGTTATTTAGTTGTATAGTTGTATGGTTGTATATTTGTATTAGAAATTTCGAGGACGAAATTTTATTAGTAGGGGAGAATTGTAACATCCTCATTTTACTATTTGTACGCATTTATATATGTACATTATGAACATATTTTCTTAATGAAATTAATACAATTCTACTCAGAAGAATTTTCTGAATTTGCAAATGCCTTTGTTTTTGCTAAAATTGATAGTTGACTGGACTGCTATGTCAGACAGCTGTCCAGGATAAATTTTCAAGTATAGAATTTTGAACTCAATTATAACTTAAAAGAAAGGTAATAGAATATAGATTAAAAATATATACAGATAAAGAATTAAAATGCTTATTCAGAATTGTTAGGATTTTCTGAAAGTTAGAACTTTGAGAAATTATTACGGTAAAATTTTAAGACAGAAAATTTAGAGAAAATTCATAGGATATCTATAGAATTATCTAATAATTGTAATATACTTAGAATAATTATTAAAAATGTTTAACCAAGAAAAATTTAATTTAGAACCTTAACCAATCAAAAAGTGACAACTTAGGTTTTTCTAATGTCACTAAATTAAGCTAATTAAGCTTGGATTAAGAGATAAGTAAGACACTACCCCAAGGTTTTTGATAGTGAGGAATCCAATGGTGATGTTATTTTCTTCAAATTCTAATCACATTGTAAGATAATTAACAGCCCTAAAAACATTCTAGAATTTTCTACAAAGTGCTTGAAAATGTTGACTTTTAGGGTGGGCAAGTGAGCAAGTCACCCAAGGAACTCCTTTGGCTGTCCAAGTGGCTTGGTGACTTGATCTCCCTTGGCCAATAAGGGCTGCTGGACGTGCAGAAGCTGCTGGACATGAAGGCAAACTTCAATTTGGTTAATAACTTGTTTAAAGAAGTATTAAAACTTAAAACAAAGTAAAAAGTCACAAAAACTATTTCCCCACAAAAACAGAACCGTAAGCTTCCTTACCCAGCAGCTGCAGCTCTTGACTTCATTTCATCTTAACTTCATCATCTCATCCCAAATTAAGAAACCCAACCATCCAAACTTCCAAAACACAAAGCTAATTCGGCTAGTAGAGAAAGAATTGGAGAAAATCTAAAAAAATTCCTACAAGACCAAGGAGTGAGGGAGAAAGGAATTCAAGGCTTTTTCTTCAATTAAAGAGTCTAAGGTAAGGATCTAGGCATTTAATTTCAATTAGAACCCTTGGAATTAGAAGAAAACATGTTGTAGGCTTAGATTAAAATTTTGACCTAGAATCATGAAAACTTGAAATTGATTTAGGGGTTTTGTGTTTTTGATGCTTGTGATTGAAATTCATGGATTGGAATGATGTTTGATTGAATTTTTAAGGTGTTGTAATGGTTGAAATTTGGTTTGTTGAATTTTGATTGAATTTGTGATTTGATTGAATTTTGGTTGGAATTGGAGTTTGTAGCTTTGGAAGAATTGTTGAGAATGGCTTGTAGACCATTCGGCCAGCCCTAAATGCAAGGGATATTATGTGGAATTTTTTTAAAAACCAAGGGCAAAATGGTCATTTTACATGTAGGGACACATTGGGTATTTTGGAAAAAGATTGAGGGCATTTTCGGAAATTATTAAAAATACTAATGTAAATTGCTTAAATTTTGTATCCTTGTATGTTAATGTGTATAAATTATTTATTTGATTGTGATCATGAACAAAATTCATTAGCATGAGTCTTTTTGGGGGATTTTTAAAAGTATCAAATGAGAAAGAATTATGTTGACTAACCAGGACTGTGGTAGTCATGAGAATTGAGTTGATTTATGAGTAATGACTTTTGTTGACTAACCGGGACTGCGGTAGTCATGTGAAATGAGATTGATTGAGAAATGAATTGTTGACTAACCGAGATTACGGTAGTCATGTGAAATGAAAATGATTGAGAAAGGATTTTTGGGTTGAGTAGAATTTGTTAGACAGGACCGTATAATCTGTGATTATATAGTCTGTGGGGTGAAGGATATTGGCAATTCCACATGTGGCTGGAAACTGGACTGAGTTACGGTCGTGGTAGCCTTCCGGGTATCCTAATCTCCTAATTCTGTTTAGCTTATTTGCGTTTAGTAGGGGCTGATAGCTGAATTGTAGTACGTAATGGTAGGCCAGTTACTTACTAAACACTCAAAGGGGAAGTCTCCATGGAGCAGGGTCAAAAATGAATTTGAGTCAAAAAACTGCATTTGCATAAATCATACTGTATTTAATTCTGTGTGTAACTAATTAAATTGTTATGATATGTATTTGTTTGAAATTGTTTTATTGTATGAGAAATTAAATGCCTGATCCGGTAATGCTGTCCCCAGATTCTAGGGGAGTGTGATTGCAGGTATTTGGAAGATTAATTAGAAGTCACAGATGCAGACATACTCCAGAGCTATAGGAATAGGGATTTTTGGATTTAGATACTTTTGTATTAATTAGAAATAATTTTGTAATAGTATTTTCTGTAAATTTTAATAATGTAAATTATAAAGACAAACTTTAAACTTAATGGAATGTATATATTTTAATTTTAAATTTCCGTGTTTAATGGATTTTATATAGAAATTAAGTAATTAAAAAGAGGGGTTACATCAGTCAGCTGTCTAGGATAAATTTTCAAGTGTAGAATTTTGAACTCATTTATCACTTAAAAGAAAGGTAATAGAATATAGATTAAAAATATATACAGATAAAGAATTAAAATGCTTATTCAGAATTGTTAGAATTTTCTGAAAGTTAGAACTTTGAGGAATTATTACGGTAAAATTTTAAGACAGAAAATTAAGCGAAAATTTGTAGGGCATCTATAGAATTATCTACTAATTGTAATATACTTAGAATAATTATTAAAAATGTTTAACCAAGAAAAATTTAATTTAGAACCTTAACCAATCAAAAAGTGACAACTTAGGCTTTTCTAATGTCATTAAATTAAGCTAATTAGGCTTGGATTAAGAGATAAGTAAGACACTACCCTAAGGTTTTTGATAGTGAGGAATCCAATAGTGGTGTTATTTTCTTCAAATTCTAATTAGTTTGTAAGATAATTAACAGCCCTAAATTATTCTAGAAAATTCCATTAAATTACCTACAAATGTTGACTTTTGACCTTTTGGAAGGCAAGTCACTTACTGCACTCCTTTGGCTGTCCAAGTGGATGGGAAAGCTTGGAGAACTGATCTCCCTTGGCCAATAGGGGCTGCTGGACGTGCAGGAGCTGCTGGATGTGAAGGAAACATTCAATTTGGTTAATAACTTGTGTTAAAGAAGCATTAAACTTAAGCAAAAAGGAAAAAGTCACAAAAGCTACTATTTCTCCAAAACAGAACCGTGAGTTCTAAAACCCAGCAGCTGCAGTTTCATTTTTCATTTCATCTTAACTTCACCATTTCAACTCAAATTAAGAAACCAAACCATCCAAACTTCCTAAACCCTAAGCTAATTCGGCTAGTAGAGAAAGAAATTGGAGGAAATCTTAAAAATCTCAACAAGATCAAGGAGTGAGGGAGAAAGGGATTCAATGATTTTTCTTCAATTAAGAGTTTAAGGTAAGGATCTAGGCATTTAATTTCAATTAGAACCCTTGGAATTAGAAGAAAACATGTTGTAGGGTTAGATTCAATTTGTGACCTAGAATCATGAAAACTTGAAATTGATTTAGGGGTTTTGTGTTTTTGATGCTTGTGATTGTAATTCATGGATTGGAATGAGGTGTGATTGAATTTTTAATATGTTGTGATGGTTGAAATTTGAGTTGCTTGATTTTTAATTGAATTGAGATTTGGTTGAATTTTGGTTGGAATTGGAGTTTGTTGCTTTGGAAAATATGTTGAGAATGGTAGTGAGACCATACGGCCAGCCCTAAATGTAAGGGATATTATGTGGAAATTTTTGTAAAATCAAGGGCAAAATGGTCAATTTACATGTAGGGACAAAATGGGAATTTTTGAAAAAGAGTAAGGGTAATTTGGTCATTTCAAAATTTAGGACATAGATGGAATTTTAGAAAAGATTAAGGGTATTTTAGTAACTTTACCTAATAGTGATTTAATTGATAATTTACTAAAATACTAATGTTACAAGGTAAATTGCTTAAATTTTTGTATTATTGTATGTTAATGTGTACAAATTATTTATTTGATTGTGATCATGAACAAAATTCATTGGCATGAGTCTTTTTGGGGGATTTATAAAGGTATCAAATGAGAAAGAATTATGTTGACTAACCGGGACTGCAGTAGTCATGAGAATTGAGTTGATCTATGAGAAATGACTTTTGTTGACTAACCGGGATTGCGGTAGTCATGTGAAATGAAACTGATTGAGAAATGAATTGTTGACTAACCGAGACTACGGTAGTCATGTGAAATGAAAATGATTGAGAAAGGATTTTTGGGGTGAGTAGAATTTGTTAAACAGGACCGTATAATATGTGATTATATAGTCTGTGGGGTGAAGGATATTGGCAATCCACATGTGGCTGGAAACTGGACTGAGTTGCGATCATGGTGGCCTTCCGGGTATCCTGATCTCCTAATTCTGTTTAGCTTATTCGCGTTTAGTAGGGGCTGATAGCTGAATTGCAGTGCGTAATGGTAGGCCAATTACTTACTAAACACTCAAAGGGGAAGTCTCCATGGAGCAGGGTCAAAAATGAATTTGAGTCAAAAACTGCATTTGCATAAATCATACTGCATTTAATTATGTGTGTAACTAATTAATTTGTTATGATATGTATTTGTTTGAAATTGTTTTATTGTATGAGAAATTAAATGCCTGATCCGGTAATTTTGTCCCCAGATTCTAGGGGAGTGTGACTACAGATATTTTGAAGATTAATTAGAAGTTACAGATGCAGACATGTTCCAGAGCTATAGGAATGGGTGTTTTTGGCTTTAGATACTTTTGTACTAATTAGAAATAATTTGGTAGTAGTATTTTTTGTAAATGTTAATAATGTAAATTATAATGATAAACTTTAAACTTTAATGGAGTGTATTTATTTTATTTGTAAATTTCGTGTTTAAGGATTTTAGATAGAAATTAATTAATTAGAAGGGGGGTTACAATTACCAATCACAGTAAAAAAATAACAATCACATTAATAGTTTCCTTTATTATTATTTTTTTCACAACATTTGTAACAATTTCCATTATTAATGAGAAGAGATATGTATTTTTAATAAAATTAAACGAGATATCCTGAAAATTTTTTAGGCCTTCTCTCATTTTATGCCAATTCGGAAGGGAATCATCTTTTTAGATCTCACAAAAAAATTATAATCTTTTTATTGTTTCACCTCCCAAACATGTCGTTAAATTTTGATATTTCTACGACAATTACCAATTACATTAAAAAGATAACCATCACATTAACAGTTTCCTTTATTAGTTTTTGTTATCAAAACGTTTATAATAATTTTCATTGTTAATGAGAGGAAATATGTATTTTTACTAAAATTAAACGAGATATCCTGAAAATTTTTTAGGCCTTCTATCATTTTACGCCAATTTGGAAGGGAATAATCTTTTTAGATCTCACAAAAAAAAATTATAATCTTTTTATTGTTTCACCTCCCAAACATATCGTGAAATTTTGATATTTCTACGACAATTACCAATCACCTTAAAAAGATAACAATCACATTAATAGTTTCCTTTATTTGTTTTTTCATCACACTGTTTATAATATTTTCCATTATTATTGAGAGGAGATATGTATTTTTAATAAAATTAAACGAGATAACCTGAAATTATTTTAGGTCTTCTCTCATGTTATGCCAATTTTGAATGGAATGATCTTGTTAGATCTCACAAAAAAAAATTATAATCTTTCTATTGTTTCACCTCCCAAACAAATCGTGAAATTTTGATATTTCTACGACAATTACCAATCACATTAAAAAATAACAATCAACTTAATAGTTTACTTTATTTGTTTTTTTATCACAATGTTTATAATAATTTCCATTATTAATCAGAGGAGATATGTATTTTTAATAAAATTAAACGAGATATCCTAAAATTTTTTTAGGTCTTCTCTCATTTTATGCCAATTTGTAAGGGAATGATCTTTTTAGATCTCACAAAAAAAATTATAATCTTTCTATTGTTTCACCTCCCAAACATATCGTGAAATTTTGATATTTCTACGAGAATTACCAATCACGTTAAAAAGATAACAATCACATTAATAGTTTCCTTTATTAGTTTTTTTTTATCACAATGTTTATAATAATTTTCATTATTAATGAGAGGAGATATGTATTTTTAATAAAATTATACAAGATATCCTGAAATTATTTTAGGTCTTCTCTCATTTTATGCCAATTTGGAATGGAATGATCTTGTTAGATCTCACAAAAAAAATTATAATCTTTTTATTGTTTCACCTCCCAAACATATCGTCAAATTTTGATATTTCTACGACAATTACCAATCACAGTAAAAAAATAACAATCACATTAATAGTTTCCTTTATTATTATTTTCTTCACAACATTTGTAACAATTTCCATTATTCATGAGAAGAGATATGTATTTTTAATAAAATTAAACGAGATATCCTGAAAATTTTTTAGGCCTTCTCTCATTTTATGCCAATTTGGAAGGGGATGATCTTTTCAGATCTCACAAAAAAAATTATAATCTTTTTATTGTTTCACCTCCCAAACATGTCGTGAAATTTTGATATTTCTACGACAATTACCAATCACATTAAAAAGATAACAATCACATTAACAGTTTTCTTTATTAGTTTTTGTTATCAAAACGTTTATAATAATTTCCATTGTTAATGACAGGAAATATGTATTTTTAATAAAATTAAACGAGATATCCAGAAAATTTTTTAGGCCTTCTCTCATTTTATGCCAATTTGGAAGGGAATGATCTTTTTAGATCTCCCAAAAAAAAATTATAATCTTTTTATTGTTTCACCTCCCAAACATATCGTGAAATTTTGATATTTCTACGACAATTACCAATCACATTAAAAACTTAACAATCACATTAACAGTTTCCTTTATTAGTTTTTGTTATCAAAATATTTATAATAATATCCATTGTTAATGAGAGGAAATATTTATTTTTAATAAAATTAAACGAGATATCCTGAAATTTTTTTAGGTCTTATCTCATTTTATGCCAATTTGGAAGGGAATGATCTTTTAAGATCTCACCAAAAAAAATTATAATCTTTTTATTGTTTCACCTCCCAAACATATCGTGAAATTTTGATATTTCTACGACAATTACCAATCACATTAAAAAGATAACAATCACATTAATAGGTTACTTTATTTGTTTTTTTTATCACAATGTAATAATTTCCATTATTAATGAGAGGAGATATGTATTTTTAATAAAATTAAACGAGATATCCTGAAATGTTTTTAGGTCTTCTCTCATTTTATGCCAATTTGGAAGGGAATGATCTTTTTAGATCTCACAAAAAAAAAATTATAATCTTTCTATTGTTTCACCTCCCAAACAAATCGGGAAATTTTGATATTTCTACGACAATTACCAATCACACTAAAAAAATAACAATCACATTAACAGTTTCCTTTATTAGTTTTTGTTATCAAAATGTTTATAATAATAATTTCCATTGTTAATGAGAGGAAATATGTATTTTTAATAAAATTAAACGAGATATCCTGAAATTTTTTTAAGCCTGCTCTCATTTTATGCCAATTTGGAAGGGAATCATCTTTTTAGATCTCACAAAAAAAACTATAATGCTTTTATTGTTTCACCTCCCAAACATGTTGTGAAATTTTGATATTTCTACGACAATTACCAATCACATTAAAAAGATAACAATCACATTAACAGTTTCCTTTATTAGTTTATGTTATCAAGACGTTTATAATAATTTCCATTGTTAATGGTAGGAAATATGTATTTTTAATAAAATTAAACGAGATATCCTGAAAATTTTTTAGGCCTTCTCTCATTTTATGCCAATTTGGAAGGGAATGATCTTTTTAGATCTCACAAAAAAAATTATAATCTTTTCATTGTTTCACCTCCCAAACATATCGTGAAATTTTGATATTTCTACGACAATTACCAATCACATTAAAAACATACCAATCATATTAACAGTTTCCTTTATTAGTTTTTGTTATCAAAACGTTTATAATAATTTCCGTTGTTAACGAGAGGAAATATGTATTTTAATAAATTTAAACGAGATATCTGGAAATTTTTTTAGGTCTTCTCTCATTTTATGCCAATTTGGAAGGGAATGATATTCTTAGATCTCACAAAAAAAATATAATCTTTTTATTGTTTCACCTCCCAAACATATCGTGAAATTTTGATATTTCTACAACAATTATAAATCACGTTAAAAAGATAACAATCACGTTAATAGTTTCCTTTATTAGTTTTTTTTTATCACAATGTTTATAATAATTTTCATTATTAATGAAAGGAGATATGTATTTTTAATAAAATTATACGAGATAACCTGAAATTATTTTAGGTCTTCTCTCATTTTATGCCAATTTGGAATGGAATTATCTTGTTAGATCTCACAAAAAAAAAAATTATAATCATTTTATTGTTTCACCTCCCAAACATATCGTGAAATTTTGATATTTCTACGACAATTACCAATCACAGTAAAAAAATAACAATCACATTAATAGTTTCCTTTAATATTATTTTTTTCACAACATATGTAACAATTTCCATTATTAATTAGAAGAGATATGTATTTTTAATAAAATTAAACGAGATATCCTGAAAATTTTTTAGGCCTTCTCTCATTTTATGCCAATTTGGATGGGAATGATCTTTTTAGATCTCACAAAAAAAACTATAATCTTTTTATTGTTTCACCTCCCAAACATATCGTCAAATTTTGATATTTCTACGACAATTATCAATCACAGTAAAAAATTAACAATCACATTAATAGTTTCCTTTATTATTATTTACTTCACAACATTTGTAACAATTTCCATTATTAATGAGAAGAGATATGTATTTTTAATAAAATTAAACGAGATATCCTGAAAATTTTTTAGGCCTTCTCTCATTTTATGCCAATTTGGAAGGGGATGATCTTTTTAGATCTCACAAAAAAAATTATAATCTTTTTATTGTTTCACCTCCCAAACATTTCGTGAAATTTTGATATTTCTACGACAATTACCAATCACATTAAAAAGATAACAATCACATTAACAGTTTTCTTTCTTAGTTTTTGTTATCAAAACGTTTATAATAATTTCCATTGTTAATGAGAGGAAATATGTATTTTTAATAAAATTAAATGAGATATCTTGAAAATTTTTTAGGCATTCTCTCATTTTATGCCAATTTGGAAGGGAATGATCTTTTTAGATCTCACAAAAAAAATTATAATCTTTTTATTGTTTCACCTCCCAAACATGTTGTGAAATTTTGATATTTCTACGACAATTACCAATCACATTAAAAAGATAACAATCACATTAACAGTTTCCTTTATTAATTTTTGTTATCAAAACATTTATAATAATTTCCATTGTTAATGAGCGAAAATATGTATTTTTAATAAAATTAAACGAGATATCCTGAAAATTTTTTAGGCCTTCTCTCATTTTATGCCAATTTGGAAGGGAATGATCTTTTTAGATCTCACAAAAAAAAATTATAATCTTTTTATTGTTTCACCTCCCAAACATATCGTGAAATTTTGATATTTCTACGACAATTACCAATCACATTAAAAAGATAACAATCACATTAACAGTTTCCATTATTAGCTTTTTATCACAACATTTATAATAATTTCCATTATTAATGAGAGGATATATGTATTTTTAACAAAATTAAATGAGATATTCTGAAATTTTTTTAGGCCTTCTCTCATTTTATGCCAATTTGGAAGGGAATGATCTCTTTAGATCTCACAAAAAAAATATTATAATCTTTTTATTGTTTTGCCTCCCAAACTTATCGTGAAATTTTGATATTTCTACAACAATTACCAATCACATTAAAAAGATAACAATCACATTAACAGTTTTCTTTATTAGTTTTTGTTATCAAAACGTTTATAATAATTTCCATTGTTAATGAGAGGAAATATGTATTTTTAATAAAATTAAACAAGATATCCTGAAAATTTTTTAGGCCTTCTCTCATTTTATGCCAATTTGGAAGGGAATGATCTTCTTAGATCTCACAAAAAAAATTATAATCTTTTTATTGTTTCACCTCCCAAACATATCGTGAAATTTTGATATTTCTACGACAATTACCAATCACATGAAAAAGATAACAATCACATTAATAGTTTCCATTATTAGCTTTTTATCACAACATTTATAATAATTTCCATTATTAATTAGAGGATATATGTATTTTTAATAAAATTAGTCGAGATATTCTGAAATATTTTTAGGCCTTCTCTCATTTTATGCCAATTTGGAAGGGAATGATCTCTTTAGATCTCACAAAAAAAATATTATAATCTTTTTATTGTTTCGCCTCCCAAACTTTTCGTGAAATTTTGATATTTCTACAACAATTACCAATCACATTAAAAAGATAACAATCACATTAACAGTTTCCTTTATTAGATTTTTTTATCACAACGTTTATCATAATTTCCATTATTAATGAGAGTAGATATGTATTTCTAATAAAATTAAACGAGCTATCCTGAAATTTTTTTAGGTCTTCTCTCATTTTATGCCAATTTGGAAGGGACTGATCTTCTTAGATCTCACAAAAAAAATATTATAATCTTTTTATTGTTTCGCCTCCCAAACTTATCGTGAAATTTTGATGTTTCTACAATAATTACCAATCACATTAAAAAGATAACAATCACATTAACAGTTTCCATTATTAGCTTTTTATCACAACATTTATAATAATTTCCATTATTAATGAGAGGAGATATGTATTTTTAATAAAATTAAACGAGATATTCTGAAATTTTTTTAGGCCTTCTCTCATTTTATGCCAATTTGGAAGGGAATGATCTCTTTAGATCTCACAAAAAAAATATTATAATCTTTTTATTGTTTCGCCTCCGAAACTTTTCGTGAAATTTTGATGTTTCTACAACAATTACCAATCACATTAACAAGATAACAATCACATTAACAGTTTCCTTTATTATATTTTTTTATCACAACGTTTATCATAATTTCCATTATTAATGAGAGTAGATATCTATTTTTAATAAAATTAAATGAGCTATCCTGAAATTTCTTTAGGTCTTCTCTCATTTTATGCAAATTTGGAAGGGAATGATCTTCTTAGATCTCACAAAAAAAAATTATAATCTTTTTATTGTTTCACCTCCCAAACATATCATGAAATTTTGATATTTCTACGACAATTGCCATTCACATTAAAAAGATAACAATCACATTAATAGTTTTCTTTATTAGTTTTTTTATCACAATGTTTATAATAATTTCCATTATTAATGAGAAGAGATATGTATTTTTTATAAAATTAAACGAGATATCCTGAAATTTTTTTAGGCCTTCTCTCATTTTATGCCAGTTTGAAAGGGAATTATCTTTTTAGATGTCACAAAAAAAATTATAATCTTTTTATTGTTTCACCTCCCAAACATATAGTAAAATTTTGATGTTGCTACAAAAATTACCAATCACCTTAAAAAGATAACAATCACATTAAAAGTTTCCATTATTAGTTTTTGTTATCAAAACGTTTATAATAATTTCCATTATTAATGAGAGGAGATATGTATTTTTAATAAAATTAAACGAGATGTTCTGAAATTTTTTTAGGCCTTCTCTCATTTTATGCCAATTTGGAAGGGAATGATCTCTTTAGATCTCACAAAAAAAATATTATAATCTTTTTATTGTTTCGCCTCCCAAACTTATCGTGAAATTTTGATGTTTCTACAATAATTACCAATCACATTAAAAAGATAACAATCACATTAACAGTTTCCATTATTAGCTTTTTATCACAACATTTATAATAATTTCCATTATTAATGAGAGGAGATATGTATTTTTAATAAAATTAAACGAGATATTCTGAAATTTTTTTAGGCCTTCTCTCATTTTATGCCAATTTGGAAGGGAATGATCTCTTTAGATCTCACAAAAAAAATATTATAATCTTTTTATTGTTTCGCCTCCCAAACTTATCGTGAAATTTTGATGTTTCTACAACAATTACCAATCACATTAAAAAGATAACAATCACATTAACAGTTTCCTTTTTTAGCTTTTTATCACAACATTTATCATAATTTCCATTATTAATGAGAGGAGATATGTATTTTTAATAAAATTAAACGAGATATTCTGAAATTTTTTTTGGCCTTCTCTCATTTTATGCCAATTTGGAAGGGAATGATCTCTTTAGATCTCACAAAAAAAATATTATAATCTTTTTATTGTTTCGCCTCCCAAACTTATCGTGAAATTTTGATAATTCTACGACAATTACCAATCACCTTAAAAAGATAACAATCACATTAACAGTTTGCTTTATTAGTTTTTGATATCAAAACGTTTATAATAATCTCCATTATTAATGAGAGGAAATATGTATTTTTAATAAAATTAAACTAGATATCCTGAAATTTTTTTAGGCCTTCTCTCATTTTATGCCAATTTGGAAGGGAATGATCTTTTTAGATCTCACAAAAAAAATATTATAATCTTTTTATTGTTTCGCCTCCCAAACTTATCGTCAAATTTTGATATTTCTACGGCAACTACCAATTACATGAAAAAGATAACAATCACATTAACAGTTTCCATTATTAGCTTTTTATCACAACATTTATAATAATTTCCATTATTAATGAGAGGAGATATGTATTTTTAATAAAATTAAACGAGATATTCTGACATTTTTTTAGGCCTTCTCTTATTTTATGCCAATTTGGAAGGGAATGATCTCTTTAGATCTCACAAAAAAAAATATTATAATCTTTTTATTGTTTCACCTCCCAAACTTATCGTGAAATTTTCATATTTCTACAACAGTTACCAATCACATTAAAAAGATAACAATCACATTAACAGTTTCCTTTATTAGTTTTTTTTATCACAACGTTTATCATAATTTCCATTATTAATGAGAGTAGATATGTATTTTTAATAAAATTAAACGAGCTATCCTGAAATTTTTTTAGGTCTTCTCTCATTTTATGCCAATTTGGAAGGGAATGATCTTCTTAGATCTCACAAAAAAAAATTATAATCTTTTTATTGTTTCACCTCCCAAACATATCGTGAATTTTTGATATTTCTACGACAATTTCCAATCCCATTAAAAAGATAACAACCACATTAATAGTTTTCTTTATTAGTTTTTTTATCACAATGTTTATAATAATTTCCATTATTAATGAGAAGAGATATGTATTTTTTATAAAATTAAACGAGATATCCTGAAAAATTTTTTAGGCCTTCTCTCATTTTATGCCAATTTGAAAGGGAATGATCTTTTTAGATGTCACAAAAAAAATTAAAATCTTTTTATTGTTTCACCTCCCAAACATATCGTGAAATTTTGATATTTCTACGACAATTACCAATCACATTAAAAAGATAACAATCACATTAACAGTTTCCTTTATTAGTTTTTGTTATCAAAACGTTTATAATAATTTCCATTATTAACGAGAGGAAATATGTATTTTTAATAAAATTAAACGAGATATCCTGAAATTTTTTTAGGTCTTCTCTCATTTTATGCCAATTTGGAATGGAAGGGAATGATCTTTTTAGATCTCACAAAAACAATATTATAATCTTTTTATTGTTTCGCCTCCCAAACTTATCGTCAAATTTTGATATTTCTACGGCAACTACCAATTACATGAAAAAGATAACAATCACATTAACAGTTTCCATTATTAGCTTTTTATCACAACATTTATAATAATTTCCATTATTAATGAGAGGAGATATGTATTTTTAATAAAATTAAACGAGATATTCTGACATTTTTTTAGGCCTTCTCTCATTTATGCCAATTTGGAAGGGAATGATCTCTTTAGATCTCACAAAAAAAATATTATAATCTTTTTATTGTTTCACCTCCCAAACATATCGTGAAATTTTGATATTTCTACGACAATTACCAATCACATTAAAAAGATAACAATCACATTAACAGTTTCCATTATTAGCTTTTTATCACAACATTTATAATAATTTCCATTATTAATGAGAGGAGATATGTATTTTTAATAAAATTAAACGAGATATTTTGAAATTTTTTTAGGCCTTCTCTCATTTTATGCCAATTTTAAAGGGAATGATCTTTTTAGATGTCACAAAAAAAATTATAATCTTTTTATTGTTTCACCTCCCAAACATATCGTGAAATTTTGATATTTCTACGACAATTACCAATCACATTAAAAAGATAACAATCACATTAACAGTTTCCTTTATTAGTTTTTGTTATCAAAATGTTTATAATAATTTTCATTATTAATGAGAGGAGATATGTATTTTTAATAAAATTAAACGAGATATTTTGAAATTTTTTTAGGCCTTCTCTCATTTTATGCCAATTTGGAACGGAATGATCTCCTTAGATCTCACAAAAAAATATTATAATCTTTTTATTGTTTCACCTCCCAAACTTATCGTGAAATTTTGATATTTCTACGATAATTACCAATCACATGAAAAAGATAACAATCACATTAATAGTTTCCATTATTAGCTTTTTATCACAACATTTATAATAATTTCCATTATTAATGAGAGGAGATATGTATTTTTAATAAAATTAAACGAGATATTTTCAAATTTTTTTAGGCCTTCTCTCATTTTATGCCAATTTGGAAGGAAATGATCTCCTTAGATCTCACAAAAAAATATTATAATCTTTTTATTGTTTCGCCTCACAAACTTATCGTGAAATTTTGATATTTCTACGACAATTACCAATCACATGAAAAAGATAACAATCACATTAATAGTTTCCATTATTAGCTTTTCATCACAACATTTATAATAATTTCCATTATTAATGAGAGGAGATATGTATTTTTAATAAAATTAAACGAGATATTTTGAAATTTTTTTAGGCCTTCTCTCATTTTATGCCAATTTGGAACGGAATGATCTCCTTAGATCTCACAAAAAAATATTATAATCTTTTTATTGTTTCACCTCCCAAACTTATCGTGAAATTTTGATATTTCTACGATAATTACCAATCACATGAAAAAGATAACAATCACATTAATAGTTTCCATTATTAGCTTTTTATCACAACATTTATAATAATTTCCATTATTAATGAGAGGAGATATGTATTTTTAATAAAATTAAACGAGATATTTTCAAATTTTTTTAGGCCTTCTCTCATTTTATGCCAATTTGGAAGGGAATGATCTCCTTAGATCTCACAAAAAAATATTATAATCTTTTTATTGTTTCGCCTCCCAAACTTATCGTGAAATTTTGATATTTCTACGATAATTACCAATCACATGAAAAAGATAACAATCACATTAATAGTTTCCATTATTAGCTTTTTATCACAACATTTATAATAATTTCCATTATTAATGAGAGGAGATATGTATTTTTAATAAAATTAAACGAGATATTTTGAAATTTTTTTAGGCCTTAATAAAATTTTATGCCAATTTGAAAGGGAATGGTCTCCTTAGATATCACCAAAAAATATTATAATCTTTTTATTGTTTCGCCTCCCAAACTTATTGTGAAATTTTGATATTTCTACAACAATTACCAATCACATTAAAAAGATAACAATCACATTAATAGTTTCCATTATTAGCTTTTTATCACAACATTTATAATAATTTAAATTATTAATGAGAGGAGATATGTATTTTTAATAAAATTAAACGAGATATTTTGAAATTTTTTTAGGCCTTCTCTCATTTTATGCCAATTTGGAACGGAATGATCTCCTTAGATCTCACAAAAAAATATTATAATCTTTTTATTGTTTCGCCTCCCAAACTTATCGTGAAATTTTGATATTTCTACAACAATTACCAATCACATTAAAAAGATAACAATCACATTAACAGTTTCCTTTATTAGTTTTTTTTATCACAACGTTTATCATAATTTCCATTATTAATGAGAGTAGATATGTATTTTTAATAAAATTAAACGAGCTATCCTGAAATTTTTTTAGGTCTTCTCTCATTTTATGCCAATTTGGCAGGGAATGATCTTCTTAGATCTCACAAAAAAAAATTATAATCTTTTTATTGTTTCACCTCCCAAACATATCTTGAAATTTTGATATTTCTACAACAATTGTCAATCCCATTAAAAAGCTAGCAATCACATTAATAGTTTTCTTTATTAGTTTTTTTATCACAATGTTTATAATAATTTCCATTATTAATGAGAAGAGATATGTATTTTTTATAAAATTTAACGAGATATCCTGAAATTTTTTTAGGCCTTCTCTCATTTTATGCCAATTTGAAAGGGAATGATCTTTTTAGATGTCACAAAAAAAATTATAATCTTTTTATTGTTTCACCTCCAAAAACATATCGTGAAATTTTGATATTTCTACGACAATTACCAATCACATTAAAAAGATAACAATCACATTAACAGTTTCCTTTATTAGTTTTTGTTATCAAAACGTTTATAATAATTTACATTATTAATGAGAGGAAATATGTATTTTTAATAAAATTAAAAGAGATATCCTGAAATTTTTTTAGGTCTTCTCTCATTTTATGCCAATTTGGAATGGAAGGGAATGATCTTTTTAGATCTCACAAAAAAATATTATAATCTTTTTATTGTTTCGCCTCCCAAACTTATCGTGAAATTTTGATATTTCTACGACAATTACCAATCACATGAAAAAGATAACAATCACATTAATAGTTTCCATTATTAGCTTTTTATCACAACATTTATAATAATTTCCATTATTAATGAGAGGAGATATGTATTTTTAATAAAATTAAACGAGATATTTTGAAAATTTTTTAGGCCTTCTATCAATTTATGCCAATTTGGAAGGGAATGATCTCCTTAGAAATCACCAAAAAATATTATAATCTTTTTATTGTTTCGCCTCCCAAACTTATCGTGAAATTTTGATATTTCTACAACAATTACCAATCACATTAAAATGATAACAATCACATTAACAGTTTCCTTTATTAGTTTTTTTTATCACAACGTTTATCATCATTTCCATTATTAATGAGAGTAGATATGTATTTTTAATAAAATTAAACGAGCTATCCTGAAATTTTTTTAGGTCTTCTCTCATTTTATGCCAATTTGGAAGGGAATGATCTTCTTAGATCTCACAAAAAAAATTATAATCTTTTTATTGTTTCACCTCCCAAACATATCGTGAAATTTTGATATTTCTACGACAATTTCCAATCACATTAAAAAGATAACAATCACATTAATAGTTTTCTTTATTAGTTTTTTTTATCACAATGTTTATAATAATTTCCATTATTAATGAGAAGAGATATGTATTTTTTATAAAATTAAACGAGATATCCTGAAATTTTTTTAGGCCTTCTCTCATTTTATGCCAATTTGAAAGGGAATGGTCTTTTTAAATGTCACAAAAAAAATTATAATCTTTTTATTGTTTCACCTCCCAAACATATCGTGAAATTTTGATATTTCTACGACAATTACCAATCACATTAAGAAGATAACAATCACATTAACAGTTTCCTTTATTAGTTTTTTTTATCACAACGTTTATCATAATTTCCATTATTAATGAGAGTAGATATGTATTTTTAATAAAATTAAACAAGCTATCCTGAAATTTTTTAGGTATTCTCTCATTTTATGCCAATTTGGAAGGGAATGATCTTTTTAGATCTCACAAAAAAAATATTATAATCTTATTATTGTTTCGCCTCCCAAACTTATCGTGAAATTTTGATATTTCTACGACAATTACCAATCACATGAAAAAGATAACAATCACATTAATAGTTTCCATTATTAGCTTTTTATCACAACATTTATAATAATTTCCATTATTAATGAGAGGAGATATGTATTTTTAATAAAATTTAACGAGATATTTTGAAATTTTTTTAGGCCTTCTCTCATTTTATGCCAATTTGAAAGGGAATGGTCTCCTTAGATCTCACAAAAAAATATTATAATCTTTTTATTGTTTCGCCTCTCAAACTTATCGTGAAATTTTGATATTTCTACAACAATTACCAATCACATTAAAAAGATAACAATCACATTAACAGTTTCCTTTATTAGTTTTTTTTATCACAACGTTTATCATAATTTCCATTATTAATGAGAGGAAATATGTATTTTTAATAAAATTAAAAGAGATATCCTGAAATTTTTTTAGGTCTTCTCTCATTTTATGCCAATTTGGAATGGAAGGGAATGATCTTTTTAGATCTCACAAAAAAATATTATAATCTTTTTATTCTGTCGCCTCCCAAACTTATCGTGAAATTTTGATATTTCTACGACAATTACCAATCACATTAAAAAGATAACAATCACATTAATAATTTCCATTATTAGCTTTTTATCACAGCATTTATAATAATTTCCATTATTAATGAGAGGAGATATGTATTTTTAATAAAATTAAACGAGATATTCTGAAATTTTTTTTGGCCTTCTCTCATTTTATGCCAATTTGGAATGGAATGATCTCTTTAGATCTCACAAAAAAAATATTATAATCTTTTTATTGTTTCGCCTCCCAAACTTAGCGTGAAATTTTGATATTTCTACAACAATTACCAATCACATTAAAAAGATAACAATCACATAAACAGTTTCCTTTATTAGTCTTTTTTTATCACAACATTTATAATAATTTCCATTATTAATGAGAGGAGATATGTATTTTTAATAAAATTAAACTAGATATTCTTAAATTTTTTTAGGCCTTCTCTCATTTTATGCCAATTTGGAAGGGAATGATCTCTTTAGATCTCACAAAAAAAATATTATAAGCTTTTTATTGTTTCACCTCCCAAACATATCGTGAAATTTTGATATTTCTACGACAATTGCCAATCACATTAAAAAGATAACAGTCACATTAATAGTTTTCTTTATTAGTTTTTTTTTATCACAATGTTTATAATAATTTCCATTATTAATGAGAAGAGATATGTATTTTTTATAAAATTAAACGAGATATCCTGAAATTTTTATAGGCCTTCTCTCATTTTATGCCAATTTGAAAGGGAATGATCTTTTTAGATCTCACAAAAAAAATATTATAAGCTTTTTATTGTTTCACCTCCCAAACATATCGTGAAATTTTGATATTTCTACGACAATTGCCAATCACATTAAAAAGATAACAGTCACATTAATAGTTTTCTTTATTAGTTTTTTTTTATCACAATGTTTATAATAATTTCCATTATTAATGAGAAGAGATATGTATTTTTTATAAAATTAAACGAGATATCCTGAAATTTTTATAGGCCTTCTCTCATTTTATGCCAATTTGAAAGGGAATGATCTTTTTAGATGTCACAAAAAAATTATAATCCTTTTATTGTTTCACCTCCCAAACATATCGTGAAATTTTGATATTTCTACGACAATTACCAATCACATTAAAAAAATAACAATCATATTAATAGTTTCCTTTATTATTATTTTTTTCACAACATTTGTAACAATTTCCATTATTAATGAGAAGAGATATGTATTTTTAATAAAATTAAACGAGATATCCTGAAAAAATTTTAGGGATTCTCTCATTTTATGCCAATTTGGAAGATAATGATCTTTTTAGATCTCACAAAAAAAATTATAATCTTTTTATTGTTTCACCTCCGAAACATATCGTGAAATTTTGATATTTCTACAACAATTATCAATCACATTAAAAAGATAACTATCACATTAACAGTTTCCTTTATTAGTTTTTTTTATCACAACATTTATAATGTAACATCCCTAATTTACGGACCTTAGAAATAAATAATAAAGAGATATCTTTATAGAATAGTTTGGTAATTAATGGTTAAAGGATACCCTTAGGCATTATTAATAATTGTTACCTTATAATAAGATACAATAGAAATAAGATAATAGGACCCAGATGGGGAGCCAAGGCCCAAGATAGGCCAAGAACCACACAACCACACACACACCCCACGTTTTAAATAGAAAGGGAGAGTGAGAGTTAGAGAGAGAAAGAAAAAGAAAGAAGAAGAGTTAGAGAGAAGGAGGAGAAGAAGAGGAAGAAGAGGAAGGAGGAGATAGAGCAGAGATCTGAAGATCCAGTGCCGGGAACTCATCTTTACATGTCCCGGAAGGTGAGTGATTCCTCCCCTTGTCTTCTCCATCCTTCCATGGTTCTGGTTCTCTTGTTTATCCCTTTTTCCCCTTTTGAATCCTTAGGTTTGGAGAATTGGGATTTTGATGATTATGCATGTTTAAGGATGTTTTTGAGTAAATCAATCGGTTAGAAATGTAATAGAAGTGTTTAAGATTTGATTTTATAAGGTTGGGATGATTGGGTATGCCATTGATAGCCATAGAACTTGCATTTTCGTAAACCCATGTTCGTCCCGGCCCAGCCGGAATTTGGTTCAGCTGGGCCGGAATGCGTTAGAAGGGAGAAAATGAGCTTCAGGGGAGTTTCGGCCCAGCCGAAACATGGTGCAGCTGGGCTGAAATTGGGCAGAGGAGAAATTAGCTCCAGTGGAGTTTCAGCCCAGCCGAAACTTGGTGCAGCTGGGCCGAAACGTGACAGAGGAGAAATGAACAAATTTAAGGGATCTCCGGCTGGGCCGCGATTGTGGCCGGCTGGGCTAGAATTTGATATTTGTTTAAATTCTTTTAAAATATTTCCCTTTTTGAGTATTTAAATGATTTTAAATGTTTATTCAAATGATGATATGTTTATCTTTTTCTCTACATGAGTCACTTAGACTTGTGTTTTCTTATGAAAATATAGTGATGTGATATTAAAGAAATTATGTTGTTTTGAGGTGTTTAGATTATTGTATGGTAGTTGTATTTGTGATGTTATGCTTGCACCCTTATTGCAATCATGTGGTTGTTGCATATGCTTGTGATTGTATGTTACGATAAACCATCTTTAATAAAAGATACATAAAACACTTAAGACTATACCTAAGCCTCTTAGTAAAAAGATGGGGAGTTACCCCTATGTTTCAGAAAAGGCTTTTTAGCAAAGTTTATAGTTTCAAGAAAGGTTTTTAGAAAAAGATATCGCCTCAGTGACATAAGATGGAACCTTCCCCGGTACCAGTCACGTCCGAGAGCCGCACGCTCGGCGTACAACGGTGTGCAAAGGGCTAAGGATCCTATATGTCACCAAGGAGTGATGAGTTTCAGAATGGTTATGGAAAGGATTATTTATGAAAAGGTTTTATGAAAGAGTTTTTAAAGGAAAGTTATGATCCCAATAAAGGGAATAAGTTATGTTTTAAGGCTAAGAGGCCCCCAGGGGTGGGAGATGGGGACCGTCACCCTGACACCCATGGGGAAAATTTTTGTAACAGCCTGGGGGTCGCTTATTGGGCCTCTGGTGCCCTCAACGCCTCTGGTCCAGCAACTGCACTCATGATCTTCCCCCTCGTGGACGCGGGGGTTTCATACCCTCCCCAGGAATCGAACACAAGACCCTCCACGCTTAAAGTCTTATGCCATGTGATTCCTGGTACACCAATTGAGCTAGCTCAATTGGTGTACCAGGAATCACATGGCATAAGACTTTAAGCGTGGAGGGTCTTGTGTTCGATTCCTGGGGAGGGTATGAAACCCCCGCGTCCACGAGGGGGAAGATCATGAGTGCAGTTGCTGGACCAGAGGCGTTGAGGGCACCAGAGGCCCAATAAGCGACCCCCAGGCTATTACAAAAAAGGCACCCTTATTGGAAAGCCTGGGGGTCGCGAGCTCTAAGGTGCCCGGCCACTAATCCAGCAACTTCCCTCATGACTTTCCCCCTCGTGGACGCGGGGGTTTTTGCCTTCCCCAGGAATCGAACACAAGACCCTCCACGCTTAAAGTCTTATGCCATGTGATTCCTGGTACACCAATTGAGCTCAATTGGTGTACCAGGAATCACATGGCATAAGACTTTAAGCGTGGAGGGTCTTGTGTTCGATTCCTGGGGAAGGCAAAAACCCCCGCGTCCACGAGGGGGGAGGTCATGAGTAATGGCGCATGGGAAAGCTCTTGAGGGCGCAGTAGTCCAAGATAGAGATAGCCCATGGTCGTTACATATAATAATTTCCATTATTAATGAGAGGAGATATGTATTTTTAATCAAATTAAACGAGATATTATGAAATTTTTTTATGTCTTCTCTCATTTTATGCCAATTTGGAAGGGAATGATCTTTTTAGATCTCACAAAAAAAATTATAATCTTTTTATTGTTTCACCTCTCAAACATATCGTGAAATTTTGATATTTCTATGACAATTACTAATCACATTAAAAGGATAACAATCACATTAATAGTTTCCTTTATTAGTTTTTTTATCACAACGTTTATAATAATTTCCATTATTAATGAGAGGAGATATTTATTTTTAATAAAATTAAACGAGATATCCTGAAATTTTTTTAGGTCTTCTCTCATTTGATTCCAATTTGAAAGGGAATGATCTTTTTGGATCTCGCAGAAAAAAAATTATAATCTTTTTATTATTTCACCTCCCAAACATATAGTGAAATTTTGATATTTCTACGACAATTACCAATCAAATTAAGAAGATAACAATCACATTAATAGTTTCCATTATTATTTTTTTATCACAACGTTTATAATAATTTCCATTATTAATGAGAAAAGATATGTGTTTTTAATAAAATTAAACAAGATATCCTGAATTTTTTTTAGGTGTTCTCTCGTTTTATGCCAATTTGGAAGGGAATGATATTTTTAGATCTCACAAAAAAAATTATAGTCTTTTTATTGTTTCACCTCCCAAACATATCGTGAAATTTTGATATTTCTACGACAATTACCAATCACATTAAAAAGATAACAATCACATTAATAGTTTCCTTTATTAGTTTTTTTATCACAATGTTTATAATAATTTTCATTATTAATGAGAGGAGATATGTATTTTTCATAAAATTAAACGAGATATCCTGAAATTTTTTTAGATCTTCTCGCATGTTATGTGTAACACCCTCATTTTTATTTTACTATTTGTAAATGTTTTTCTATAAATAGTATGAGAAATTATGTACTGTATTTTATAGAAACTTTTTGTACATATTTTCATAATAAAATTTATATAGTTCTATTCAGTATAATTTTCTGAGTCTTTTAATACTTTTGTTTATGCCTAAAATTCTTGTTGACCAGATAGTTGTATCAGACAGCTGTCCAAGATAAAAGAATAAAGAAGAATAAAGAAGACCTATAATTTGTAGTAGTATTTATAGATGATATATTAATATACTCTAAGAATAAAGAAGAACATGAAAATCATTTGAGAATAACATTGCAAACTCTAAAAGACAGAAAATTATATGCTAATATGTTTAAATGTGAATTTTGGTTAGAAGAAGTAAAATTTTTAGGACATGTAATTTCTAAAGATGGAATAAGTGTAGATCCTTCTAAGGTAGAAGCAGTGTTAGAATGGGAAAGGCCTAAAACAGTAACTGGGATTAGGAGTTTCTTAGGATTAGCTGGATAATAGAAGATTTATTGAAGGGTTTTCTAAAATAGCTGGACCTTTAACATAATTAACCAGGAAAAATCAACCTTTTGTTTGGAGTGATAATTGTGAGAAAAGTTTTCAAGAGTTAAAAAATAAATTGACTACCTCACCAGTATTAATTTTACCTGACCCAAATGAACCCTATGATGTATAGTATGATGCTTCTTATCAAGGGTTAGGATGTGTGTTAATGCAAAATAGGAAAGTGGTAGCTTATGTATCTAGGCAGTTGAGACCACATAAGAAGAATTATCCTACACATGATTTGGAGTTAGCTGCTATAGTTTTTGCTTTGAAGATTTGGAGACATTATTTATATGGATCTAGATTTGATGTATATAGTGATCATAAAAGTTTAAAATATTTGTTTGATCAAAAGGAATTGAATATGAGACAAAGAAGATGGACAGAGTTTATTAAAGATTATGATTTTCAGTTAATGTATCATCCAGGAAAGGCTAATGTAGTAGCAGATGCTTTAAGTAGGAAAATTGTACATATGTCAACTATGATGATTAAAGAATTAGAATTAATAGAACAATTTAGAGATTTGAATTTGTGTACAGTTAGGAAAAAGGATAAAATTCAATTAGCAAAGATTACTACCACAAATGAATTTTTGGAAGAAATTAAGAAGAAACAAGATGTAGATACATTTATTCAAGAAAAGAAAGGATTAATAGGAACAGATAAAGTAAAAGAATTTAATTTAGGAATAGATGGAATTATTAGATTTAAAAATAGAATGTGTACCTAACAATCAAGAAATAAAAGAATTAATTTTGGAGGAAGGACACAAAAGTAAATTAAGTATTCATCCTGGAACTACAAAAATGTATAAAGATTTAAAGGAAATGTTTTTGGTGGCCTAGAATGAAGAAAGATGTGGCAGAGTATGTAGCTTGATGTTTAACATGTCAGAAAGCAAAGATTGAACATCAAAAACCTTCTGGTATGTTACAACCTTTAGAAATACCTGTATGGAAATGGGATAGCATATCAATGGATTTTGTGGTAGGATTACCTAGGACAAATAGGAATTGTGATACCATTTGGGTGATTGTAGATAGATTAACTAAATCAGCACATTTTCTTCCAATAAATATTAGGTATTCTTTAGAAAGATTAGCTCAATTGTACATAAAAGAAATAGCTAGATTACATGGAGTGCCTACTGGTATGGTATCGAGAAAAATATCCTCAATTGTTTATATAGTTATATTAGAAATTTCGAGGACGAAATTTTATTAGTAGGGGAGAATTGTAACACCCTCATTTTTATTATTTTACCATTTGTAAATATTTTTATATAAATATTATGAGAAATTATGTACTGTATTTTATAAAAAAAACCTTCTGTACATATTTTCATAATAACATTAATACAATTCTATTCAGTAAAATTTTCTAAGTCTTTTAGTACTTTTGTTTATGTCTAAATTACTTGTTGACTGGACCGTTGTGTCAAACAGCTGTCCAGGATAAATTTTCCAGTGTACAATTTTGGAGTAAACTGTAATCTAATAAATAGATAATTGAATATAGATTTAAAATATATACAGTTGCAAAAGTAAAATGCTAATTTCGAATTTTTAGAATTTTCTGAAAGTTAGAACTCTGATAAATTATTACGATAAAATTCTAAGGTAGAAAATTAAGATAAATTTTGTATGATACCTATGGAATTTCCTATTAATTATAGCATACTTAGAATAATTATTAAAATTGTCTAACTAAGAAAAATAAAAATACAAGTATTAACCAATCAAAATTTAACAACTCAACATTTCTAATCTAATTAAATTAAGCTAATTAGACCTTGATTAAGAGATAATTAAGACACTACCCCAAGGTTTTTGATAGTGAGGAATCTAATGGTGGTGTTAGTTTCTTCAAATTCTAATTAGTTTGTAAGATAATTAGAAAGCCCTAAACCTTTTAGAAAGTCCACTAATTATCTACATTTTTTTTTACTAATTGGCTCATTCAATTGACAAGCAACGTGGGGGACTTGTTGGCCGTCCAAGTGGGGCTGGAAAATTCAGCAAATTGGCTGACTTAAGTCCTGCAGCTGGACGTGAGCCTTCAATTAAATTGGGTGAATGAAATTTAATTAAAAATGTAACCCCCCTTCTAATTAATTAATTTCCGTCTAAAAAAAATTCCGAATAAAATAAATACAATCTATTAAAGTTCAAAGTTTGTCATTTTACATTATTAAAATTTACAGAAAATACTACTACCAATTTATTTCTAATTAATACAAAAGTATCTAAAGCCAAAAACACCCATTCCTATAGCTCTGGAAAATATCTGCATCTTTAACTTCTAATTAATCTTCAAAATACCTGCAATTTACACTCCCCTAGAATCTGGGGACAGCATTACCGGATCAGGCATTTAATTTCTTATACAATTAGAATCCATATCAACCATGTACATTTCATATAATAATTAATCAATCACATACATAAGCAAATGCAGTATGATTTATGCAAATGTAGTTTTGACTCAAATTCATTTTTGACCCTGCTCCATGGAGACTTCCCCTTTGAGTGTTTAGTAAGTAACTGGCCTACCATTACGCACTGCAATTCAGCTATCAGCCCCTACTAAACGCGAATAAACTAAACAGAATTAGGAGATCAGGATACCCGGAAGGCCACCACAACTGCATCTCTGTCCAGATTACAGCCACATATGGAATTGTCAATATCCTTCACCCCACAGACTATATAATCACAGACTATACAGCCCTGTCTAACTTATTCTGCTCACCCCAAAGATTCAATTCTCAAATCATATTCATTTCACATGACTACCGCAGTCCCGGTTAGTCAACAAAATCATTTCTCATATATCAACTCGTTTCTCATGACTACCGCAGTCCTGGTTAGTCAACATTTATTCTTTCTTTTCTTTCTTTTCTTTTCTTTTCTTTTCTTTCTTTTTCATTCTCATGGCTACCGCAATCCCGGTTAGCCAACATCAATTATTTTTCACTTGAATCTTTATAAAACCCCCAAAAAGACTCATGCATATGCAATATGTTAATAATCACAATTAAATAAGTAATTTTAAACAATCACCTACAAAAATATAAACATTCAACAATTTTCAACATCATTCACAACACAATCAAGCCAAATCAAACAATTTCAATCCAACAACAAACCAACCAATCAATTTCAATCCATCACAACACATCATCCAATCAATCAAACATGGTTCCAAACAATTAATTCAAGCTTCTAATATCAATTATATAAAAACCCAAAATCAATTTCATCTTTTCATAGTTCTTGATCAAATATTGAATCTAAACTTAACAATATGTTTTTCTACATTCCAAATGGTCTAAAAATGAAATTAAATGCCTTGATCCTTACCTTGAATCCTTAGTTTGATGAAGAAACCTTTGAATCCCTTTTGAGGTGAAATGTCCATTAGCAAATCAAATCAATAACATTAGGCCCAATAACACATTCACATAATTAAATTTCATGCATAAACTTATGGCTGTACTTACATATCAAAAATTATTTAACTTAGTAAATTAAGTTATAATTTCGTGAAATTTTACAGGAACATAAAATATCATATATGTTTCATCATATAAATTTTTCTCACCGAAATTAAACCCACAAATATTATTTTTGAATTAAAAACATTGACTGTACATGCTCTGTAAAACACAATTCCATATTTTTAGAAAATAGTATATCAAATTTGTTTTATGTGCAATTTTACAGAGAATATCTCCAACATTTGGACCATCACATATAATTTCCTCAGTACCAAAAACCCACCAAAAATACCCTTTTTGAATTTTTAAAGCATTTCTGTCTCAGAACAGAGTCTCCCATATAAAAGCATAAATAATTACCAAAATTTACTATAAAATTCCGATAAAATTCACAGATATTCTACATAATTCAAATAAGATTAAAGAGTTTTATCATAGCCAAATTCGCTCAAAATGGATATTCTCCCCATTTAAATTCTCCACTGTCCAGTTTTCGTTTTTCACAACAATAATTTTCTAAAATTACTTTCCTACTTTTTCTAACCTTGGAAAAATTCAGAGATGACCCTCATGATACATGAAATGAACGTATGGTTCCAGTTTTCCAAAATCGAGTCCCAAAATTCTTGTAAAAATCAAAACAGTCCTATTCTCAGAATTAACAGTTTTCGAAAATAATTCCGGTAAAAATAGTTACAGTGCTCAAAAAAATCTAAGAAAAATACCACGACATCCAGAGGCATCAAAACATAGGAAAATATATTTACATAAAAAAAAACATGCACGAAAACAGAGACGAAAAATCCACACAGTCACAGGACCCAAATCACAAGTAGCTTATTTCGGATTTTCAAAATTATTTACAGACCATCAACAACAGTCACAATCCATATTTAACAAGAAAATAAGGAAATAGCTTAGGGAAAAAAAAAAACCCCTCCATACCTCGATGAAATCGAAATCCAATCGGTTGGTTTTGAAGCTCTAGTCTCCCTCTATGATATATCCAAGATTAATCGGTAGAAACTTTGATTTGGAGGCTCAAATATTAGAGAGAAGATAATATTTAGAGAGAAGGAGAGAGCAGAGGGTTTCTCGGCGAGGAAGGAGAGAAGAATGAAGAATGAGGGGAAGAGAAGCAGTTCACGTCTCTTATTTGGCATAATTTTACAATTTTGCTATTTGTAGCCACCTTCCTCTAAGGACACCCCCTTCTCTTATTATTATTATTTTTTTCTACAACTTACAGAACTTACGTAAAAGTCCCAAAAATCTCACAATAACACTATGAATTAATTTAATTTCCTTTTACGGTATTTATCAAACACTTAATATACGTTACGAAAAATCACAGTGTTACAATTCTCCCAACAAGAAAATTTCTAATTAAATCTCTCACGTTCATACTTATTGGGTTGTAATTTTCGGGATGTTACAAAAAACATAAGAATCCTAACCAAGCAAGAAACGTGAAAAAGCTAGCTTCCCACTCCACCCAAAATCGTGAGCTTGGCCAGCAGCTGCCAGTCCATTTTTACTTCATCCTTTCTTCTAAAATCAAGAAATAAACCAACCAAAATCTCACAAATTTCAACCTACCTTCAATCAAAGAGAAGAGAATTGGGAGAAAAGCTCAAAATTTCAAGAAGCCAAGGAAAAAGAGAGAAAAGGGGGAAAAAGGAAATTCAAGATTTCTTCATCAATCTAAGGATCCAAGGTAAGGATCTTGGCATTTAATTTCAATTTAGATAAATTGGAAATAGGAGAAACATGTTCTTAGGTTTAATTTCAAGATTTGGTCAAGAACCATAAAAATGGGAAATTGATTTGGGGCTTTTATATGTTTTGATGTTTGAAGCTTGAAATGGATGGTTGAAACAAATGTTTGGTTGATTTTATGATATGTGTGATGAATTAAACTTTGGTTGATGTGTTTGAGCTTGATTGAGACTTGGTTTGGTTTGTTATTGATTGAAATTGTTTGATTGATTTTGTGAAATGTTGGAATGGAAGGAAACCACTCACGGCCATGGCTAATTTTTAGGGATACCATGTGGAATTTTTTAAATAACCAAGGGCAAAATTGTAATTTCACATGTAGGGACACATTGGGAATTTTATAAAAAGTTTAAGGGCATTTTCGGCAATAATTAAAAAGTATAATGGTAATTAGGTAATTTCACATTTAGAGGACACAATTGGAATTTTATAAAAAGATTGAGGGTAATTAGGTAATTTCATAGATTCTAGAACAATTAGGGACATATTCAAAATTTCATAAAAAGATCAAGGGCAAAATGGGAAATTTTAGAAAATAGTAAGGGTAATTTGGTAATTTCACCCTTTGAGGGCAAAATTGGAATTTTATAAAAAGATAGGGGTATTTTAGTAATTTTCCATATTAAAGACTTAATTGGTATTTTAGTAAAAGTTTAGTAATTCTCATAGTAAATACATAATTATTATTTTAGTAAAAGTTTAGTAATTTTACCTAGTAAAGGTTTTATGTGATTGATTAATATTAATTATTTGTTTATTAGCATCATTATCATATTGCATAAGCCTGAGTTCTTGGAAAATACAAAGATTTCAAATGAGAAATGAGTTTTTAAATGAGAAATGATTTTGTTGACTAACCGGGACTACGGTAGTCATGAAAAATGAGTATTTTTGGGGGAATTAATTTTCAGGACTGTGTTGACTAACCGGGACTACGGTAGTCATGTATTTGAAAAGATGATTGAGATTATGAACAGAGGATTTGATAGTTCTGAGAAATGGGTGAGCAGAGTAAATTAGACAAGACTGTATAGTCTGTGATTATATAGTTTGTGGGGTGAAGGGTATTGGCAATTCCACATGTGGCCGTAATCTGGACAGAGATGCTGCCGTAGTGGCCTTTTGGGTATCCTGATCTCCTAATTCTGCTAGCTTATTCACGTTTAGTAGGGGCTGATAGCTAAATTACAGTGCGTAATGGTAGGCCAGTTACTTACTAAACACTCAAAGGGGAAGTCTCCATGGAGCAGGGTCAAAATGATTTTGAGTCAAAAGGATTTTTAGTCAAAACTGCATCTGCTTTATAAACTTGCATTTTCATAAAGCATATTGCATTTGCATTATTTATGTGAATTCTTAGTTATGAAATGAAATGTCATTGATTGTGATTGTTTTTTCTATGTATTAGATATTAAATGCCTGATCCGGTAAATTTTGTCCCTAGATTCAAGGGAAGTTTAAATTTTAGGTGAATGAGAACAATTAGAAGAAAGAAGATGCAGATAATTCCAGAGCTGTAGGATGGGATATTTTGGGCAGGAAATTTTTTTTAGTAGTATTTTGTATAAATTTCAGTAATGTAATTTGAGAATACTTTTGAATTTTAATACAATGTATTATTATTTATGTATATATATATATATATAATATAATTTAAATTAGAAAAATATGTTTTAATTTGAAAGGGGGGTTACATTAGTGGTATCAGAGCTCTGGTTATGCATCTCTAGGACTTGTGAGTAATTGGTCCATTAGGTGTTTTGCTGTGTTACTCTGATTGGAATTTTTATTTTATAGGAATTGTTTGTTTAGTAGTTTGTTAGGAATATTATGAAAATAGGGGTAGTAACTAGGTCTGAGATTCTAAGAAAGGAAGGGATGGCAGAAAGGAAGAAAGGAAATCTTGATAGAGTTGTGAGGGTGCACACTCAGGACTCAGTCGAGATGACTTTCCCTCCTAATGCTAAATTTTTTTTATTGTCTAAGTTATAATATTTTCCATGTTCCTTATATTGTGAAATTAAGAGTTATACCTTTGAATTAGTTGAAGAGGGAGATTCAAAGATCTGAGTTTTTAGATCAAGGTTGAGAACAGAGGTCCAAATATTTGAGTTATAGAATAAGGATGAGTTAGACAAAGGAAAGAAAACAAAGTTTTGAAGGTACCTTGATGTTTGGAAGATGATAAGATGTTGAGAATATGGTTATTGCCTTATTGTTCTAATGGATGTTTTCAAATGTTTTTAGATCTCACCAAAAAAAATTATAATCTTTTTATTGTTTCACCTCCCAAACATATCGTGAAATTTTGATATTTCTACAACAATTACCAATCACATTAAAAAGATAACAATCACATTAACAGTTTCCTTTATTAGTTTTTTTTTTATCACAACGTTTATAATAATTTTCATTATTAATGAGAGGAGATATGTATTTTTAATAAAATTAAACGAGATATTATGAATTTTTTTTAGGTCTTCTATCATTTTATGCCAATTTGGAAGGGAATGATCCTTTTAGATCTCACAAAAAAAATTATAATCTTTTTATTGTTTCACCTCCCAAACATATCGTGAAATTTTGATATTTCTATGACAATTACCAATCACATTAAAAAGATAACAATCACATTAATAGTTTCCTTTATTAGTTATTTTATCACAACGTTTATAATAATTTCCATTATTAATGAGAGGAGATATGTATTTTTAATAAAATTAAACGAGATATCCTGAAATATTTTTAGGTCTTCTCTCATTTTATGCCAATTTGGAAGGGAATGATATTTTTGGATCTCACAAAAAAAAATTATAATCTTTTTATTATTTCACCTCCGAAACATATCGTGAAATTTTGATATTTCTATGACAATTACCAATCACATTAAAAAGATAACAATCACATTAATAGTTTCCTTTATTAGTTTTTTTATCACAACATTTATAATAATTTCCATTATTAATGAGAGGAGATATGTATTTTTAATAAAATTAAACGAGATATCCTGAAATTTTTTTAGGTCTTCTCTCATTTTATGCCAATTTGGAAGGGAATGATATTTTTGGATCTCACAAAAAAAAATTATAATCTTTTTATTATTTCACCTCCGAAACATATCGTGAAATTTTGATATTTCTACGACAATTACGAATCACATTAAAAAGATAACAATCACATTAATAGTTTCCTTTATTAGTTTTTTATCACAACATTTATAATAATTTCCATTATTAATGAGAGGAGATATGTATTTTTAATAAAATTAAACGAGATATCCTGAAATTTTTTTAGGTCTTCTCTCATTTTATGCCAATTTGGAAGGGAATGATCTTTTTAGATCTCACAAAAAAAAACTATAATCTTTTTATTGTTTCACCTCCCAAACATATGGTGAAATTTTGATATCTCTACTACAATTACCAATTACATTAAAACGATAACAATCACATTAACAGTTTCCTTTATTAGTTTTTTTTATCACAACGTTTACAATAATTTCCATTATTAATGAGAGGAGATATGTATTTTTAATAAAATTAAACGAGATATCCTGAAATTTTTTTAGGTCTTCTCTCATTTTATGCCAATTTGGAAGGGAATGATCTTTTTAGATCTCACAAAAAAGAATTATAATCATTTTATTGTTTCATCTCCCAAACATATCGTGAAATTTTGATATTTCTATGATAATTACCAATCACATTAAAAAGATAACAATCACATTAATAGTTTCCTTTATTAGTTTTTTTATCACAACGTTTATAATAATTTCCATTATTAATGAGAGGATATATGTATTTTTAATAAAATTAAACGAGAAATCCTAAAATATTTTTAGGTCTTCTCTCATTTTATGCCAATTTGGAAGGGAATGATCTTTTTGGATCTCACAGGAAAAAAAATTATAATCTTTTTATTATTTCACCTCCCAAACATATTGTGAAATTTTGATATTTCTACGACAATTATCAATCAAATTAAAAAGATAACAATCACATTAATAGTTTCCATTATTGTTTTTTATCACAACGTTTATACTAATTTCCATTATTAATGAGAGGAGATATGTATTTTTAATAAAATTAAACGAGATATCCTGAAATTTTTTTAGGTCTTCTCTCATTTTATGCCAATTTGGAAGGGAATGATCTTTTTAGATCTCACAAAAAAAATTATAATCTTTTTAATGTTTCGCCTCCCAAATGTAACGACCCATCTACGTTACATAACTATTTAAGCTAAGGTTCTTTGATTCCCTTTTCTTTTAGAAAACTCTTTCATTAGTTTACTTTATGAAAATATTGCGTGAACTTTTCGCATTTCCATAAGTAATAATTAAAGTTCAAAACTAAAAGAGAATATAATTTTAATTACAAACAACTCTTGGAGCTTATACATGAGACAAACCTAAGTTGGTCATCTCTATACATAACTCAACTAGGGAAAAGAAAGTTGGAAAAACATCTTCAATCTCGGGCTCGCTCTATCTACGATGCCTCCAAGAGGAAGATCCACCTAAAAAGCCATCTACTCCCCCGAACATGATGTCCGAGATCATCACAGGCACAAACCACATGTGCAAACATTGCAAGGGTAAGCTTACCAAACAAAACTATACATAATAACTAAAAATGTTATACAAAACTTAGTTCATAAACATATTTATAACATGAATCCTCAACAAGATCAACAACATAAAACATCACCACTCATCATAATGAGTGATAACATCATAAGTCACACCTGACTCAACATAATACAATCACCAACATCCCTCATCACAAAGAGATGTACAATACAAACCACTAGACAACCTCAGACAACATGACTGACTCTACTCCATGGAGTTTCGACATCATATGAGCGGTGTCGCAACCAGGGTCACGGCAGGACGGCGAAAAATACGTGTAAAAAACAGAGGAGCCGCCACCAATATTTATTAAGGAAAACATTGAAAAAAACCTTTAAAAAAAAGAATGGTCTTTGGAACCAAATATGAGTTCGGGAGTCGATTACGCGTAGGGAAGGTATTAGCACCCTACGACGCCCGTCCAAAGACGGTTGCCTTTAATCAAATGTGCAAATTTTAATAACTTTAAAATTATTTATTTTACCCCTCAAAATAAAACAAGAATATTTTTGGATACTTTATTTATTGTTATTAGCATGAAAATATTATTTAAAAGAGAAGTCTATTATTATGAGAAGAGAGAATTATTATTATATTTTTTTCTTTTTTATTTATATTTTTTTTATCTTTTTATCTCGACAGGAGTGGTCCCCTGCTCCTACGTATCCCCAGGTGCAATGGAGAATTCAGAGTTACGTATTTCTTTGAAATAGAAAATATTTGTGTGTTGACTTTTTTTAATTTTTCTTAAATTTTGTGTTTTAGGATTTCTGAGCTGTCACAACTCATACATCCTATAATACCAAATTGACAGAGGTGTACACCCAAGCCAACTCATTTTTATTCTTGAAACAAAAACTTTTGGGTTAACAATTTATTTTAGAAAAGAATTTCAAGACATCAAGTTGTCACAACTTGTGTCTTAAAATCTCACGATTAAGAGGATGTCACATCCAATCAATCTTTTTTTTTTTTTTTAATTTAAGTTTCTTATTTTCATTTTTAATTAAAATTGTAAAACTTGATTTAAATTAATCCTTTTTTTTAATTCTATTCAATCGAGAAAATGCCGCATTAAATTGAAATATTAAAGAAAGAAAATATAAACTACTCGTGAATCAAATGTCTAAAACACTTACGCTTTTTCTTTATATCATAAAACACTTACACTTTTTCTTTATATCATAAAACACTTACACTAAATAACTATAATAATAATAATAAAAAGAAAAAGAACATCACATGACATGGTTTACGTGGGAACTTATTATTATCTAAAGATGAAATAACATAACATAACAAACAAAAGAAGAATGAAAGTGAATAAGCATAAAAGAACACAAGCATTTGTTGTAATATATAGGTTCCAGGAGAAAATAAAATAAACATAAAAGGAACTCAAAATAACTACTCGGTGCCCATTATTTACGAAAGTGAATACGCATAATGAAAGACAAAACACACAAACTACTCTTCAAATGAGACCACACATATAATAATGTTCATCACGTCAATAAGAAAGGGAAAAGATTTCTTGCCCAGAACACGATGCCGCAAGCACGACGCGACAAACACGAGAGGGTTCAAAACCATGGTTGTTCGCTGATCCAACAAGCGATTTGTGGTGGTGGTGCACGTGTTCAGATGCTAGCCTAGACGCAATGTTGTGCGAGGTGTGAAGGTCTTGCTATGACTAAAGCATGGTGGCACTCAAGGAGGGTCAAAGCAAAAGGGCATGGTCCCTTTCGTGAAGCTTTCATGGACGTTCAAATATGGTTATTGATATGAATGCTTTTGTGTGGGTTCGGTGAAGAAATCCAAAGAAAATGGGTGCTTCAAGTGAGGAGTATTGTATGCGTGAGAAGGTCCCGTGAGAATGGTTGAGAGTGTGTGCGGTGTTGTATTTGCTGTGCTGGTTGTAGATGGCACTCATGGAGGGTTAAAGGTTGCTACCATGACTTTATTTGAGTGAAAGTCTCGAGTAAAAAAGAAGGTGTTCGTTGTATGATAAGTGCTGTGAGAGTGAAGAAGTGAGGGTTAGATGAAGAGAAAAAAAAGAAGCTAGTCCCCGTGCCTGTCCCTCCTTTTTTTTGCTGTCAAGAAGAGTGAAAGATTGGTTTCTAAGGGTGAGCGTGAGGTCCTTCACCGTGGAGACCAGATCCCGTTTTCATGCTGAAAAGTTGTTGACCTCCTCTTGACTTGTGGTTGCTATAGGTGTAGGTTGCTGCTGTGCTATGTGCTTTACGGGGAAAAGACTAGTTGCAAGGCTGTATTATTGAAGTTACTAAGGCACAAATCTTCACACTTCAAAGAAAATGTCAAAGCTCTATGCAAGTTGCAATCCCATCCAAAATGAAAATTTAAACGGGTATAGCAAAATGTAACCATGCTATTTTTTTAGTTTTTTTCATTTTTTTGTTTTTTTTTCTTTCTAATTTTGACATTATATTTCTTCTTCTTCTTTTTTCTTATTTTTTAAAAAAAAGAAAGAAAATTGATTTTTTTTACTAATTTTGTTATTTTTATTTTTTTTGTTTTTTTGGTAATTATTTGTAATTATCCGGACAAAATTGGGTGCTGACAAGCGGTCCCCATCCCCTACCATAGTCTCACCTTTGAGCATTCAGGGAGTCCCTTGAGCTACCCTGTGGAGGAAGTGTGGTTTTATCGAATATAGACAAGTGTGGGTATTGGCTTACCTCTGTAAGGCTTGCAAAACCTTACATCTATACGAATTCGCCCACTTGGCTATTTTATAGGCCCACCGTTGGCAACCACAAAAACCTCCGGCACTAGGTTGAGAGCCTACCTAGCACCCTCAACTTACGTGCCTACCCATATGTCTGTGCAGGCACCCATATGTCTGTGCACCAACTGTGCACACCTATGCACCAACTGTGCATATACAACATTCAGATATTTCTGTGCATCAACTATGCACACACCGTATTCCAGCGGCAAAGCATATTTGGAATCCCTTATAGTCTAAGATACGACACCTCCGTACCTGCCATCTCCAATGACCCGACTTAAGGGTCCAAATATATCTCAACAACATCAACAATCCTCAACCACAACAATAATCCATCCCCTATACACTAACAGAGTCACTAAACCTCTTGGGAAGTAGTTCTCAACACTCGAACACGCCATTCGGAGTCAAAACATAGGGATGGTACTTGGGAAGATATCCCACTAGGCGAGACCCTCGGGTCGCTTTAGTGGGCTGGAGTTCTGGCGTGAACTCACCCTCCCAAGTATACCATTTTCTGTAAAAATCTTTCCAAAGGACATAGCTAACTCCTCTTTAACATATAGGGATGGTTCCAACACATAGTTCACATACACATCATCATCATCTTTTCAAAATCATACTCATTAATATTTCATTTCAAATTCTTAAAACATCATCATCAATTTATAGACATCTCAACAAAACGTAAACACCATCAACAAAGTATTCATTTATAGCATTCACAACTCACCTAAGTTCACCCCTTTCATAACCAATTCTCAAAGAATGTAATAATCCCCATATAATTGTGGTAATTCTAATTGAAATTCATTTGGAAATCATTCTAATTAAGTTTGCAAAATGAATCCTCGCTTAAGGGCAACTTTCAGGAATTATTTGTTTACTTCCACGGTTCCTCGCTTAAGCTAGGATTTTTGGTGCTTAAGCTAGGTCTCACTTAAGCCAGGATTTTTGGCGCTTAAGCTAGGACAGCTTTCTGACCAAAAACGTTCTCTGTCCCCTGATTCGCTTAAGCGAGAACCACTCTGTTCTTAAGCGAAACAGGGTTGTAGGACCTCAAAAACATGCTTAAAACTTCCCAATGGTTACCGAATTCATTCCAATTCGAATTTTACATCAAACATAACATATATACATCATTCCACACTAAAAAACAACATTCCAAGCATAGAACATACAAATACGCATTCAACCATATTAAAGCTTCCCTTACCTAGAATTTTTTACTCAAAACCTTGAAGAAGAAGCTAGGGAGGAGACTTGATGATTTAAGAATGATCTCTACCCAACTTTGGCTATGAAATCAACTAGAGGACACCCAAATCAATCCCAAAATAAGCTTCAATCAAAATTTTACCCACCAACCAAGATTCCACATGAAACCCATCTCTCATGTTCTTGGTAGGAATTGAGAAAGAAACTAAGAGATCAAGAATGGAAAGGAATTGAACTTACCAACTTAAAATCAACTAAGGAGGCTCTAGACTTCAAAAGGCCTTAGGAATTCCACCAACTCAAGAGGAAGAGAGACTTAGAGAGGAAGGAAGAAGAATGAAGAAATTGGAAGAAACGTGAAGATGTGCACGTTTAAGAAGTGAGATTTATTTGAAATTTTGCTATTTAGCCCCCACCTTTCCTCTAAGAACAGTCCCTTCTCTTATTTTTTTCTTTCCTACAACTTACGAAACTTACGTAAAAGTCCCAAAAATCCCAGAACACGCACTCTAAGTCCGACACCTCCTGCAAATCTAACAATGACACTATGGCACATAACAAAATCAATCTATTTATCAATTCTTTTATAATTATCATAATTTTAAATTTCATTTCCTCTTACGGTATTTATCAAGCACTTATAATATATTACGAAAAACCACAGTGTTACACCAAACAAATCGTGAAATTTTGATATTTCTATGACAATTACCAACACTTTAAAAAGATAACAATCACATTAATAGTTTCCTTTATTAGTTTTTTTATCACAGCGTTTATAATAATTTCCATTATCAATGAGAGGAGATACGTATTTTTAATAAAATTAAACGACATATCCTGAAATTTTTTTAGGTCTTCTCTCATTTCATGCCAATTTGGAAGGGAATGATCTTTTCGGATCTCACAAAAAAAAATTATAATTTTTTAATTATTTCACCATTGAAACATATCATGAAATTTTGATATTTCTACAACAAATACCAATCACATTAAAAAGATAACAATCACATTAATAGTTTCCTTTATTAGTTTTTTTATCACAGCGCTTATAATAATTTCCATTATCAATGAGAGCAGATATGTATTTTTAATAAAACTAAACGACATTTCCTGAAATTTTTTTAGGTCTTCTCTCATTTTATGACAATTTGGAAGGGAATGATCTTTTTGGATATCACAAAAAAAATTATAATCTTTTTATTATTTCACCATTGAAACATATCGTGAAATTTTGATATTTCTACAACAAATACCAATCACATTAAAAAGATAACAATCACATTAATAGTTTCCTTTATTAGTTTTTTTATCACAACGTTTATAATAATTTCCATTATTAATGAGAGGAGATATGAAATTTTAATAAAATTAAACGAGACATCCTGAAATTTTTTTAGGTCTTCTCTCATTTTATGCCAATTTGGAAGGGAATGATCTTTTTGGATCACACAAAAAAAAATTATAACCTTTTAATTATTTCACCATCGAAACATATCGTGAAATTTTGATATTTCTACGAGAAATACCAATCACATTAAAAAGATAACAATCACATTAATAGTTTCCTTTATTAGTTTTTTTATCACAACGTTTATAATAATTTCCATTATCAATGAAAGGAGATATGTATTTTTAATAAAATTAAACGACATTTCCTGAAATTTTTTTAGGTCTTCTCTCATTTTATGCCAATTTGGAAGGGAATGATCTTTTTGGATCTCACAAAAAAAATTATAATCTTTTTATTATTTCACCATCGAAACATATCGTGAAATTTTGATATTTCTACGACAAATACCAATCACAATAAAAAGATAACAATCACATTAATAGTTTCCTTTATTAGTTTTTTTATCACAACGTTTATAATAATTTCCATTATTAATGAGAGGAGATATGTAATTTTAATAAAATTAAACGAGACATCCTGAAATTTTTTTAGGTCTTCTCTCATTTTAAGCCAATTTGGAAGGGGATGATCTTTTTGGATCTCACAAAAAAAATTATAATCTTTTTATTGTTTCACCTCCCAAACATATCGTGAAATTTTGATATTTCTACAACAATTACCAATCACATTAACAGTTTCCTTTATTAGTTTTTTTATCACAACGTTTATAATAATTTCCATTATTAATGAGAGGAGATATGTATTTTTAAATAAATTAAAAGAGATATCCCGAAATTTGTTTAGGTCTTCTCTCATTTTATGCCAATTTGGAAGGGAATGATCTTTTTAGATCTCTCAAAAAAAATTATAATCTTTTTATTATTTCACCATTGAAACATATCGTGAAATTTTGATATTTCTACAACAAATACCAATCACATTAAAAAGATAACAATCACATTAATAGTTTCCTTTATTAGTTTTTTTTATCACAACATTTATAATAATTTCCATTATTAATGAGAGGAGATATGAAAATTTAATAAAATTAAACGAGACATCCTGAAATTTTTTTAGGTCTTCTCTCATTTTATGCCAATTTGGAAGGGAATGATATTTTTGGATCACAAAAAAAAAAATTATAACCTTTTAATTATTTCACCATCGAAACATATCGTGAAATTTTGATATTTCTACGAGAAATACCAATCACATTAAAAAGATAACAATCACATTAATAGTTTCCTTTATTAGTTTTTTTATCACAACGTTTATAATAATTTCCATTATCAATGAAAGGAGATATGTATTTTTAATAAAATTAAACGACATTTCCTGAAATTTTTTTAGGTCTTCTCTCATTTTATGCCAATTTGGAAGGGAATGATCTTTTTGGATCTCACAAAAAAAATTATAATCTTTTTATTATTTCACCATCGAAACATATCGTGAAATTTTGATATTTCTACGACAAATACCAATCACAATAAAAAGATAACAATCACATTAATAGTTTCCTTTATTAGTTTTTTTATCACAACGTTTATAATAATTTCCATTATTAATGAGAGGAGATATGTAATTTTAATAAAATTAAACGAGACATCCTGAAATTTTTTTAGGTCTTCTCTCATTTTAAGCCAATTTGGAAGGGGATGATCTTTTTGGATCTCACAAAAAAAATTATAATCTTTTTATTGTTTCACCTCCCAAACATATCGTGAAATTTTGATATTTCTACAACAATTACCAATCACATTAAAAAGATACCAATCACATTAACAGTTTCCTTTATTAGTTTTTTTATCACAACGTTTATAATAATTTCCATTATTAATGAGAGGAGATATGTATTTTTAAATAAATTAAAAGAGATATCCCGAAATTTGTTTAGGTCTTCTCTCATTTTATGCCAATTTGGAAGGGAATGATCTTTTTAGATCTCTCAAAAAAAAATTATAATCTTTTTATTATTTCACCATTGAAACATATCGTGAAATTTTGATATTTCTACAACAAATACCAATCACATTAAAAAGATAACAATCACATTAATAGTTTCCTTTATTAGTTTTTTTTATCACAACATTTATAATAATTTCCATTATTAATGAGAGGAGATATGAAAATTTAATAAAATTAAACGAGACATCCTGAAATTTTTTTAGGTCTTCTCTCATTTTATGCCAATTTGGAAGGGAATGATATTTTTGGATCACAAAAAAAAAATTATAACCTTTTAATTATTTCACCATCGAAACATATCGTGAAATTTTGATATTTCTACGAGAAATACCAATCACATTAAAAAGATAACAATCACATTAATAGTTTCCTTTATTAGTTTTTTTATCACAACGTTTATAATAATTTCCATTATCAATGAAAGGAGATATGTATTTTTAATAAAATTAAACGACATTTCCTGAAATTTTTTTAGGTCTTCTCTCATTTTATGCCAATTTGGAAGGGAATGATCTTTTTGAATCTCACAAAAAAAATTATAATCTTTTTATTATTTCACCATCGAAACATATCGTGAAATTTTGATATTTCTACGACAAATACCAATCACAATAAAAAGATAACAATCACATTAATAGTTTCCTTTATTAGTTTTTTTATCACAACGTTTATAATAATTTCCATTATTAATGAGAGGAGATATGTAATTTTAATAAAATTAAACGAGACATCCTGAAATTTTTTTAGGTCTTCTCTCATTTTAAGCCAATTTGGAAGGGGATGATCTTTTTGGATCTCACAAAAAAAATTATAATCTTTTTATTGTTTCACCTCCCAAACATATCGTGAAATTTTGATATTTCTACAACAATTACCAATCACATTAAAAAGATAACAATCACATTAACAGTTTCCTTTATTAGTTTTTTTATCACAACGTTTATAATAATTTCCATTATTAATGAGAGGAGATATGTATTTTTAAATAAATTAAAAGAGATATCCCGAAATTTGTTTAGGTCTTCTCTCATTTTATGCCAATTTGGAAGGGAATGATCTTTTTAGATCTCTCAAAAAAAAATTATAATCTTTTTATTATTTCACCATTGAAACATATCGTGAAATTTTGATATTTCTACAACAAATACCAATCACATTAAAAAGATAACAATCACATTAATAGTTTCCTTTATTAGTTTTTTTTATCACAACATTTATAATAATTTCCATTATTAATGAGAGGAGATATGAAAATTTAATAAAATTAAACGAGACATCCTGAAATTTTTTTAGGTCTTCTCTCATTTTATGCCAATTTGGAAGGGAATGATATTTTTGGATCACAAAAAAAAAATTATAACCTTTTAATTATTTCACCATCGAAACATATCGTGAAATTTTGATATTTCTACGAGAAATACCAATCACATTAATAGTTTCCTTTATTAGTTTTTTTATCACAACGTTTATAATAATTTCCATTATCAATGAAAGGAGATATGTATTTTTAATAAAATTAAACGACATTTCCTGAAATTTTTTTAGGTCTTCTCTCATTTTATGCCAATTTGGAAGGGAATGATCTTTTTGGATCTCACAAAAAAAATTATAATCTTTTTATTATTTCACCATCGAAACATATCGTGAAATTTTGATATTTCTACGACAAATACCAATCACAATAAAAAGATAACAATCACATTAATAGTTTCCTTTATTAGTTTTTTTATCACAACGTTTATAATAATTTCCATTATTAATGAGAGGAGATATGTAATTTTAATAAAATTAAACGAGACATCCTGAAATTTTTTTAGGTCTTCTCTCATTTTAAGCCAATTTGGAAGGGGATGATCTTTTTGGATCTCACAAAAAAAATTATAATCTTTTTATTGTTTCACCTCCCAAACATATCGTGAAATTTTGATATTTCTACAACAATTACCAATCACATTAACAGTTTCCTTTATTAGTTTTTTTATCACAACGTTTATAATAATTTCCATTATTAATGAGAGGAGATATGTATTTTTAAATAAATTAAAAGAGATATCCCGAAATTTGTTTAGGTCTTCTCTCATTTTATGCCAATTTGGAAGGGAATGATCTTTTTAGATCTCTCAAAAAAAAATTATAATCTTTTTATTATTTCACCATTGAAACATATCGTGAAATTTTGATATTTCTACAACAAATACCAATCACATTAAAAAGATAACAATCACATTAATAGTTTCCTTTATTAGTTTTTTTATCACAACATTTATAATAATTTCCATTATTAATGAGAGGAGATATGAAAATTTAATAAAATTAAACGAGACATCCTGAAATTTTTTTAGGTCTTCTCTCATTTTATGCCAATTTGGAAGGGAATGATCTTTTTGGATCACACAAAAAAAAATTATAACCTTTTAATTATTTCACCATCGAAACATATCGTGAAATTTTGATATTTCTACGAGAAATACCAATCACATTAAAAAGATAACAATCACATTAATAGTTTCCTTTATTAGTTTTTTTATCACATCGTTTATAATAATTTCCATTATCAATGAAAGGAGATATGTATTTTTAATAAAATTAAACGACATTTCCTGAAATTTTTTTAGGTCTTCTCTCATTTTATGCCAATTTGGAAGGGAATGATCTTTTTGGATCTCACAAAAAAAATTATAATCTTTTTATTATTTCACCATCGAAACATATCGTGAAATTTTGATATTTCTACGACAAATACCAATCACAATAAAAAGATAACAATCACATTAATAGTTTCCTTTATTAGTTTTTTTATCACAACGTTTATAATAATTTCCATTATTAATGAGAGGAGATATGTAATTTTAATAAAATTAAACGAGACATCCTGAAATTTTTTTAGGTCTTCTCTCATTTTAAGCCAATTTGGAAGGGGATGATCTTTTTGGATCTCACAAAAAAAATTATAATCTTTTTATTGTTTCACCTCCCAAACATATCGTGAAATTTTGATATTTCTACAACAATTACCAATCACATTAAAAAGATAACAATCACATTAACAGTTTCCTTTATTAGTTTTTTTATCACAACGTTTATAATAATTTCCATTATTAATGAGAGGAGATATGTATTTTTAAATAAATTAAAAGAGATATCCCGAAATTTGTTTAGGTCTTCTCTCATTTTATGCCAATTTGGAAGGGAATGATCTTTTTAGATCTCTCAAAAAAAAATTATAATCTTTTTATTATTTCACCATTGAAACATATCGTGAAATTTTGATATTTCTACAACAAATACCAATCACATTAAAAAGATAACAATCACATTAATAGTTTCCTTTATTAGTTTTTTTTATCACAACATTTATAATAATTTCCATTATTAATGAGAGGAGATATGAAAATTTAATAAAATTAAACGAGACATCCTGAAATTTTTTTAGGTCTTCTCTCATTTTATGCCAATTTGGAAGGGAATGATATTTTTGGATCACAAAAAAAAAATTATAACCTTTTAATTATTTCACCATCGAAACATATCGTGAAATTTTGATATTTCTACGAGAAATACCAATCACATTAAAAAGATAACAATCACATTAATAGTTTCCTTTATTAGTTTTTTTATCACAACGTTTATAATAATTTCCATTATCAATGAAAGGAGATATGTATTTTTAATAAAATTAAACGACATTTCCTGAAATTTTTTTAGGTCTTCTCTCATTTTATGCCAATTTGGAAGGGAATGATCTTTTTGGATCTCACAAAAAAAATTATAATCTTTTTATTATTTCACCATCGAAACATATCGTGAAATTTTGATATTTCTACGACAAATACCAATCACAATAAAAAGATAACAATCACATTAATAGTTTCCTTTATTAGTTTTTTTATCACAACGTTTATAATAATTTCCATTATTAATGAGAGGAGATATGTAATTTTAATAAAATTAAACGAGACATCCTGAAATTTTTTTAGGTCTTCTCTCATTTTAAGCCAATTTGGAAGGGGATGATCTTTTTGGATCTCACAAAAAAAATTATAATCTTTTTATTGTTTCACCTCCCAAACATATCGTGAAATTTTGATATTTCTACAACAATTACCAATCACATTAAAAAGATAACAATCACATTAACAGTTTCCTTTATTAGTTTTTTTATCACAACGTTTATAATAATTTCCATTATTAATGAGAGGAGATATGTATTTTTAAATAAATTAAAAGAGATATCCCGAAATTTGTTTAGGTCTTCTCTCATTTTATGCCAATTTGGAAGGGAATGATCTTTTTAGATCTCTCAAAAAAAAATTATAATCTTTTTATTATTTCACCATTGAAACATATCGTGAAATTTTGATATTTCTACAACAAATACCAATCACATTAAAAAGATAACAATCACATTAATAGTTTCCTTTATTAGTTTTTTTTATCACAACATTTATAATAATTTCCATTATTAATGAGAGGAGATATGAAAATTTAATAAAATTAAACGAGACATCCTGAAATTTTTTTAGGTCTTCTCTCATTTTATGCCAATTTGGAAGGGAATGATATTTTTGGATCACAAAAAAAAAATTATAACCTTTTAATTATTTCACCATCGAAACATATCGTGAAATTTTGATATTTCTACGAGAAATACCAATCACATTAAAAAGATAACAATCACATTAATAGTTTCCTTTATTAGTTTTTTTATCACAACGTTTATAATAATTTCCATTATCAATGAAAGGAGATATGTATTTTTAATAAAATTAAACGACATTTCCTGAAATTTTTTTAGGTCTTCTCTCATTTTATGCCAATTTGGAAGGGAATGATCTTTTTGGATCTCACAAAAAAAATTATAATCTTTTTATTATTTCACCATCGAAACATATCGTGAAATTTTGATATTTCTACGACAAATACCAATCACAATAAAAAGATAACAATCACATTAATAGTTTCCTTTATTAGTTTTTTTATCACAACGTTTATAATAATTTCCATTATTAATGAGAGGAGATATGTAATTTTAATAAAATTAAACGAGACATCCTGAAATTTTTTTAGGTCTTCTCTCATTTTAAGCCAATTTGGAAGGGGATGATCTTTTTGGATCTCACAAAAAAAATTATAATCTTTTTATTGTTTCACCTCCCAAACATATCGTGAAATTTTGATATTTCTACAACAATTACCAATCACATTAAAAAGATAACAATCACATTAACAGTTTCCTTTATTAGTTTTTTTATCACAACGTTTATAATAATTTCCATTATTAATGAGAGGAGATATGTATTTTTAAATAAATTAAAAGAGATATCCCGAAATTTGTTTAGGTCTTCTCTCATTTTATGCCAATTTGGAAGGGAATGATCTTTTTAGATCTCTCAAAAAAAAATTATAATCTTTTTATTATTTCACCATTGAAACATATCGTGAAATTTTGATATTTCTACAACAAATACCAATCACATTAAAAAGATAACAATCACATTAATAGTTTCCTTTATTAGTTTTTTTATCACAACATTTATAATAATTTCCATTATTAATGAGAGGAGATATGAAAATTTAATAAAATTAAACGAGACATCCTGAAATTTTTTTAGGTCTTCTCTCATTTTATGCCAATTTGGAAGGGAATGATCTTTTTGGATCACACAAAAAAAAATTATAACCTTTTAATTATTTCACCATCGAAACATATCGTGAAATTTTGATATTTCTACGAGAAATACCAATCACATTAAAAAGATAACAATCACATTAATAGTTTCCTTTATTAGTTTTTTTATCACAACGTTTATAATAATTTCCATTATCAATGAAAGGAGATATGTATTTTTAATAAAATTAAACGACATTTCCTGAAATTTTTTTAGGTCTTCTCTCATTTTATGCCAATTTGGAAGGGAATGATCTTTTTGGATCTCACAAAAAAAATTATAATCTTTTTATTATTTCACCATCGAAACATATCGTGAAATTTTGATATTTCTACGACAAATACCAATCACAATAAAAAGATAACAATCACATTAATAGTTTCCTTTATTAGTTTTTTTATCACAACGTTTATAATAATTTCCATTATTAATGAGAGGAGATATGTAATTTTAATAAAATTAAACGAGACATCCTGAAATTTTTTTAGGTCTTCTCTCATTTTAAGCCAATTTGGAAGGGGATGATCTTTTTGGATCTCACAAAAAAAATTATAATCTTTTTATTGTTTCACCTCCCAAACATATCGTGAAATTTTGATATTTCTACAACAATTACCAATCACATTAAAAAGATAACAATCACATTAACAGTTTCCTTTATTAGTTTTTTTATCACAACGTTTATAATAATTTCCATTATTAATGAGAGGAGATATGTATTTTTAAATAAATTAAAAGAGATATCCCGAAATTTGTTTAGGTCTTCTCTCATTTTATGCCAATTTGGAAGGGAATGATCTTTTTAGATCTCTCAAAAAAAAATTATAATCTTTTTATTATTTCACCATTGAAACATATCGTGAAATTTTGATATTTCTACAACAAATACCAATCACATTAAAAAGATAACAATCACATTAATAGTTTCCTTTATTAGTTTTTTTATCACAACATTTATAATAATTTCCATTATTAATGAGAGGAGATATGAAAATTTAATAAAATTAAACGAGACATCCTGAAATTTTTTTAGGTCTTCTCTCATTTTATGCCAATTTGGAAGGGAATGATCTTTTTGGATCACACAAAAAAAAATTATAACCTTTTAATTATTTCACCATCGAAACATATCGTGAAATTTTGATATTTCTACGAGAAATACCAATCACATTAAAAAGATAACAATCACATTAATAGTTTCCTTTATTAGTTTTTTTATCACAACGTTTATAATAATTTCCATTATCAATGAAAGGAGATATGTATTTTTAATAAAATTAAACGACATTTCCTGAAATTTTTTTAGGTCTTCTCTCATTTTATGCCAATTTGGAAGGGAATGATCTTTTTGGATCTCACAAAAAAAATTATAATCTTTTTATTATTTCACCATCGAAACATATCGTGAAATTTTGATATTTCTACGACAAATACCAATCACAATAAAAAGATAACAATCACATTAATAGTTTCCTTTATTAGTTTTTTTATCACAACGTTTATAATAATTTCCATTATTAATGAGAGGAGATATGTAATTTTAATAAAATTAAACGAGACATCCTGAAATTTTTTTAGGTCTTCTCTCATTTTAAGCCAATTTGGAAGGGGATGATCTTTTTGGATCTCACAAAAAAAATTATAATCTTTTTATTGTTTCACCTCCCAAACATATCGTGAAATTTTGATATTTCTACAACAATTACCAATCACATTAAAAAGATAACAATCACATTAACAGTTTCCTTTATTAGTTTTTTTATCACAACGTTTATAATAATTTCCATTATTAATGAGAGGAGATATGTATTTTTAAATAAATTAAAAGAGATATCCCGAAATTTGTTTAGGTCTTCTCTCATTTTATGCCAATTTGGAAGGGAATGATCTTTTTAGATCTCTCAAAAAAAAATTATAATCTTTTTATTATTTCACCATTGAAACATATCGTGAAATTTTGATATTTCTACAACAAATACCAATCACATTAAAAAGATAACAATCACATTAATAGTTTCCTTTATTAGTTTTTTTATCACAACATTTATAATAATTTCCATTATTAATGAGAGGAGATATGAAAATTTAATAAAATTAAACGAGACATCCTGAAATTTTTTTAGGTCTTCTCTCATTTTATGCCAATTTGGAAGGGAATGATCTTTTTGGATCACACAAAAAAAAATTATAACCTTTTAATTATTTCACCATCGAAACATATCGTGAAATTTTGATATTTCTACGAGAAATACCAATCACATTAAAAAGATAACAATCACATTAATAGTTTCCTTTATTAGTTTTTTTATCACAACGTTTATAATAATTTCCATTATCAATGAAAGGAGATATGTATTTTTAATAAAATTAAACGACATTTCCTGAAATTTTTTTAGGTCTTCTCTCATTTTATGCCAATTTGGAAGGGAATGATCTTTTTGGATCTCACAAAAAAAATTATAATCTTTTTATTATTTCACCATCGAAACATATCGTGAAATTTTGATATTTCTACGACAAATACCAATCACAATAAAAAGATAACAATCACATTAATAGTTTCCTTTATTAGTTTTTTTATCACAACGTTTATAATAATTTCCATTATTAATGAGAGGAGATATGTAATTTTAATAAAATTAAACGAGACATCCTGAAATTTTTTTAGGTCTTCTCTCATTTTAAGCCAATTTGGAAGGGGATGATCTTTTTGGATCTCACAAAAAAAATTATAATCTTTTTATTGTTTCACCTCCCAAACATATCGTGAAATTTTGATATTTCTACAACAATTACCAATCACATTAAAAAGATAACAATCACATTAACAGTTTCCTTTATTAGTTTTTTTATCACAACGTTTATAATAATTTCCATTATTAATGAGAGGAGATATGTATTTTTAAATAAATTAAAAGAGATATCCCGAAATTTGTTTAGGTCTTCTCTCATTTTATGCCAATTTGGAAGGGAATGATCTTTTTAGATCTCTCAAAAAAAAATTATAATCTTTTTATTATTTCACCATTGAAACATATCGTGAAATTTTGATATTTCTACAACAAATACCAATCACATTAAAAAGATAACAATCACATTAATAGTTTCCTTTATTAGTTTTTTTATCACAACATTTATAATAATTTCCATTATTAATGAGAGGAGATATGAAAATTTAATAAAATTAAACGAGACATCCTGAAATTTTTTTAGGTCTTCTCTCATTTTATGCCAATTTGGAAGGGAATGATCTTTTTGGATCACACAAAAAAAAATTATAACCTTTTAATTATTTCACCATCGAAACATATCGTGAAATTTTGATATTTCTACGAGAAATACCAATCACATTAAAAAGATAACAATCACATTAATAGTTTCCTTTATTAGTTTTTTTATCACAACGTTTATAATAATTTCCATTATCAATGAAAGGAGATATGTATTTTTAATAAAATTAAACGACATTTCCTGAAATTTTTTTAGGTCTTCTCTCATTTTATGCCAATTTGGAAGGGAATGATCTTTTTGGATCTCACAAAAAAAATTATAATCTTTTTATTATTTCACCATCGAAACATATCGTGAAATTTTGATATTTCTACGACAAATACCAATCACAATAAAAAGATAACAATCACATTAATAGTTTCCTTTATTAGTTTTTTTATCACAACGTTTATAATAATTTCCATTATTAATGAGAGGAGATATGTAATTTTAATAAAATTAAACGAGACATCCTGAAATTTTTTTAGGTCTTCTCTCATTTTAAGCCAATTTGGAAGGGGATGATCTTTTTGGATCTCACAAAAAAAATTATAATCTTTTTATTGTTTCACCTCCCAAACATATCGTGAAATTTTGATATTTCTACAACAATTACCAATCACATTAAAAAGATAACAATCACATTAACAGTTTCCTTTATTAGTTTTTTTATCACAACGTTTATAATAATTTCCATTATTAATGAGAGGAGATATGTATTTTTAAATAAATTAAAAGAGATATCCCGAAATTTGTTTAGGTCTTCTCTCATTTTATGCCAATTTGGAAGGGAATGATCTTTTTAGATCTCTCAAAAAAAATTATAACCTTTTTATTGTTTCACCTCCCAAACATATCGTGAAATTTTGATATTTCTACGACAATTACCAATCACATTAAAAAAATAACAATCACATTAATAGTTTCCTTTATTAGTTTTTTTTATCACAACGTTTATAATAATTTCCATTATTAATGAGAGGAGATATGTATTTTTAATAAAATTAAACGAGATATCTTGAAATTTTTGTAGGTCTTCTCTCATTTTATACCAATTTGGAAGGGAATGATCTTTTTAGATCTCACAAAGAAAAATTATAATCTTTTTATTGTTTCACCGCCCAAACATATCGTGAAATTTTGATATTTCTACGACAATTACCAATCACATTAAAAAGATAACAATCACAACAATAGTTTCCTTAATTAGTTTTTTTTTATCATAACATTTATAATAATTTTCATTATTAATGGGAGGAGATATGTATTTTTAATAAAATTAAACAAGATATCTTGAAATTTTTTTTAGGTCTTCTCTCATTTTATGCCAATTTGGAAGGGAATGATCATTTTAGATCTCACAAAAAAAATTATAATCTTTTTATTCTTTCACCTCCCAAACATATTGTGAAATTTTAATATTTCTACGACAATTACCAATCACATTAAAAAGATAACAATCGCATTAATAGTTTCCTTTATTTGTTTTTTTATCACAACGTTTATAATAATTTCCATTATTAATGAGAGGAGATGTGTATTTTTAATAAAATTAAACGAGATATCTTGAAATTTTTTTAGGTCTTCTCACATTTTATGCCAATTTTGAAGGGAATGATCTTTTTAGATCTCACAAAAAAAATCATTAAATTTTTATTCTTTCACCTCCCAAACATATCGTAAAATTTTGATATTTCCACGACAATTACCAATAACATTAAAAAGATAACAATCACATTAATAGTTTCCTTTATTAGTCTTTTATCACAACGTTTATAATAATTTCCATTATTAATGAGAGGAGATATGTATTTTTAATGAAATTAAACGAGATATCCTGAAATTTTTTAGGTCTTCTCTCGTTTTATGCCAATTTGGAAGGGAATGATCTTTTTAGATCTCTAAAAAAAATTATAATCTTTTTGTTGTTTCACCTTCCAAACATATAGTGAAATTTTGATATTTCTACGACAATTACCAATCTGATTAAAAAGATAACAATCACATTAATAGTTTGCTTTGTTAGGTTTTTTCTCACAACGTTTATAATAATTTCCATTATTAATTAGAGGAGATATGTATTTTTAATAAAATTAAACGAGATATCCTGAAATTTTTTTAGGTCTTCTCTCATTTTAGGCCAATTTGGAAGGGAATGATATTTTTAGATCTCACAAAAAATATTATAATCTTTTTATTGTTTCACCTCCCAAACATATCGTGAAATTTTGATATTTCTACGACAATTATCAATCACATTAAAAAGATACCAATCATATTAATAGTTTCCTTTATTAGTTTTTTATCACAACGTTTATAATAATTTCCATTATTAATGAGAGGAGATATGTATTTTTAATTAATCTAAACGAGATATCCTGAAAGTTTTTTGGTCTTCTCTCATTTTATGCCAATTTGGAAGGGAATGATCTTTTTAGGTCTCACAAAAAAAAATTATAATCTTTTTATTATTTCACCTCCCTAACATATAGTGAAAGTTGGATATTTCTACGACAATTACCAATCACAGTAAAAAGATACCAATCACATTAATAGTTTCCTTTATTAGTTTTTTTATCATAACGTTTATAATAATTTTCATTGTTAATGAGAGGAGATATGTACTTTTAATAAAATTAAATGAGATATCCTCAAATTTTTTTAGGTCTTCTCTCATTTTGTGCCAATTCGGAAGGTAATGATCTTTTTAGATCTCACAAAAAAAAATTATAATCTTTTTATTGTTTCACCTCCCTAACATATCGTGAAATTTGGATATTTCTACGACAATTACCAATCACATTAAAAAGATAACAATCACATTAATAGTTTCCTTTATTAGTTTTTTATCACAACCTTTATAATAATTTCCATTATTAATGAGAGGAGATATGTATTTTTAATAAAATTAAACAACATATCCTCAAATTTGTTTTAGGTCTCCTCTCATTTTATGCCAATGTGGAAGGGAATGATCTTTTTAGATCTCCCAAAAAAATATAATCTTTTTATTGTTTCACCTCCCAAACATATCATGAAATTTTGATTTTTCTACGATAATTACCAATCACATTAAAAAGATAACAATCACATTAATAGTTTCCTTTGTTAGTGTTTTTATCACAATGTTTATATTAATTTCCATTATTAATTAAAGGAGATGTGTGTAACTCCCTTTTTATCAAGACATTTTTTTCCATTTAAATTACTTAATTTAATATATATATATATATATATATATATATAGTAACTTATAATAAATTATATTAAAATCCAAAATATTTTCAAAGTTTACATCATTAATATCTACGAAAACTCTATTACAAAATAATTCTAAATAATACACGTAATGTCTACCAAAAATATTCCCATCCTAAAGCTCTGGAATTATCTGCATCTTTTATGCTTCTATTCTTCCTTCACCTGCATTTACATTTCCCTAGAATCTAGGGACAAAGTTACCGGATCAGGCATTTAATTTCTAATACACAGAAAAACAATCACAATCAATGACATTTCATTTCATAACTAAGAATTCACATAAATAATGCAAATGCAGTATGCTTTATGAAAATGCAAGTTTATAAAGCAGATATAGTTTTGACTCAAAATCCTTTTGACTCAAAAATTCTTTTGACCATAAAATCATTTTGACCTTGCTCCATGGAGACTTCCCCTTTGAGTGTTTAGTAAGTAACTGGCCTACCATTACGCATTGCAATTCAGCTATCAGCCCCTACTAAACGCGAATAAGTTAGCAGAATTAGGAGATCAGGATACCCGGAAGGCCACCACGGCAGCATCTCTGTCCAGATTACGGCCACATGTGGAATTGCCAATACCCTTCACCCCACAGACTATATAATCACAGACTATACAGTCCTGTCTAACTTACTCTGCTCACCCATTTCTCAGGACTATCAAATTCTCTGTTCATAATCTCAATCATCTTTCCAAATACATGACTACCGCAGTCCGGTCAGTTAACACAGTCCTAGAAATCAATTCCAAAAAATACTCATTTTTCATGACTACCGTGGTCCCGAATAGTCAACAAAACCAAAAACATTTCTCATTTATCAAACTTATTTTTCATGACTACCGCAGTTCCGATGAGTTAACAAAATCATTTCTCATTTGAAATTCTTGTATTTTCCCAAAACTTATGTTTATACAATATGATAATGATGCTAATAAGCAATTAAATAATATCAAACAATCACATAAAAATTATAAAAATTCACTAATTAACATTATGACATTAATACTTTAATAGAATACCAATTAGTCCTTTACTAGTTAAAATTACTAAACTACCCTTAATCTTTTCTAAAATTCCAATTAGATCTTTAATATGGAAAATTACTAAACTTTTACTAAAATATTAATTAGGTCTTTAATATGGAAAATTACTAAACTTTTACTAAAATATCAATTAGGTTGTTACTATGGAAAATTACTAAACTTTTACTAAAATACAAATTAGATCTTTACTATGGAAAATTACTAAAATACCCCCCTATCTTTTTCTAAAATTCCAATTATGTCCTAAAAATGTAAAATTCCCAAATTACCCTTATTATTTTCCATTATTTCCAATTTTGTCCTTGATCTTTTCTCAAAATTCCAAAATTGTCCTTAAACTTTCTAGAACCTATAAATTATCATTTTACGCCTTAATATTTTTATAATTTACAATTTTGCCCCTAAACTTTTTATAAAATTCCAATTTTACCCCTAAACTTTCTAGAACATGTGTAATTACTATTTTACCCTTGAATATTTTATAAATTACTAAATTGCCCTTAAACTTTTTGTAAAATTCCCAATATGTCCCTACATGTGAAATGACTATTTTGCCCTTGGTTAATTGAAAATTTCCACATATTATCCCTTCTAAACCCACCATGGCCGTGAGTGACTTCAACCATTTCCAACAAATTTTCTCAAATTTCCAACATCAAATTCAACACAACCAAGCCAATTTCAATCAAGCTCAAACACATCAACCAAAGTTCAATTCATCACACATATCATAAAATCAACCAAACATTTGATTCAATCATCTAATTCAAGATTTAAACATCAAAACATATAAAAGCCCAAATCAATTTCCTATTTTCATGGTTCTTGATCAATTCTTGAAATTAAACCTAAGGACATGTTTCTCCTACTTCCAATTTATCTAAATTGAAATTAAATGCCAAGATCCTTACCTTGGATCCTTAATTTGATGGAGAACTCTTGAATTTCTTTGCTCCCTTTCTCCCTTGGTTTCTTGAAATTTTGGGGTTTTCCTTCAATTTCTTCCTTGGTTGGCCAAATATCTATGGGTGGTGGTGAGGTTTAGGTTGGTTTCTTTCTTAATTTTGGAAGAAAAGGTGAAGCTAAGATGAAGAGAAAGTGGAGGGGCTGCAGCTGCCTTAAACTCACGGTCTTGGGTTGTGAAGAGAGCTAGCTTTTCCAATTTTGCTTTTGATTTGTTTATTATGTTTTTAAATAAAATTTTCTTCACCAAATTTAATAGCAATTACACGTCCAGCTGCTGGCCTTTGGAAGTTCCTTTGGTCACCAATTTCAGCCACTTGGACGGCCAAGACATGTCCTCTACGTTGCTTTTCACTTAATTGTTCAATTAGTCAAAGAATGTGGACTTTTGGAGAGTTTTCTAGAATGTTTTAGGGCTTACTAATTATCTTACAAACTAATTAGAATTTGAAGAAACTAACACCACCATTAGATTCCTCACTATCAAAAACCTTGGGATAGTGTCTTACTTATCTCTTAATCAAAGCCTAATTGGCTTAATTTAATCAAATTAGAAACTTTGAGTTGTCAAATTTTGATTGGCTAATCCTTTTATTTTTATTTTTCTAATTTAAACAATTTTAATAATTATTCTAAGTATTTTATAATTAATAGTTAATTCCATAAGTGTCATACAAATTTTATCTTAATTTTCTATCTTAGAATTTTATCGTAATAATTTCTCAGAGTTCTAACTCTCAGAAAATCCTAACAATTTAAAATTAGTATTTTAATTTCTCAACTATATATTTTCTTAATCTACATTCAATTATCTATTTATTAATTTACAGATTACTCCAAAATGTTATACTGGAAAATTTATCCTGGACAACTGTTTGACACAACGGTCCAATCAACAAGTAATTCATTTCTCAACTGTATATATTTTATATCTACATTAAATTCTTTATTTATTAGAGTAAAGTTTAATCCAAAATGTTATACTAGAAAATTTTATCCTGGATAGCTGTCTGATATAACTGTCCGGTCAACAAGAATTTTAGGCAGAAACAAAAGTATTAAAAGACTCAGAAAATTTTACTGAATAGAACTATAGTAATTTTATTATGAAAATATGTACAGAAAATTTCTATAAAATACAGTACATAATTACTCATAATATTTATATAAATAAAATATGTACAACTAGTAAAATAAAATTGAGGGTGTTACAATATGTATTTTTAATAAAATTAAACGAGATATCCTGAAATTTTTTTAGGTCTTCTCTCATTTTATGCCAATTTGGAAGGGAATGATCTTTTTAGATCTCACAAAAAAATTATAATCTTTTTATTATTTCACCTCCCAAACATATCGTGAAATTTTGATATTTCTACGACAATTATCAATCACATTAAAAAGATAACAATCACATTAATAGTTTCCTTTATTAGTTTTTTTATCACAATGTTTATAATAATTTCCATTATAAATGACAGGAGATATGTATTTTTTAATAAATTAAATGAGATATCCTGAAATTTTTTTAGGTCTTCTATCTTTTTATGCCAATTTGGAAGGGAATGATCTTTTTAGATCTCACAAAAAAAATTATAATATTTTTATTCTTTCACCTCCCAAACATATCGTAAAACTTTGATATTTCCATGACAATTACCAATCACATTAATAGTTTCCTTTATTAGTCTTTTATCACAACGTTTATAATAATTCCCATTATTAATGAGAGGAGATATGTATTTTTAATAAAATAAAACGAGATATCCTGAAATTTTTTTAGGTATTCTATCATTTTATGCCAATTTGGAAGGGAATGATCTTTTTAGATCTCACAAAAAAAATATTATAATCTTTTTATTGTTTCGCCTCCCAAACATATCGTGAAATTTTGATATTTCTACGACAATTACCAATCACATTAAAAAGATACCAATCATATTAATAGTTTCCTTTATTAGTTTTTTATCGCAACGTTTATAATAATTTCCATTATTAATGAGAGGAGTATGTATTTTTAATTAAACCAAACGAGATATCCTGAAAGTTTTTTTGGTCTTCTTTCATTTTATGCCAATTTGGAAGGGAATGATCTTTTTAGATCTCACAAAAAAAATTATAATCTTTTTATCATTTCACCTCCCAAACATATAGTGAATTTTTTATATTTCTACGACAATTACCAATCACATTAAAAAGATACCAATCACATTAATAGTTTCCTTTATTAGTTTTTTATCACAACGTTTATAATAATTTCCATTATTAATGACAGGAGATATGTATTTTTAATAAAATTAAATGAGATATCCTGAAATTTTTTTAGGTCTTCTCTTATTTTCGGCCAATTTGGAAGGGAATGATCTTTTTAGATCTCACAAAAAAATTATAATCTTTTTATTATTTCATGTAACATCCCAAATTTACGGACCTTAGAAATAAATAATAAAGAGATATCTTTATAGAATAGTTTTATATTTAATGGTTTAAGGATACCCTTAAGCATTATTAATAATAGTTACCTTAAAATAGGATATAACAGAAATAAGATAACAGGACCCTGATGGGGAGCCAAGGCCCAAGGTGGGCCAAGACCCATACAAACACACACACACCCCCCCACAGTTTAAATAGAAAGGAAGAGGGAGAGTTAGAGAGAGAAAGTGAAAGAAAGAAAGAAAGAAAGTTAGAGAGAAGGTGGAGAAGAAGCAAGAAGAGGAAGAGAAGAGGAGCGGAGCAGAGATCCGAGACTCAGTGCCCAGGAGCTCAGATCCGAGACCCCATAGTGTGAGTGCTTCCCCTTCACCCTTTTATGTTCTGTTGTTTGTGTTTGAAACCCTTTTCCCCTCTTTTCCCCTTATTATCTCTTACTTAGGTTTTTGATGGATTTGAGGAGTTGAGCTTGATTGGGGAGTGTTCTAGCATGTTTGAGGGCTGGGTTTTGATGTAGATATGTTTTAGACTCGATCTTGCATGTTTGGAAGAGGTTGGGAGGCCATGGATGGCTATGGGAGCAGAGTCGCAGACTCTCGCTTAAGCGAGCTGTTTTCGTCGCTTAAGCGAGGAGTCACCTGGAGTTGGAGGTGCTTTCTGCAATTGGCGCTTAAGCTCAGAAAATCAGCCGCTTAAGTGTGGCTCTCACGCTTAAGCATAGAGACCTGGCACATAAGCTTGGTGCTCTGTCACTTAAGCGTGAGACTTCAGGGAGTAAGGTATCAGTCTAGCTTAAGTGTAAGTATGATAAGAAAGTAGTTTAGGAACCCTTTTCAAGGGGACCTTTGGAAGAATATAAGGGCTATAGATATATAGTTCCTTCCCAAGCTTTTACCCATGTTTATGTATGATTATTTGATGCTATGTGATATTGATTGTTGATGATAATGGTAGTGGTATTTGTGTGGTTATGCCTTATGCTTAGGATTGATTGTATGTAACGATAAACCCTTTTAATAAAAGACACCTAAAATACTTAAGACTATACCTATGCCTCTTAGTAAAAAGGTGGGGAGTTTCCCCTAAGTTTCAGAAAAGGCTTTTAAGCAAAGTTTACAGTTTCATGAAAGGTTTTTAGAAAAAGATATCCCCTCAATGACATAGGGTGGAACCTTCCCCGGTACCAGTGACGTCCGAGAGCCGCATGCTCGGCGTACAACGGTGTGCAAAGGGCTAAGGATCCTTTATGTCACCAAGGAGTGATGAGTTTCAAAAAGGTTATGAAGATGATTCTTTATGAAAAAAGGTTTTATAAAAGAATTTCAAAGGAAAGTTATGATCCCAAGAAAGGGAACAAGTTATACAACTCATGAGGAGTTGTAAGAGGAAAAGGCTAAGAGGCCACTTAGTGGTGAGCGAAGGGACCGTCACCCAGACACCTATGGGGGAAAGCAACCTTCTTCCTAGGGAGAAGGGGTTCTTCATAGAGAAGAACAAGTTAGTCAAGAGACTCTTCCTTATAACGGAGTTGATAGTCTACCCACTTGGACCGGTGGGTTTAATTAAAGGTTGTAGCAAGAGGGATGCCTCTTGATGGCTAGAGCTTAGCCAATTGAGGTAATGACGGAACTCAAGATATAACTTAAATGAAAGAATAATACCAACCACACAGTTGTAGAAACAATCTATTATATGATGATGTGATTGATGTATGTATGTTCTATGTTAGAACATGAGAGGAGTCATGAGCCTAGTTGCTAGGTGAGTGATGTAAGATAGGTCGATACATTAGAGGAGGACGTGTGTGGCTGTATACTACCCTCAGAGGTAGGAAGGGTTACAGTTAAACCCTAGGAAGCTAATGTAAGCTACCCAGAGAGGTATGCTAGATGTTATGCCTCGCAGGGAGAGGTGATGTAAGCCCAAGTTGGGCAAGTCAGAGGAAAGAAAGGATACACATGTTCCCATCCAATGTTATAGAAAAGTGAGACCCTAGTGAGTGGTCAAGTATAACATAAAGATGTTTAGGTGCCTTAGTGCACTAATGGCCCTAGATTTGGCATAGGAGGCCAACTCTATGTGCCTCAGCAAGGGTCAAGATATGATCCTAAGACACAGTAACGTAGAGGTGATGAGTAGGGGTGGGTATGCGGACCGGTCCGGTCCGCTTAAGGCCCGATCCGCGAAGCCCGCATTTTATATGGGCCGGATAAGTCCACTCCGCGTATTAAACGGGCTATTTTTTTAGGTCCGTATCCGCTCCGCAAAGCCCGCGGATAAACGGACCAGTCCGCGAGCCTAATGAAAAAAAATTAAAAACAAAAAAAAAATTGTTAAATTAAAGAAAATTTCTTTTTTCTTTTCCTTGAAAATGTGAGAAAGGAAACACCGGAACACATACATAAAAAAAAAAAAAAAGCAATATGAATATAAACAGTCAATTAAATATTAAACCTTTAAATCTAATTTGTAACTACTAACTATGAAACTTGTCTTAACAACATTTGTCACTAAAATATTCCAACATATTTAAAAGATCAAAGTCTTCACATATGTAGCTAAAAAATACCAACATTTGTAACAACATTAAAGGTTCTAAATTAAATATCAAAGTCTTAACATATCAATACTAAATAATGTCTTAACAATTTAAAAGTTCAAATACATCAACAAAATATCAAAGAGTTAATGTCTTAAAAACAAACATAAAACTTTCTCAAGTCCAAATACATCAAACAAATATAATCAAGCATCTCCAATAACATTTGACTCCATGTTTGATGTAGCTTGATCATCCTTCTCCATCTCCACATTTACATCTTCTTTTCCTACAACTCATCACAAGATTCACAACATCAAAAGTCATAACATAAGTCAAAAGTAAAGTAGTTAAAAGGATAAATAATTTGAAGCAACATCTAGGAAGTTAATATAATATTTACCTTGCATATCAAAGCCTAATTTCCAATTTCTTGTACATATCAAGGCTTGCACATTTTCAGCAAGAAGTGAAGTTCGGTATTTATTGAGTACCCTAGAACCAATACTAAATGCCGATTCAGAAGCCACTGTTGTAATTTGAATGCTTAAGATGTCACAAGCCATGAGTGCAAGTTCTGGAAATCTAGCTTTATTCTCCCTCCAATATTGCAAAAGATCCAAATGTGGATGATATTGAGAAGAAAGTTTTTGTTCTTCCAAGTATGTGTCCAATTGAGATTTACCCACATGTGACATATTTTCATTCTCATATTGTATAAACTCCTACATTATTTCCAAAAAAAAAGTGAGTAAAAGTAAACATTAAAAGAGTCAAAGTAAATAAAAAAGGAGTAAATAAAATAAAAGAATAAAGAAAAACATAAACTTACATTGACAATAAGCCATTGTGATGTGGATGAGTTTCCTGAGGCAAAGCTACTACTGCTAGCAAATGGAGTCTCTTGTGATGAATTTTGACTTGAAGCAACATTAGAAGTTGTTTCTTTCGAATACAACTTAACATACTCATTGTATAGAGTACACAACTTGTGCTTCACAACTTTCAACTTTGCTTGGCAAGCCATTTCATCAAGACCAAGCTTTGAATAACAGAACTTCAAAAATTCAAGCTTAAAACGAGGATCTAGAATGCACCCAAAGGAAAGAACGGTGCTATATTCACTCCAATATTTATCAAATTTCCTTTTCATTTCAATTACCATAGCTCTAATTGTCCCATCTTCATTATTCACATTTTTTGTCAACAAGCATTCAATTTTCCACACTTGCATGAAATACATATTAGATGTGGGATAAGAAGAACCAGATATCAACTCAGTGATTTCATAAAATGGACGCAAAAATTCACACATTTTTTCTCCTCTATCCCACTCTTCATTAGTAGGACAATTTAAATAGCTCCTATCTTCAAACTCAAGACTACTAAAAGCATGTCGATACAAAAGTGCACTCTCAAGCATCAAAAAGGTGGAATTCCACCTAGTAACAACATCCAAACGCAAGCCCATCTTTGTATCAATACCACCAACTTTAGCAACACAAGCTTTAAAAGCCCTCATTCTTCCCTCCGAGCCCTTAACATACTTGATGCTTTCTCTAATTTTACTTATACCATGACCAACAACTTTCAACCCCTCTTGAACAATAAGATTTAAAATGTGAGCAACACAACGGATATGAAAATATTCACCACCACATAATAAACCATCATTTTGCAAAAGAAGTCTCTCCTTTAAATAATCTTGCATTTTGTCATTAGAAGATGCATTGTCCAAAGTCAATGAAAATATTTTTTGCTCAATGCCCCATTCTTCCAAAAAACCAAATATGATTTTAGCCATTTCACGCCCGGAATGTGGAGGAGGGAAATGAGAGAAATTAAGCATTTTGCTATTCAACTTCCAATTTTGATCAACATAATGTGCAGTCAATGAAATATAACCCTCTGTAGTACAAGAAGTCCACACGTATGAAGTTAAGTTTATTCTACCAGGGAGTTTAGACAACACATTTTTCAATTTTTGCTTTTCAATCTCATACATTTTGTTCACATTTAAAGTAGCAACACGCCTAGAGGGTATCTTAGCATCAGGATGCAAATACAAAATCAAGTCTTTAAACCTCTTATGTTCAACAAAAGAGTATGGGAGATCATGTTCAATTATCATCATAGATATCAGGTCATTTACCACATCTTGATCAATTGATCTACTTCTTAATTTTCCAGCATGATCAATCACAAGCTTCCCAATATCATAATCTTCATATGTTTTTGGCTTATTCTCACATCTTTTCATATGACAAAATAAAGTTGGAGTTCCACTCTTATTCCCACCACCCACAAGATCTATCTTACAAAACTTGCATTTAGCCCTCATTTTTCCATCAGAATGTTTAACAGGTTTCTCAAAAAAAGTCCATACAGAAGATGAAACATTTCTACACCTTTTATTTGGCCTTTTAGAGTCAACATGTTCATCTTCTTCGTTATCAAAAATGTGATTTTGGTCCACATCAACATTAACCTCAACACTTTCATCTAATGAAGCCTCAAAATCATCCATATTTCAATAACTCAAAGCTGAAATATTTAAACCAAAAATTTCCTATTAGGCTATTACAAATTAATTAGAAATTTACAAACACATTAATAGAAACAACAATTAACAACCAACACAGTCACATGACTCACATCATATATTTATAACCATCAAAGATTCATAGTGACATTTACATAAACAAGAATTAATAAGCAGCAGTGCAACACAATCACATTTACAGAAATAAGAATTAAAGAACCAACCACGGAGAAGGGAAGGACGCGCGACGGTGAGCCAACCACGGAGGTGCAGAACAAGCTGAAGAGTGAAGACTGAAGGGAAGGGGGCGTGACCAGGGAGAGGGGAAGGACCCGTGACGGTGAGCCAACCACTGAGGCGCGCGTGCGACAATCACGACGCGGTGGTGATTGGAGGCCAAAGAAGGGGAGTCGCGCGACAATGAAGGGACTGGGAGGAGAGACGCGAGTCGCGATAACCACGGAGAAGGGAACGACACGCGATGGTGAGCCAACCATGGAGGTGCGATAGTAGCCAACCACGACCCGTGATACCACGGAGGCGCGACCGTGAGACTGAGACCACGGACGCAGGCGCGCAACAACCACTGCGCGACGGTGAATGGAGGCTGGAGAAGGGGAGCCACGAGACAACGAAGGGACTGGGAGGAGAGGCGCGACCGCGCGAGTCTCGATAACCACTGTAGGGACGTCGGAGGTGGGCGACGCGACTGTGGGGGATGATGGGTACTTGCAACGAAGTGAAGTTAGATCAGAACTCAGAAGTGAAGAGAGGCACTGAGGTGAAGATCGAGATTAGAAAGTGAGTGAGTGAACTGAAGAGTCAAAGAAGAGTAGAACTGTAGAAGACCCTAGCTCCCAAATCAGCAAATCCCAAATGATGAAATGTACAGGCACAGGCGCACAGGCACAGCATAAGCATTGTTAATTTGTTACTTGTTACTGTTAGCGGGCTAGCCCACGGATTCGCGGATTAAGCCCGCGAAATCCGTGGGCTTAGCGGACCGGGCCAAAAATCCTTTATGGTCATACGGTTTAAAAAAAATAGGTCCGTTATCCGCGAGGTCCGCGGACTTCATGGACCGGTCCGCGGACCTGGGTCCATATACCCACCCCTAGTGATGAGGTAATAGCTACGAGTGTGATTACAAAGAGAAGAAAAGAGAAGCCATGAATTATAGCAAGAGGTCTCTAGAATAAAGAGTCAGCCTAGAGTCCTCAGAGCACTCACTGAGACATTATGTCTCATCCCTTTAGTTTCCATGTTTTTACAGGTTAGCAGGTGGACGCCTTGTGGGAGGAGCTTGGAATACGGAGCTGTTTTTCAGGAGGAAGATGCTTTTAGTTTAGCTTTGTATAATTCCCAATGTATGGGAATTTTAGTTTATGTTTATGCACCCTTCTTATGTTTTGTATGACACTTACGTGTCAAAAGCCTTGTACTACATATATTTCATGTAATATTGTTAAGTTTTAGTTTTCGCATAGTTAACTCTGATATTCTTATATGCTAATTTCCATTAATTTAGCAATATAAGGAGACAAAGGTAATATCCTCTAGGGTGTTACATTTTGGTATCAGAGCATTTCGATTCAAATCGGACTGTGGTTAATATCGTTAGATTAGATTGTATGTTCTGACAAGATAGTCAAATTTGTTGAAGTGAGATGGTTGTCTATCATGCTATAGATCCTTATTTGCTTTGACATGGGGTATTGAGACCGATCACCTCAATACTCTGTGCACTGCAGGTAGGAATTATGGCAGGTAGAAACCGAAGCCTAGGACAATCATCCTTGAATCCCTTAGGACCAACCCCACCAAACCAAGCCAACATGAGGAGGGAAACCTTTGGGAGAATAGAGAGTATCTACAGTAGGCCAACTGTAGGAAACCAAAGTTCGGGATTTGTAGAATTCCATAGTAGGAGACCACCATCCTTTAGGGGCTATAATCCCACAGAGGCTAGATTATGGTTGAGGGAGATAGAGAGGATCCTCGAGGGAGTTCCTTGCTCGTCTAAGCAGAGGGTGGCTTATGCCTCATTCATGTTAAAGGATGAGGCTGAGCTTTGGTGGAGAGGTTTAAAGGATAAGATGGCTTTCTCCGAAATACCCTTGGAGTGGGAGAACTTTAAGGTAGTATTTTTGGAAAAGTGCATCATAGGTAGTGAGAGATCACAAGAGGAAGATCAGAGTACGTAGTGAAAGCATACTTTTGATGACAGAGAGGGTTCAGGATCCCACCAACCTGAGAGACCAAAGAAAAATAAGTTTAAGGGGTAAGGGAAACTTTCCTCTATGTTTGTTGTATGTTTAAGTGTTGGGTTTTGATGTTGTTTGGTATGGAAACGAGCATTTGTGAGTGGGATTCGAATTGGGTTTGATTTGGAAGCCATTGGAGATGAATTATGTTATTTTCAAAGTTCTGCAACCCTGTGTTGCTCAAGCGAGGAGTTACTCGTGCTTAAGCGAGATGGGCTGCTGAGGAAATTTGGTTACTGATTTTTAGGCTTAAGCGCAGATGAATCCAAGCTTAAGCGAAAACTAGGCTTAAGTGCGGATTGACCCAGGCTTAAGCCCCAAAATTAGAACAGAGGGAGCGGTCCCTGGAATTCTCGCTTAAGCGGGAATTTAGTGGCGCTTAAGCGAGAAAGCATATTGCAGACTTAATTAGAATGGTTTCCAAATGAATTTCAATAAGGACTACCACAATTATATGGAGAGTATTACATTGTTTGAGTAGTGGTATTAAAAAGGGTAAACTTAGGTGAGTTGTGAAGGCTATAATACTTTGTTTGATGGGACATAGTGTGTGCTACAAGTGTCAGATGCCAAGACACTACATAAGGGAGTGCCCCAATGGGAAAAGGAAAGAGTCAGTTGAGCCAATACCCTTAGCCACAGTTTGGCCTTCTACCCTATGTGTTAGGAGGACAAACTAAGATGATGGACCTACCCTAGGTATGTGTTCCCTAACCAACCTATGTTTGCCTTATGTTTTGGAATGGTAGGTTTTCTTTGGTTGTTTGAACATCCTAGGAATATAGTGTTTGTGTTCCCTTAGATGTGTAGTATGCTTTTCTATGCTTTGCAATGTATGTTTTCATGTGATTGATGTTATAGCCCTTAAATGGGAATGATATGACACTTGATGTGGTTTGTTCCTAGACCCATCAAGTTATGTTTTGATGTGATAGATAGTTTGTGTTATTTTATCTGCCTAGTGAGTTTTCTGAGTTTCAGGGAAGTGGAGTATAGTTGACCTAAGATGAGTTAGTAGCAACCTAGTTTTTAGGTAGCCAAATCTCATAAGGTAAGAGTATCGTCTTAGATAGTTCAGTGTAATAGCGAGCCTTGTAGACTAGAGATCCCTACCAACATCTCAAGATAAGGACAAGATAGATAGATTATCCAACCTAAGTAGTGTCGGAATGGGAAAAGATAGAGTCGCTTAGAAAAAATGAATCTTAGGAAGTTACATAGAGCAAAAACCCAAAATGGTAGAAATTCCCTAGTGACACATGTCTCTTAGGTAGACACCTAAACTAAGTGGACCACCGTTACCGAAAGTTATGTTCAAGGGTTAAACCTAGAATAGAGGAAGGAAGTTGTGATGGATGCCTAGTAGATATAACAAGCTTATCTTTATGGTTAGCTCTAGTGTAAGAAATTGAGGGGCCTTTAGAGGAATAGAAACCAAGGTGGAGTTAAATAGGAAGTTATCTAAACCCTATATAGTTGAGGTTAAGCTCGAGAACCATAGTTAAGGTAAACTTAGAGAAACCAAGAGAACTAGAATGGAGTGGGAAAACCCTTTTAGCTCAAGTGAGTACTTAAGAGGTTGACCATTAAGTTAAAGAGAGGTCTTAGTTTGCCAAAACCTCAGGATAGATTCTTTTAGGATCTTGAAAGTAAAAATGTATGGGGATATGAGGATATAGTGGTGTTTAGATTTTCGAGGACGAAAATCTTTTAAGGTGGGGAGAAATGTAACATCCCAAATTTACGGACCTTAGAAATAAATAATAAAGAGTCTTTATGGAATAGTTTTATATTTAATGGTTTAAGGATACCCGTAAGCATTATTAACAATAGTTACCTTAAAATAGGATATAACAGAAATAAGATAACAGGACCCTGATGGGGAGCCAAGGCCCAAGGTGGGCCAAGACCCACACAAACACACATACACCCCCATAGTTTAAATAGAAAGGAGGAGGGAGAGTTAGAGAGAGAAAGTGAAAGAAAGAAAGAGAGTTAGAGAGAAGGAGGAGAAGAAGGAAGAAAAGAGGAGCAGAGTAGAGATCCGAGACTCAGTGCCCCAGAGCTCAGATCTAAGACCCCATAGTGTGAGTGCTTCCCCTTCACCCTCCTATGTTTTTTTGTTTGTGTTTGAAACCCTTTTCCCCTCTTTTCCCCTTATTATCTCTTAGTTAGGTTTTTGATGGATTTGAGGAGTTGAGCTTGATTGGGGAGTGTTTTAGCATGTTTGAGGGCTGGGTTTTGATGTAGATATGTTTTAGACTCGATCCCGCATGTTTGGAAGAGGTTGGGAGGCTATGGATGGCCATGGGAGCAGAAACGCGAAGGTTCGTGGGTCTGCAAAGTCGCAGACTCTCGCTTAAGCGAGCTGTTTTCGTCACTTAAGAGAGGAGTCACCTGGAGTTGGAGGTGCTTTCTGGAATTGGCACTTAAGCTCAAAAAATCGGGCGCTTAAGCATGGCTCTGGTGCTTAAGCTTAGCTCTGGCGCTTAAGCGTAGAGACCTGGCGCTTAAGCTTGGCGCTCTGTCGCTTAAGCGTGAGACTTTAGGGAGTAAGGTATCAATCTAGCTTAAGCGTAAGTATGATAAGAAAGTAGTTTAGGAACCCTTTTCAAGGGGACCTTTGGAAGAATATAAGGGCTATAGATATATAGTTCCTTCCCAAGCTTTTACCTATGTTTATGTATGATTGTTTTATGCTATGTGATGTTGATTCTTGATGATAATGGTAGTGGTATTCGTGTGGTTATGCCTTATGCTTAGGATTGATTGTATGTAATGATAAACCTTTTTAATAAAAGACACCTAAAATACTTAAGACTATACCTATGCCTCTTAGTAAAAAGGTAGGGAGTTTCCCCTAAGTTTCAGAAAAGGTGAGGAGTTTCCCCTAAGTTTCAGAAAAGGCTTTTAAACAAAATTTACAGTTTCATGAAAGGTTTTTAGAAAAAGATATCCCCTCAGTGACATAGGATGGAACCTTCCCCGGTACCAGTCACGTCCGAGAGCCGCATGCTTGGCGTACAACGGTGTGCAAAGGGCTAAGGATCCTTTATGTCACAGAGGAGTGATGAGTTTCAAAAAGGTTATGAAAAGGATTCTTTATGAAAAAGGTTTTATAAAAGAATTTCAAAGGAAAGTTATGATCCCAAGAAAGGGAACAAGTTATACAACTCATGAGGATTTGTAAGAGGAAAAGGCTAAGAGGCCCCCTAGTGGTGAGCGAAGGGACCGTCACCCAGACACCCATGGGGGAAAGCAACCTTCTTCCTAGGGAGAGGGGGTTCTTCATAGAGAAGAACAAGTTAGTCAGGAGACTCTTCCTTATAACGAAGTTGACAGTCTGCCCACTTGGACCAATGGTTTTAATTAAAGGTTGTAGCAAGAGGGACGCCTCTTGATGGCTAGAGCTCAGCCAATTGAGGTAATGACGGAACTCAAGATATAACTTAAATGAAAGAATAATACCAACCACACAGTTGTAGAAACAATCTATGATATGATGATGTGCTTGATGTATGTATGTTCTATGTTAGAACATGTGAGGAGTCATGAGCCTAGTTGCTAGGTGAGTGATGTAAGATAGGTCGATACATTAGATGAGGACGTGTGTAGCTGTATACTACCCTCAGAGGTAGGAAGGGTTACAGTTAAACCCTAGGAAGCTAGTGTAAGCTACCCAGAGAGGTATGCTAGATGTTATGCCTCGCAGAGAGAGGTGATGTAAGCCCAAGTTGGGCAAGTAAGAGGAAAGAAAGGATACATATGTTCCCATCCAATGTTATAGAAAAGTGAGACCCTAGTGAGTGGTCAAGAATAACATAAAGATGTTTAGTGTAACATCCCAAAATTTCGGACCTTAGAAATAAATAATAAAGAGATATCTTTATAGAATAGTTTTGTATTTAATGGTTTAAGGATACCCTTAAGCATTATTAATAATAGTTACCTCATATTAAGAGTTGACAGAAATAAGATTATAGGACCCAGATGGGGAGCCAAGGCCCAAGATGGGCCAAGAACCACACAACCACACACACACCCCACGGTTTTAAATAGAAAGGGAGAGACAGAGTTAGAGAGAGAAAGTGAAAGAAAGAAGGAGAGTTAGAGAGAAGGAGGAGAGGAAGGAAGAAGAGGAAGAGGAGAGAAGTGGAGCAGAGATCAAGGATCCAGTGCCCAGAGTTCAGATCTGCGTATCCGGAGGTGAGTGATTCCTCCCCTTGTCTTCTCCATCCGTCCATAGTTCTTGTTATCTTGTTTATCCCTTTTTCCCCTTTTGAATCCCTAGGTTTGGAGATTTGGGATTTTGATGATTATGCATGTTTAAGGATGTTTTTTTAGTAGATTAACCGGTTGGAAATGTAATAGAAGTGTTTAGGGTGTGATTCTATGCTTGAGATAGTCTTTGCATATGTAACCCCCCTTCTAATATAAATATTTAATTTACTATAAAAATGCATTATAATTTAAACTTTTACATTACTAAAATTTTCTAATACGATGTTACAAAAATAATTTTAAGTGCTACAATTATTATATACCCAAAATATCATACCACAAAATGATCTAAATATTTCTTTAACTATTGTTAGCCCAAAATTTCCCAATCCTATAACTCTGGTGACCTCTGCATCTTCTACTTCTCATTACTCTTCATTCACCTGCATTTACACTTCCCTAGAATCTAGGGACAAAATTTTACAGGATCAGGCATTTAATTTCTCATTCAATTAAGACAACATCAAATAGATACATTTCATACATTACTTAATAATTCACATAAAGTAAATGCAGTATAATTTATGCAAATGTAGTTTTGACTCAAAATCATTTTGACCTGCTCCATGGAGACTTTCCCTTTGAGTGTTTAGTAAGAAACTGGCCTACCATTACGCACTACAATTAAGCTATTAGCCCCTACTGAACGCGAATAAGCTAGCAGAATTAGGAGATCAGGATACCCAGGAAGGCCACCACGGCAGCATCTCTGTCCAGATTACAGCCACATATGGAATTGCCAATATCCTTCACCCCACAGACTACATGATCACAGACCATACAGTCCTGTCTAACTTACTCTGCTCACCCCAAAGATTCAATTCTCATGACTACCGCAATCCCGGTTAGTCAACATTTATTCTTTCTTTTCTTTCTTTTCTTTTCTTTCTTTCTTTTCTTTTCTTTTCTTTTCTTTCTTTTCTTTTCTTTTCTTTTCTTTTCCTTTTTATTCATGGCTACCACAGTCCCGGTTAGCCAATATCAATCATTTTTCACTTGAATCTTTGTAAAACCCCCAAAAATACTCATGCATACTTTTATGCCATGTGATAAAGATCATAAGTAAATAATTAACATTAAACAATCAAATAAGAAAATATAAACATTCAACAATTAACATTAGTATTTTACTAAAATATCAATTAGG
>CM048647.1:562618-565118 GCA_026413185.1 Pueraria montana var. lobata
AAAAATGCTCCACGGGGCACCAAAAGTGAGTCACGGGGCACCACGGAGGCACCAAGGACCTCAAAACAAAAACCCGCTCGGGACATTATGATTTTCCATGCATGAGGATGCACCAAGGATCATTGGAAACCAAAAACCAACAGTCACCCCGGGCACCAAAATCCACCACGGGCACCAAAAATGCTCCACGGGGCACAAAAGTGAGTCACGGGGCACCACGGAGACACTAAGGACCTCAAAACGAAAATCCACTCGGGGCATTATGGTTTTCCGTGCATGAGGATGCACCAAGGATCATTGGAATCCAAACACCAAAAGTCATCCCGGGCACCAAAATCCACCACGAGCACCAAAAATGCTCCACAGGCACAAAAGTGAGTCACGGGGCATCACGGAGGAACCAAGGACCTCAAAACGAAAAACCCGCTCGGGGCATTATGGTTTTCCATGCATGAGGATGCACCAAGGATCATTGGAATCCAAAAACCAAAAGTCACCCTGGGTACCAAAATCCACCACGGGCACCAAAAATGCTCCACGGGGCACCACGGAGGCACCAAGGACCTCGAAAAGAAAACCCGCTCGGGGCATTATGGTTTTCCATGCATGAGGATGCACCAAGGATCATTGGAATCCAAAAACCAAAAGTCACCCCGGGCACCAAAATCCATCACGGGCACCAAAAATGCTCCACGGGGCACCAAAAGTGAGTCACGGGGCACCACGGAGGCACCAAGGACCTCAAAACAAAAACCCGCTCGGGACATTATGATTTTCCATGCATGAGGATGCACCAAGGATCATTGGAAACCAAAAACCAACAGTCACCCCGGGCACCAAAATCCACCACGGGCACCAAAAATGCTCCACGGGGCACAAAAGTGAGTCACGGGGCACCACGGAGACACTAAGGACCTCAAAACGAAAATCCACTCGGGGCATTATGGTTTTCCGTGCATGAGGATGCACCAAGGATCATTGGAATCCAAACACCAAAAGTCATCCCGGGCACCAAAATCCACCACGAGCACCAAAAATGCTCCACAGGCACAAAAGTGAGTCACGGGGCATCACGGAGGAACCAAGGACCTCAAAACGAAAAACCCGCTCGGGGCATTATGGTTTTCCATGCATGAGGATGCACCAAGGATCATTGGAATCCAAAAACCAAAAGTCACCCTGGGTACCAAAATCCACCACGGGCACCAAAAATGCTCCACGGGGCACCACGGAGGCACCAAGGACCTCGAAAAGAAAACCCGCTCGGGGCATTATGGTTTTCCATGCATGAGGATGCACCAAGGATCATTGGAATCCAAAAACCAAAAGTCACCCCGGGCACCAAAATCCATCACGGGCACCAAAAATGCTCCACGGGGCACCAAAAGTGAGTCACGGGGCACCACGGAGGCACCAAGGACCTTAAAACAAAAACCCGCTCGGGACATTATGATTTTCCATGCATGAGGATGCACCAAGGATCATTGGAAACCAAAAACCAACAGTCACCCCGGGCACCAAAATCCACCACGGGCACCAAAAATGCTCCACGGGGCACAAAAGTGAGTCACGGGGCACCACGGAGACACTAAGGACCTCAAAACGAAAATCCACTCGGGGCATTATGGTTTTCCGTGCATGAGGATGCACCAAGGATCATTGGAATCCAAACACCAAAAGTCATCCCGGGCACCAAAATCCACCACGAGCACCAAAAATGCTCCACAGGCACAAAAGTGAGTCACGGGGCATCACGGAGGAACCAAGGACCTCAAAACGAAAAACCCGCTCGGGGCATTATGGTTTTCCATGCATGAGGATGCACCAAGGATCATTGGAATCCAAAAACCAAAAGTCACCCTGGGTACCAAAATCCACCACGGGCACCAAAAATGCTCCACGGGGCACCACGGAGGCACCAAGGACCTCAAAAAGAAAACCCGCTCGGGGCATTATGGTTTTCCATGCATGAGGATGCACCAAGGATCATTGGAATCCAAAAACCAAAAGTCACCCCGGGCACCAAAATCCATCACGGGCACCAAAAATGCTCCACGGGGCACCAAAAGTGAGTCACGGGGCACCACGGAGGCACCAAGGACCTCAAAACAAAAACCCGCTCGGGACATTATGATTTTCCATGCATGAGGATGCACCAAGGATCATTGGAAACCAAAAACCATAGGTCACCCCAGGGACCAAAATCCACCACGGGCACCAAAATGCACCACGGGACGCCAAAAATTTTCGAACTAATATTCCCTTGGTAAAAAATTGTAAAAATTTGGGAACTAACATATATTATTATTGTGAGGATTCCTGCAAAATTTGGGCACCAAATTCGATCTCTAAGTCCATTTTTTATTTTTTGGGCATTTACCTATTTTAGCCACTTTAAAAATTAATAAAAAAATAATCCCTTGGAAAAAAATTATGAAACTTTGGGAACCAAAGTTTAGTTTATTATTATTATGAGGATTCCTGCAAAAAATCGCATCAA